>CM040121.1:3822393-4365561 GCA_022559845.1 Amorphophallus konjac | reverse complement strand
GTTCAACCTTCCCCTCCTGAGCCGCGCTCGCTTGCGCATCTTTCCCGATCTATTCCTGATAGGTTCTTGCAAGATCTAGCTCAGCGGTGTCATGCCCTTTTGAAGTGCCCAGAATTCGTCGCCACGGCGATTGCGATTGAAGATGAAGAAGAAATAGAGGGGGTGTGGAGCGATGACGGATTAGGCGTCTATGAAGTGCTAGATGAGAAAGACCCAATTGATGAAGACAGCGATGTAGAGGACACTGCCGACTTATACGCAAAGGGACTGAAGAGATTCGACCAGCCGTCGACGGCAGTGGATGAACCTACAAAGGAAATCAACTTGGGAACAGAAGAAGATCCAAGGCCCGTCAATATTTCAGCTAATCTCCCTCCACAGGTAGAAGAGGATCTAATTAAGGTGCTGAGGGAGTATAGCGATTCTTTCGCCTGGTCTTATGAGGACATGCCAGGTCTTGACCCCTCCTTAGTGGAACACCGACTCGTGCTTAAACCAGGGGCAACACCTGTTAAACAAAGGTCGAGAAGATTTCACCCCCACATGGCCTTGCGGATTAAGGAAGAGGTCGACAAACTTTACAAGGCTAAGTTCGTCAGAGTAGTTTTATATCCTCAGTGGGTGGCAAACATAGTCCATGTTCTCAAGAAGGATGGAAAAGTGCGCATATGCATTGATTTCAGGGACCTTAGCAAAGCATGTCCTAAAGATGATTTCCCGCTGCCTCATATAGACGTCCTTGTTGATAACACTGCCGGGTACGAAGCTCTATCGTTCATGGATGGGTACTCGGGCTATAATCAGATCCGTCTCGCTCCTGAAGATCAAGAGAAAACTTCCTTCACCACGCCCTGGGGCACATACTGCTATGTAGTTATGCCTTTTGGATTGAAAAACGCAGGCGCCACCTATCAAAGGACGATGATGGCTATCTTCCACGACATGATGCACGTCTATATGGAAGCTTATGTGGATGACATTTTGGTGAAGTCAAGATCAAAAGAAGAACACCCCTCTATTTTGGCTAAAGTGCTGCAGAGAGCCAGGGAGTACAAGCTAAAGATGAATCCGAAGAAGTGCGTATTCGGAGTCTCCTCGGGGAAGCTGCTAGGTTTCATAGTGAGCAAACGGGGGATCCAGGTTGATCCTAACAAAGCACAGGTCGTCATGGATATGCCTCCGCCAAAGAACATTACGGAACTTCGAGGACTGATTGGTAGATTGCAATTCATTAGAAGATTCATATCCCAGCATTCTCAAAGGTGCCGTCCGTTTTATGAATTGCTCAAGGCGGGGGTCAAGTTCGAATGGAATCAAGATTGTCAAAAGGCCTATGAGGACCTCAAAGAATATCTATCCAATCCCCCGGTTTTGCAACCTCCTGTCCCTGGGAAACCCCTGATCTTATACATCTCGGTCATTGAGGACTCCCTAGGGGCGGTTTTAGCACAAGTGGATGACGAAGGAAAAGAGCGGGCTGCGTACTATCTTTCTCGGTTGTTCAATCCAGCTGAATCTAGGTACACCGCTATGGAGAAGACTTGTGCCGCCTTAGTGTGGGTAGTTCAGAAGCTTAAACATTACTTTCTCGCCCACCCAGTTAGGCTGATCTCTAGAATGGACCCGATCCGTTATCTCTTAGAAAAGCCCGTTCTTTCTAGTAGGTTAGCTCGCTGGCAGAGCTTCCTCTCTCAATTCGATATCACCTTTGTCGTTCAGAAGGCAGTCAAAGGATATGTCATTGCTGAGCATCTTGCACATCTCCCTATTCCTCACACCGACTCTATTCAGGACGATTTCCCTGATGAGCATCTCGCTGTCCTTTCTCAGCATCCCTTCTGGTCTCTGCACTTTGATGGTGCGCTTAATTCACAGGGCCAAGGGATCGGTGCTGTCCTGCTTACTCCTGAGGGAGTGACCATCCCCTTTGCTTATCAACTTCGATTTCCTGCTACCAACAACATCGCTGAGTATGAGGCTCTCCTGGCCGGCTTGAAACACGCCTATCTCTTAGGCGCGCGTTATTTAAACATCATAGGAGACTCTCAGCTCGTCTTACGGCAAGTTCTGTCCACTTACCGTACCCGTGACCCCAAGCTCAAGCCCTATCAAGATTTGGTCACGCTCATCGCTAAGCGATTCCGCAAGCTAATCTATATCCATACTCCCCGTTCTCTGAACATTCTGGCAGATGCATTGGCATCTCTGGCCTCCTCCTTATCCTTCCCTCTCAGTCGTAATACTGAGACTGTCGTCGTCCAGAGGATGGACGCACCCTCTCTCCAGGATCCTTGGTTCACCAACCTTAGAAAGTCTGCAGAAGTGAGAGCTGAAAAGGAAGATCTCGAGGAGGTGTCATTGGCAGAACTAGAGGAGATTTTGGATGAAGAAGAATTGCCTTGGTACCATGAAATCGAGTTATTTTGCAAAGAAGGGGCATTCCCAGAAGGGGCAAGAGCTGAGCAGCGCAAAGCAATAAGAAGAGCCGCCGCAAAGTACACTATCATTGCAGGAGAACTATACAGGCGCGCTACTAATGGAATGCTCATGAGATGCCTAGATGATGTGGAAGCTTGGAAAGTAGCAGAAGCAGCACATTCTAGCGAGTGTGGAGGTCATGTCAATAGCCAGGCTCTAGCGAAGAGGATTCTTAGGCAGGGCTACTACTGGCCCACTCTGGAGGAGGATTGCTCCCTCTATGTCCGGAGGTGTCTTAAATGCCAACTCCACGCTGATAAAATCCACTCTCCAGCTTCATCCCTTCATCCTATGACCGCTCCTTGGCCATTCTCTATGTGGGCTTTTGACGTCGTCGGCCCACTCGGTGATCCTAATTCTCAGACCAAGCAGAAATCCTTCATTCTCACAGCAACTGAGTACTTCACCAAATGGGCCGAAGCCGAGACGTACGTAGAGATCAAAGCTACAACGGTGTGCCGCTTTATCATGAAGAATATCATCTCGCGGTTCGGAGTGCCAAGCAGCATCATCACCGACAACGGACCCCAGTTCGTCTCCCAGGAGCTTAAAGACCTCTGTAAGAAGTTCAAAATTACATTGCATCATTCATCACCATATTACCCTCAAGGCAACGGTCAAGCCGAAGCCACTAATAAAACTCTTCTTAAAATCATTAAGAAAACATGCGAAGCGCATAAATTTTCCGATTGGCCTGAAAGATTGGTGGAAGCTCTGTGGGCTTACCGCACCTCCGTCCGTACTCCTACGGGACAAACTCCCTATTCTCTAACCTACGGGATGGAGGCGGTGCTCCCATATGAGATCTTAATCCCTTCACTCAGAGTACAGCTCGATAAGGAACTTAATCTCGATGAACGTCGAGAGGCGTTACTGGTCCAACTGGAACTCCTAGATGAGAAGAGGATGAATGCGGCCGATCACGTATCTGTTTATCAAAAGAGAGTTTCGCGTTATTTTCAAAAGAAGGTAATTGAATGAAAATTTTGCAAGGGTGAAATGGTTTTGAAACGCAAATTCATTCGGTCTGCAGGTCCTAGGTCTAAATTGCAGCCTAACTGGGAAGGGCCGTTTGTAATAAAAGAAGCTTATTCAGGGAATGCCTATCGTCTAATCAACGCGGAAGGTGAGGAGCTCTCTCACCCGTGGAATGGGTTGTATCTTAAGCGTTTCTTTCCTTAAAAATCTAAACCATGTGCTTTTCCGGCAATAAGAAATGCCTCCCTATCTTCAAAAGAAAGTCTTGAGTAAGGCAAACACACACTACACGACGCCCCTGGTCGCGTTCCTTGCTTAAAAGACACCGTTTTTCCTTGGACATGCTTTGGGGGAAAGTCAAAGTCACTGTACATTTCATTCGTCGGCTGCATCCAGGAGCAAGGAGTGAATAAGAAGGAGACAACCGACCCAAACTCCCTAACGAGAAGAGGTCTCAAATAGGGGCAAGTCCGTTATGACCTGACTCCACAAGAAAGAAAAGAAAAGAAAAGCAAAGAAATGCTCTTTACCATGAAATCAAAAGCATCATCTCAAGGTCTGTGAATGAATTCTCAAAAGCTCCAAAGGAAAAGAAATTAGGCATGACAAGAGTGGCAGTACAGTTTCCCGCGGGACGTTATGAGCCCGGTCGCATGCATGCCTAAGTGGACGAAGGTTCGATGACGGACATAAAAGTCCCGGCACAACAGACCGAATCTCTAAAAGGGTTGTACGGTGAGGGAATCAAGTTCTAAAGACTTCCATACCTGGCCTAAGTTTACCCCCCATATTCTTTTTTCTTTTAAGGACTAAGACGAGTACCCTAGGTATGTTTTTGGTAAAAACACCGTCACGATGATCAGGTCTCGGCCAGGGGTCGCCACGCTATTGCACGCCGGTCTCGAGACTCAAACTAAAACAAGGGAGGTCTCGTGTTGCTAGAGAGGCACTGGTTTTCCAAAAATCCAAAAACAACGAATATTTTCCAAAAATCCAAAAACAACGAATATTTTCCAAAAATCCAAAAACAATCAAATATTTTCAAAATCCAAAAACAATCAAATATGTTTCAAAATCCAAAAACAATCAAATATGTTTCAAAATTCAAAAACAATCAAATATGTCCAAAATCCAAAAACAATCAAATATTTTCAAATTCCAAAAAATATTAAAGATTTTCCAAAACCCCCAAATACCATCATATGCATAGCATGCATCGCATTTTCATTATGTTTTTCGCCTATTTAATAAGGCTCCACCCCTTGACCAAATATCAAGAAACGGTCATTTTCTAACTTGCTTCAAGGCAAGGGGTTGAGTCTAAGAACAGAGCTAACTTGTTTAATGTCTAAGTGTGTGCAGAATGCAGGGGCAAGCCCAAAGGTAAAAGCTCACAACTATGCAGGTTCAGAGCGTTTAACGCGCCAGGATCGGACCGTTACCGTCATATAACGGGCCCCTCTTTGACCGTCACATACCTTGGCATGGGCCCCTTTCCTTTCACTTAAACCATCATTAAAACGGTCTGAGACCTACCGTTAATTAAAAATAACGGCTCAAGACCCATCCGTCACATCCTTCAGGGACTGAGCTCTTGTTACTTCCATTATGACGGCCTATCGCAGACCGTCATTTCAAAATAACGGCCCAGAGTACATCCGTTACAGCCTCCAGAAGCCCTGTCTGCTCACATCATTCTAGCTGTCCACATGATGGAACTCAAGATCCCTCAACTGCGGCAATCTCATCTCATTCAAGCAAAGATTAATGAAATATAGATCTTGATGAATTCAACTTTGATTGTCCATTACATAAAATCTTTCATAAGCAAAAGAAATCAAGGTACATTCAGTTTCGTATCCGCAAGAGGGAGGATTCTTCTCAACCCTTTCACGTAATCTCGGCGTATTTCGTCGTTCTCTTCAACTTCTGCCTGCCACGGACGCACCTTGCTGATCTCCCACATGGTCAGCACGTTCCGGATCGCTCTTTCATCTTCCTCGGTCCCCATCTTCCTAGGTAGAAGGGGAGGGTAGTGTGATAGTGCAAAAACGCCGATTCGAGGTAATCCGATCTGAAGATGGCATCGGTGCGGGTTGTAGATCGCCATGGTAGTGTTCCCTACTAGCTGAAGGTCTAGGCCTTGACGTCGCGGTATTTTGAGAAGAATGCTTCAAAGAACGCTTGGTCGCATGATGAATTTTTCAAGAAGCAAAGCATTGAAGAAGAGGCGCCATTCATCCCGCGTTTTCTTATCCGCCGTCCTGCATTCAACATGAGAAGAATATCCAAAAGCCCCTCCAATGAAGAAGAGGGGGTGGCTCCCGAAGATCCGGCTCGCCGAAGTTATATCTTCCTTGGGAAGGAATTTGATTCTCACTCCTATCCAACACTCAAAGAGTATCATGGAACCGAACAAAGGCCCTCCAAAGCAAGCCGAGCTTAGTCCTTCATAGAGGTATGAGAGGACTGCTTGAGAAATAGACATACCCCGCCACAGTCCACTAATAATGCTAAGATTTTGGATATCTAAGAGGTGGTCGGTTGTGGAGAAAAGGAAGACCCCGCACAAGCAAACCGCCGCTGCCTTGGCTATTGCTTCGTGTCTCTCCCACTTGTTTTTACAGTGAGACACTATCCATTGTGCCATAGGGATCAAGTGAATGTGGCGCGGGCTGATCATGGTTCGCACGTCCTTTGGGTTATGAATAAAGTCGCTTAAGATCAAGGACGGATCAATAGGTTCTATTGTATAGCAAACCCGATCCTCATCCCCCACCTTAGTCTTAGGAAGGGCTAGGTAGGTCTCTACCTCCTCCAATAGGACGGTTGCTTCAAAGGAGGGGAAGATGAAGGTATGAGTTTGTGGATGCCATAGTTCCACAAGGGCTGAAAGGCATGGCCAATCTAAAGACAATTTTTGGAAGTTTTTGTCTAGAACCAAGAGGGGTTGGAGGTGCCATGCTTTGAGGATTGACACCACCTCTAAAGGGAGTGCCTTTACCATGGGAGCCACCCACTTCAGGTTGGAGTAACACCTTGGGCCAGGAAGAGGCTTGAAGAAGAAAAGAAGAAGGAAGGTTATGAAGAAAATTAAAGTGCAGCAAAAAAAAAATCTGAACTTTGGATGAAGTCATGCAAGCTTACCACCCTTTGGACATTAGAGCTTAGATGCTTGGGGATCGAGGACAGCCGTTGAAGCTCCCCATGTTCCCTCCTTGCAGCCTTAGGGCCGGTGTAGATCTTCTCTTCCATAGCCGCCATCTCGAAGCACCTCTTCATCTTGATTTCTGCGTGTTAGGGAGAATTTTTCAACCCTAGAACATAGGTTTTTGAAAGCTGCGATTTTGGATAAGTTTCTCAAGTTATTGGGGCCTTTTAAGGATAAGATTGGAGTTGGGAGGCTTTATCTGAAATTTGGATAAGTTCTAGCAAGATATTAAGTGGCTGAACCTCGGACTCTAAGCTCTCACGGCCGAATCCGTATTGGAAACGACCCAGACTCTGACGGTCTGTCGTAGGACCATTACTTCACGCTGACGCGCCTACCCTGGACCGTCACTTTTTCTGTGGGTTGGGTCTTCCTTAGAACATGTTCTGTGGCTGATTACGGTCTGGTTTCAGACCGTCTCCTTTCAACGGACGGACCCTAATCCGTTATATCCTTCAAATCGCTCAAGTTTTTCTCTTCTGGGCTGAACGACATGTAACGGACAGGTTAGGACCGTCGTTTCGTTATGACGCGTCTCCTTCAGACCGTCGCATTTTCTGCGAGTAGTTCTGAAACCATGTTCTGCCATGAACAACGGTCTGGTCTAGGACCGTTGTTTGCTTTTAACGCTCCTACCATGGGCCGCTATTTCCTCTACAGCCCAGCTATCAGAATAAGATACTTCATGAATGACGGCCTAAGGTAGGTGCGTCGTTTGATTATAACGGTCCAAGACCAGACCGTCAT
Organism: Amorphophallus konjac; assembly: GCA_022559845.1. Taxonomy (NCBI): domain Eukaryota; kingdom Viridiplantae; phylum Streptophyta; class Magnoliopsida; order Alismatales; family Araceae; genus Amorphophallus; species Amorphophallus konjac. Next base: position 4,358,147 of record CM040121.1, on the reverse strand, counting down.
TTCTTCTGCTATTAAATTCAGGCAGTTTTTCTATCCTTTGCCTAGACCTGGCGGTCTTTCACATCTGTACACCACACCTTCTCCACACAAGCATTCATTTCACATACACATCCATCATGCGTACTTTCAATCACTCATTCGTGCATATCCATTCATACATCCACATAAAAAAGGTCAACAAAAACTTCATTTTCATAAAAAAAAAGGCATGTACAAGTGGTAAGAAAAGCATAAAAATACATCATTCGGCCGGCTTATCTGTCGGGCCGCCCTCATCCTCTCCACCCTCGGGTTTCCTGGGTGGCGGTGCTATGGAAGCACTCTCCTCCTGCTGTCCTCTCTCCGCCCTCTCATTTCTCTGTTGGCCGGCGGAACTGACTAGGAAATCCCCAACCGAGCCACTAGGGGCAGCACTCCTATGAGCCCCGCTCCGGGAAGAACTCCGCTCTGGTGCCCGGCCTAGCATCCGGACCGTATGCTCCATTGTCTGCAGCCTGATCTTCAGCGTGAAGATCTGGCGTCGCGTCTCCCGTGCCTCGGTCCGGTAGCGATCGAGATCCGCGGTCCCAAGGCGAAGATCCTTCACCTCGGCCTGCGCCCGTGCTAAGTCTGCCCGAAGTCGCTCCATCTCCGCTCTCAGTCGGGCTATCTCTGCCCGCACGAGCTCCGTCTCGGCTCGAGCTCGATCAGTCTCGGCCCGACTCCTCTCCACCTCTGCCCTCGCCTGGGTGGCCTCCGCCACTACCGCTGCCAGCTCTATCGCCTGTAGATTGCATTGCATTGCATATAGGTTAGTCATATAAATTTAATTAGCATAAGCATAATCATAAAGCATGTAAGTATCTTACCCGCTCCGCGAGGGTGGCCTCCGCCTCCTCGGCCCGAGCGACCGCCCGAGCAAAATCAGCATCTCGCCCAGCCCTGTCTCCCGCAGGCTGCGAGGACGACGATGGGGCATCCGGTCCTGCTCGTTGAGCTCCCTCTGCCCGCTGCATTGTCATAGCCGAAGCATTAGCATCATGCATAATCATAGTCATATCATGAGCATTTAGAATCTCACCAGGAGCTCCAGAGCAGTCCGGTACTCATCCCGCTGCAAGATGGTAGAGTGGAGTAGTCCCTCTAGCTCAGCTATCCGCCCTTCAGGATCGAGCTGCATGTAGAAAGCATGAGCCAGCATGTCACATCCACATTTCATCATATAGAAAGAGTTTCTTAGTTTAGAATTGCATACCGGTCGTCGGGTACCGCGGTATACCCGGTCACCGTAGTGTCGAGCGAAGGCCTTCAGGTAAGCCTCGTCGCTCTCGTCCCGCTCTTTCACGGCCCTGCCTCGCTGCCTCCAGTCGAGGACATACTTTGCCTTCCGGGCGCGCCAATCCACACTCCCACTGATGCCCCTCGCCGACTTGCCTGGGCGGTCATCATTGCGATGTGGAAAGGTCACCTCGGGCTGGTGTAGTCCTCGGGTCCACAAGATCAGCCGGTAGTGCAGAGGCTCGATGATGTGGAGGCAGTGCAGCCAGACGTCTCGTCCCCGATACGATAGAGACGCCTCCACCCATGGCTGTCCTGTGTAGCCCTCACCGCGGTAAGGGGTCCACCTCACCTGCAGGGATTTAGATCTATTAGCATTCGCATGGCATGAGCATATATAGGCATATAAAGCATTTAAAGCATTTAAGTTCTGGGCTCACCGATGTGTGTGGGTAGGAGTCCAGGTCCTCCTGGATCATCCGGGTCTGTCTCAAGACCGACCCCGTATCCCTCGCCACCGACCATCGCCTCGCGATCGGTATCAGGCCCGGATGGAGTAATGCGCCTCTCTCAATGCCCGGGAGGTGCAAATAGCTCCAGATCTGCATTTAGGAATCAAGTCAGTTGCATAAATCATCAATTATAGCATACATCATGGCATAGTAGAAAGCACTTAAACGCATTTTTACCTGTAGGAAGGGCGAGAAGCCTCCCAGCATCGTCAGTCAGTCCGTGGTGCTCAACGAGTTGATCAGGAAGGCCAAGACCGCTGCTCCCCAGGCGTATTTCCTCACTCTGCCCAAATCCTCTATCAGTGGCAGCAGTCTGCAGCTGATGACATCTGCCCGAGTCGCGAACAGGAGCTTCCCGAATAGTAGCATCAGGAAGCGCCTCATCACTCGATCCCCCTCCTCTCCTGCCTCTGCCGCCACGCGAAGGCGCACCTGGTCGATCACCCTGCCCAGATGCTCCTCCGGTAGTTCCCCCACGGCAATCGCTGCCCCTCTCAGCCCCAAACTCTCCTGCAGCACTGATCTCGAGAGCTGGGATGAAGACTGACCCGGCCTGATCAGGTCCAACCCCAGTAACTGTTGCGCTATCTCCCGGTAGTCCCCGTACGTCCATCCAGTCACTGCGGAGCCGTGGACTCTCAGGCCTGTAATCCTCGCTATGTCCTCCAATGTGGGGATCATGTGACCCCACGGGAAGATGAAAGCACGGCTGATCGGGTCCCATCTCTCATGAAGTGCGTATAGCAGTGGCGTGTCCATCCGGATCACCTTGATGCTGAGCACCTCGGCGAATCCCATCTCGGCAAGTCTCTCCCTCTGGTAGTCGGGCAGTGCCTGGTACACCGCCCGGATCTGAAGCCAGAAGATCCGTGATCTCCTTTTTCCCTGCATTGCATATTAGATCATTAGTTAGTCCATTTGCATCATATAATCATGGTATAAACATTCATAATTGAAAACAAAACAAAAATTTGAAAATTGAAAACCCTAAAAAGAGTTTGGAACCCTGGCAGAAGTAACGGCCCTGGGATGGGGCGTTACTTGTCTCTGACGGCCTTAGCTTGAGGCGTCAGAAGAGTGACGGTCACTGGCCGGACCGTCACTTAGTCTGCTAGTAGGGAATTTCTCCCCTGCATCCCCATGATTTCTCACTTTGGCCAAATGGCCTACAAGTGTTCCTAGTGGGTTCATAGACCCATTTCTACCCTTATCCCCCACATGCATTCATAAATAAAAACATAAAAATCAAAAATTTAAAAATTAGGGCGGAGGGCCTACCTCATGGTCGAGGACCTTCCTCTTCTTCTGCTCTGGTTCCTTGGGCTCCTCTGCACCCAAGGAGGCTTCGGTTGGCTCTTCCACGACCGTGGGGACCTCCTCCTCTTCCCTTGGCTCCCTTCCCCTCGGTTCTTCCTCCACGAACGGCGGGGTGGTCTCTCGTTCGAGCCGGCGGTGGAACCGCCTTACAGCCATCCTCTTCCCTCTCTCTCTCTTCTTTGGTGGCGGCTGGGGTGCCTCGTCGCCGGCCATTGGAACGGTTGGGTTGGTGGTCGCCGGAGCTTTCGGTTTTGGGGTTTTGGGGGGTTGAGTGTTTGGAATGAACGGGCCGTGGCCGTTCGGTTGTTTTTTTGAAATCTCAGGAAATTTGACGGTCTATCGTTAGACCGTCACATCATCCTGACGCTCCCCTATAAGGCCGTCGCTTGTGACGAACTGTTTTATTGAAGAATTTAAACCGACTTGGTGTTGACGGACTAGGCTTAATCCGTCATTTTCATGTGACGCTCCTGAGTCAGGCCGTTATATGCTTACAAGTTTTTTGATGAATGAATGGTCAAAATTAATGTTTAAACTTATCTCCACCATAAAAACATTTGATGAGTTTATCACATAAACAATGGTTATTATCATAACTATCCTATTGGCTAACCTATCTTTCATGAAAGGAACTATGAACAGAAGGCACGCTTCGCCGTCCGTCAAGCAGGTAAGTCAGGTATTGTATCTCGTTCCCATATCCCTTAATGCATTACTATATGTTATCTATGATATATTATCTCGAGAACCGGCTGGTCATTCAGGTGTCCCGAGATCTGATGTTCCCCTTAAACAAAAATGATGATGATCTAAGTTCACGTGAATAATCGTTGGACAGGCCGTTAGGTTGGAAATTTTGGGGATGATGGTTCTATCTTGCACGCCGTGGTTGCAGATAGTGTCTTGACTCTGGTTTCCCCAATCTAGCAATATTATTCTCGAGTATCTTGTTATTTTATCTTTCTTTGCATTTGCTTTGAAGATTTGTTTTTCTTTAGCCCAGCATGCATCATACGCATTCTTTGAGCATTCATGAGCTTCATTTGTTCAAGAGGTCTCATTGACGGTGAACAGCTGTGTTCTTGATCCTGGATAAGGAGAATTATTCCACTCGGAATTTGAAGGTTTCCTTCGATTTGCTCGCTTGATCTGGTTGACTGAAGATTCATGTCTGGAGTTTAGTCTCTTTCCTTTCCGTTGCCTCCGGCGGCCAGCCGTGTTTCCTTTCCTTAGTTAATTAAATCCTCCAGACTTGCATCCTTTGGTTAGCTATTTCCTTGTGATCAGTTTTGAAGTTTTTCCAGAAAAATTCTTATCGCTTGTTGGTAAAAAAAAACGGGTGTCGTTTACCTTAACACCCTCTTTTTGATCCACTCCGCTTCATTTCCGCTTCATCTCCGTGTACCATTTCACTTTCGCTTCACTTCCGCTCGTTCCCCTGCAAAGAGGACGTTAAGGAGGGGCATCTGTTGACACCCGTTTTATACCCAATAAGTCGGGTCATCTCCTTATTTATTCAATATGATGCTCCGAGTTGTTCACTCTTCATTGAATTCCTTTTAATCAGTTGAAGCCTATTTTCTGGGTCTCAATTCCTGGATTAGACCTGGTTCCTGGTGGCACTTCGTTCAAAAGCTTGGCAAACCCTCCATTCTATTTTCTTGAAAATCAATGATAATAACGGTCTGGACTAGGGGCGTCATTTCATAATAACGCATGAAGCCTGGGCCGTTACTCTTTGAAGAGTCCCAAGACTTAGGGCCTCGTTGTCCTTTGATAATAACGGTCTACTCCCTGGCCGTTGTTTCCTTATGACGCCCTATGCCCTGGCCGTTACTTACTTGCAGAGTCCTATTGTTTAGATCTTCTTCCCGTCGATCTTATCCTTTGGATAGGGTTGAAAATGACGGTAATTCCTTGGTGCGTTATTTCCAAGTGGCGGTCTATCGTAAGACCGTTACTTCCTTCAGAGAGTCCTGACAGTTCAGGCCTTTTCTCTGCTACTCCGTGGACGAGATAGGGTTTTGGATTGACATTATCTCCTTCAATTCTAATCCTCAGGACCTCTCGTTTGTTTCTTTGGACTCTTGTTGATTTTATCCTCAAGGATTTGCTAAGGATTATCCTCCTTTCTTGGCTGATTTATCTTCAACTCGACCTGAGAGTTTGAGGGAGTCTATAAATAGAACCCTTGATTTCATAACCCGGGGGAGGAAGATTTGATTCACGACGAAGTGCTGCCAAATTCAGGAGTCATCTACATCCAGGAGGAGCTGCTTCCCACGTCCATCTTCCAAGTCAAGGGAGTAATTTTGGGTTTTAGTTTGTCAAGATCATCATCATTACATGCTCAAGTTTCCCTTGGTTTTATCAATCAAAAGCATTGTCCCTCCTCTTCCTCCACGTTTTTTCACTGTTGCTAAGCATACACATATCCTCCTAAACTTAAAAACGCCCAGAGGGGTTAAAAAACCAACAACTCCCCGGTAATCCCCTCTCCTTTTGATGTTCTTAAGCTTTTTAAGGATTGATGCTATACTCATGTTGAGGGCTAATTGAGGTTGTGTTGTTTTGCTTTCTACATCCTTGGCAGGTTTTACAGGATCACTAGCACGAGGCCCAAGCCTTCTAGCCGGCTGGAAGGGTTGGAGTTCAAAGAGTTCACATCTTTTCACTGCAGGTTATCTGACGGTCAGGTGCAGGAGCGTTATTTCCTTTTGGCGGTCTATCGCACGACCGTTACTTCCAAGCGACGCACAGGGTTTGGACCGTTATTTGCAAGTTGATCTGCAGGCTTTCCTTGGTCTTCTCTCCCGTGGGCGGGTGTTTCATCCACCTATTTCCAAGGTATATTCGAGTCTTTGACTTGTGTTTACTTTGGTGGCGATCACGACTTTCCTTAGTGTTGGGCATTAGCTGTCTTTTTCATCAAATCTCATTATTCCCCTTGATTGTTCCACCCCTAGCGGTGTGTTTTTATTTATCTTTGCTCCACGCCCCGGCGTGTGTTTTTGTTTTTCCCTTAGCATAATTTGATTGAGATAGCATGCCCATGCTAGAGTTAGGTTTGATTGCCTAGGTTCATGTTCACATGTGCATAGGTTGAGCTGATCTTTGGTAGTTTATTTATCATCTCGCCATATCATTTTTCAAAACCCTCACAATCAACAAAAAAAGAAAGAAGATAAGAAGAGATAGGTAAACAAACAATCAACACGCACGACGAACCTGCTCCTCCGCTGGGACGTACAACCTGCCGCGAAACCTCGCAGCACCGTCCTCGCCGAGCTCCACATCAGCCATCGCCAGAATCCGGAGCAACTCAGGGTCCGCATGCTGAGCCTCTGTCACCTGACGACGGATAGCAAGAGTGATAGTCAGACTCGCAAGCACCGCCAACCCTGGCTCTTGGGGAATCTTGAGCCTGAAAGATACTTCGGGCACTTGCTTCCAGAGCCTCCATTTCCTCAACATCAAGGCACTGACCGCAACCTTCCGACTCAAGGCATCGGCGATGACATTCATCCTGCCCGGCTGATAAGACAGGGTGAAGTCGTAATCCTTCATGAACTCCATCCAACGCCTTTGCCTGAGGTTCAGGTCCCTCTGCGAGAACACATACCTCAAACTCTGATGGTCAGTGAACACCTCGAACTTCTCGCCGTACAGATAATGCCTCCAGATCTTCAGCGCGAAGATCACCGCCGCCAACTCAAGGTCATGGGTAGGGTAGTTCTCCTCGTGGGGCTTTAGTTGCCGAGATGCATAAGCCACCACTCTACCATACTGCATCAACACAGCACCCAATCCAACGCCGGAAGCATATGTACACACCACGAAACCTCCCGATCCAGAAGGTAAAACCAACACCATAGCCGAGGTGAACAATCTCTTCAGTTTCCTGAAGCTCTGCTCACACTCCTCAGACCAGACAAAAGGCACATCCTTCCGCGTGAGTCTAGTCATCGGGGTCGCAATGCGAGAAAAATCCTGGATAAACCGGCGATAATAGCCCGCAAGCCCCAAGAAACTCCGGATCTCCGTCACCGACCTCGGCCTTGGCCATTGCATTACTGCCTCGACCTTGGCGGGGTCCACGGAAATGCCATCACCAGAAATCACGTGCCCCAGAAAGTGCACCTCGCCGAGCCAAAACTCGCACTTGTTGAGCTTCGCAAACAACTGGTGATCTCGCAACGTCTGCAGTACCACACCCAAATGATACGCGTGCTCCTCGGCAGACTGCGAATAAACAAGGATGTCGTCCACGAAAATGACCACGAACTGGTCCAAATACGGATGAAACACCCTCTGCATCAAGTCCATGAAGGCTGCAGGGGCATCGGTGAGCCCAAACGGCATCACTAGAAACTCATAATACCCGTACCTCGTACTAAATGCAATTTTCTCCACATTGGACTCACGAATTCTCAGCTGATGGTAACCGGACCGCAAATCAATCCGTGAGAACACTCACGCAGACTGAAGCTGGTCGAACAAATCATCAATCCGAGGCAACAGATACTTGTTCTTAATGGTCACTTCATTCAGCTGCCGATAGTCAATGCATAGCCGCAGACTACCGTCTTTCTTCTTCACAAACAACACGGGCGCACCCCAAGGGGAAAAGCTAGGACGAACATACCCCTTGGCCAACAGTTCCTGCAACTGCGTCCTCCACTCCCTCAACTCAGCGGGGGCCATACGGTAAGGAGCATTCGCCAAAGGTCCCGTATCAGGCACAACCTCGATCACAAAATCGATCTCCCGCTGGGGAGGTAACCCAGGCAATTCCTCGGGAAAAACATCGGGAAACTCGCACACCACCGGAAAGTCCTCGACATTCGGCTCCATCCGGTCAGACACAACCACGGACGCGAGAAAACCCTGACAACCAGAATCAAGCAATCGACGAGCTCGAATAACAGAAATGAGGAATCGAGAAGAGGTGGAACGGATACCTTGGAAATAGAAGGTCCGCTTGCTCGGATGCTGGAAGTAGACCCTCTTCATTCCACAATCCACCACCGCTCCATGAGTCTCGAGCCAATCCATGCCTAAAATCACATCATAATCCCGAAGCTGCAACGCATACAACCTGCCTGGCATACTCCATCCATCGATCCAAACCGGAACCTGATCGAAGCAATACGGAGTGATCATGAAATCACCTGAAGGCAACTCCACTGCCAAATCACAAGGCAACTGTGTCACCGGCTCCTCGATGCTCAACGCAAAATCCTCCAAAATAAACGAATGAGATGCGCCAGAATCAAACAAAACCCGAGCTGTACAACCCAAAATCTGAACGGTACCTTCCACGAGCTGCGACGCCACTGCCTCTGCCCTGGTCATGTGCGTGATCTGGCCTCGATCTCTCTGCCTGCCTCCCACACTAGCTGACCTGGGTAGCGGCGGATACTGTCCCTACTGCTGTTGCCTCTGCTGCTGGGGAACCTGCTGCTGCGGCGGCCTCTGAGGACAGTCACGCGCCATGTGCCCTGGCTGGTAACACCGAAAACAGATAATCGGCGCCGTGCACTGCCTGCCTGGGTGGAACCCACTACACCGTGGACACGGTCCTCGTGACCCACCCACTGATCCCTGACGCTGCAAGGGGATCGGCTGTTGTACACTGCCCGATGAAGCTTCCCCCTGATCCTTGGACTTCTTCTTGCCGAACCCTTTCTTGAAAAACTTCTTGACCTTCGTGCCAAAGGACGCAGATCCTGTCACCGATGCTGCCTGTGCCGGCACTCCTGAACCACTCATCGCATGCTGGAAGGAACCCTGCTGCTGGGTAGCCGACTGCTGGCTGCGACCTGACAGAGACTGCCCCTGGCTGATCGGTCCTCGAGTCCTCTGCATATCCATCTCCAAGGAAGCCGCAACACGAGACGTTGTCTCTAGATCAGTGGCCCCGTTCGCGATCAGATGATGCCTCAGCTCCTGCCTCAAACCCTGAACAAATTGTGCGGTCTTCACCCTCTCATGCTCCATGATGTGAGGTGCATACCGACCCAGCTCGACAAATCGGGCCCTGTACTGCAACACGGACATGTCGCCCTGCACCATCTCCAGAAACTCCCGCATCCGCTGCGTAGCAACATAATCTGGACAATACGTACACTCGAAAGCACTGACGAAGTCGTCCCACTCGACCTGCTCAAGTGGACGAAGCTGAAAAGACGTCTTCCACTCGGAAGACCACCACTTCCGAGCCGTACCCTGCAACTGGTTGTAGGCCAACACCACTCTATCCTCGGCAGCACTCTTCGCAGAACTGAACACCCGCTCCATCTCATCAAGCCAATCACGAGCCGCATCAGGGTCTGTCTGGCCGCTGAAGTAAGGTAGATGGAACTGCAAGAAGTCCCTCACTGCTCGGCCTGGCCCACCCCTAGCTGACGAGCCCTCACTAGCCTCTCCGCCGAACTGCTGAGACATAAGCTGGTACATGCCACGGAAGAAATCCTCGGCCCCCAGAACTCTCGCAGTATCCGCGGCCTCGGTAGCTCCTGGTGGCACTCTACTATGCACCTCCTGGTCTCTCTGGACCCCCTGCTGGATCTCCTGACCTCCAGCCGACTGCCCCTGCTGAGAGCGAGTGCTCCTCCTCGGCGCCAAGCTCTCTCCTGAAGTAAAAGACAGAAAACACGAAAACGGCATGGTCAAAACAAACACGCGGTGCCCAATGCCAGCGTCACCTGTACATCATCGTTGTGGACTAGCGGACCACTACAATTACCTATGATTCTCATGTAATTCCACAACCTCGCTCTGATACCAGCTGTAACGACCCGAGAATCCGATTACCGTGAAGGCCCGATAACCCGAGACTCGCACCGCCACCCATGAGTCCGAAGACTCGGAAGGGTTAGAAGGATGGTGTGGAAACTACACAAGTATCACAGATAATTATAGAAATTAAACAGTTATAATATTAAGCATGAAATAAATTAGCATTTTACATGGCCCACAATTAAAAATAACAACAACAGTAGTAGTCCACAACTAGTACAGAGACAAGAAAGAAAAGTACAGCTACACGGGGCATGTAATGCCCCGGGGTTTTCGGATCCTCTTTCGTGGGTCCCGGATCTGGTTTCTCGGAGCGTCTGACTCCGTTGTGTCCAAAATTTCGTTTCGGACATCTTTCGTGTTCGGATCGACGCGATCCGGAGTCGTTTCGGAGGTCCGGAGGCGTTCCGCGGCTTTTTCCGCGTGTGTTTTCCGATTCCCGGCGTGGGTTTTGGCTTTCCCTTCGGAACCTCATTGCGGGTGAACCGGGCCGTTCACCTAGGCGAGTGTGATACCGTTGCGATCGGTGCGTTCCGAGGATCGCGAGGGTGTGATTTTCTATTTTTCAGGATTTTTCTGATTTTCCGAATTTTCCTATATATATCCCCCCCACCCTCTCTCTTCCTCTCATTTCTCACTCTCACCCTCTCTCTCTTCTCCCACTCTCTCCTCTCCGGCGGCCGACGGACCGAGGCGGGGGCGAGGCGGGGCGATGCGGGCGAGGAGGACGGCGAGGATGGGTCGAGGATCGAGGCTCGAGGGCGCGGTGAAGCTCGGCCGTGAGTTCGTGGAGCGGCGAGGCTTCAACGGCGTTTTCTTCGTGGATCGGCGTCCACGGTGCACGAAATCTTCGGTGGAGGTAGGGTGATGGACCCCCAGCTTGCGCACTTCCTTTCCCGCAAGTTTCGTAGGCTACGGTGAGCCGAGCGGGCCAAACAGGGTGATTTGGACAAAATCCATGTTTTAGGGCTTGTGGGCCGATCTCCCGTTTCATTGCATTTCTGGCCGATCCGAGGCCGTAGATGCATGCTAGGGGTTATTTTTGGGCTTCCCCTATGTTTTTCCCCTCATCCGTGGATGTTTGGGGGCGTGGCGTGGATTTTTGGGGTTTTCTCGCCGTTCTCAGTTTTTCGAAATGGTCGCGGTCCACCAGAAACCGCGTTCATTGGTCGCGGTCTTGGGAGAACCGCGTTCATCCTTTGTGTTTTGGTCGAGGTGGCCTTCGAGCGTCGCGGTCGTGCGATAGACCGCTTTGGTCTAGTCGCGGTCATGGGATGACCGCTACTACCTGGTCGTGGTCCTCGGGCGACCGCTACCAGCGGGGTTGCGCGTGGCTAGTTGCGGTCGTGAGGTGACCGTGACAGCATGGTCCCGGTCTCTGGTCGACCGCTACCATCTGGTCGCGGTCCCCGGTCGACCACTATCTGGTCGCGGTCACCAGGTGACCACTACCACGTTCTGGTTCCTGTTTGCGCTGTTTTGACCTCCGGTCGACCCGGTTGTGACCCAGTGGTTGACTTTAGGTCTCGTGAGTGTCTCGAACACCCCGTAGAGTTCCGTGACCGTGTCCTTGGGTGTCCATAGGAGGTCCCACTTACCTCGTTTTACGTGTCATGAGCTTAAGGGTCCAGGTGACCTTTTAGCGCTCCGATTGTGTTGTTTTGGTCTCCGGTCGACTCGGTTGGGACCCAATGGTCGACCTACGGCCTTGTGAGTATCCCGGACACCCCATGGGTTCTGTGTCTGTGTTTTTGGGGTGTCGGGAGGGACCGTGTTGCCTCAATTAGCGTGCCCGTAGGTGTGGTGGGTCCGGGTGACCCCACGTGTTCCGGGCTTTCGTGTTACGCTCAATCGAGTCACCGTGTATCGGTGTGTGTGCGGTGGGGTCTCCCCCGCATGTCGTGGGTTTCCTTTGGAAGGCGATTCCCATGTGGGCCATGTGCTTGGCCTTGGACTGCGAGTCCAGTTATCCGGCCTGGGGCTGGAGGTTTCCCGCTTGCTACAAGATGGGAAATCATCGTGGTGGCTTGTATGCTATCCTGGGAATCGTGCTTCTGTGTTTTCCGTGTGGCCCGTGTGGGTGGCCTTGGTCCCTTACGTTCCCTTCCCGAGGGAGTGGTCTTGGCGACTCGTGAGTTGTCTCGGTACTTGTGCTACCGTGGTTTTAGACCTAGAGATTGGACTAGATTGACGGCCTTGTACTGTTGCGTACAACGGTCTTGACCCCGAGTCTTGTGACTCAAGGACCGTTGGGTGTAGTGCGTCTGGAGGACTGTCCAGAGTCCAGTGGCTTAGCGCCACTTGAGTTTTCTTGACTCTAGCGCACGGTGCGTGCGTGGCCGTGGACTGTGAGTCCCGTTTTTCTCCGACTGTGGTCACCGTGCGACGGGGCCGGTACGTGGGGTGGTGTGGACGCACTTTTTATTTAATAATCGTTCGTTTGTTCGTTTATTGGCATTTATTAAGTGCGTGGGCGTGCCAGTCACAAAGTGACGATTTATTGTGCGCTCGATCTGACTAATCGGACGATTGTGTGGTTCGTGTCGGGACTGGAACCCGCCGCGCCATAAAGGTCACGGCGTCATTTACATCCCCTCGGAGAGGGGAACACCCTTGATTAATCGCCGGGAAAAGGGGCCTCATGGCCAGGAAAATATATCGAGAGAAACAAGCCGATAGCGGTCTCGAATCAGTCGGAAGGCCCTATGTCTAGGGAAGCAAGCATTCGAAATATGTCGGTCACTCAAGGGACCATTTTAATATTCGGACGAGCGTCCGACTTTAGAGAATCGTGATCATCACGGGGAAAACTGGAGCATATGTATGCCGGGGTACGGCAAGTTTGTTGTTCAAAGGGATAGGAGGCATTCGGTATAATCCCGGGTAGAGCGGTCGGAAACCGATAAGTTTGTTCGCCCGGTGCAAGACCAAGCTACGACCATACTGCGGTGGGCCCCCAGGGGTCGAAGTCGGGCTCGCGTGGGTATCATTAATATTTCTGGTGCCGAAGGGCAGCGGGAAATTGTCCCGGGACTAGATTCCGAAACAAAGATTTGTACATAGATAGCCGACTATAGGCCTAGGATGTGGGTCAGGCGATGACCATGGTTGGGGCGAACCCGAGGTTCGAGCATGACTCACGACGGTCTTATCGATGTTCCTATGCGTAGGGTTCGGGGAGGACGAGAGCCACCTCATTCCATTCGGATTCGTCGGTCATTCGTGGACCATTTTATGTTCGGACAAAGGTCTGTGCTTGTAGCGTAAGAGACGGTGGCAAGTCATACAAATGTCTACCATGAGTATGGCAAGTTTAATGCAAGCACGGGATTCGATCCCGGGATATACATCGATCACTAACGGACCATTCGGTATTCGGACGTGAGTTCATGTTCGAAGCATCGATGACCACGACAAAGACATACCGACGGTACGGCACATTTCCTGTGGGTGCGGGATTGGATCCCGGTGAAGATGGGGCACGCTGATGATCTATTGGCCCGAGGTGGTTGCGGACTATGGTCATATCGGGGTTTCCGAGGACCACGTCTGATGCCACGGGGCGTCATTACCTTTCTCTTCACGCATAGTCTTGGGAAACAAAGGTTCCAAGGTATACGTGCGTGTCGGTCGGACCATTCGTTGTTCGGACGTGAGTCCATGTTTGAAGCATCGAAGGCGATGATAAAACCGTGCAAATGTCTGCCGTAGTCATGACAAGTTTAATGTGGGGTTGCGGGATTAGATCCCGGGAGAAGCGGGTCGAGTTAACGAACTATTGGCCCGAGATGTGTTCGGATCATGACCATGTCGGAGGTTCCGAGGTCCACATCCGATACCACAAGGCATCATCAATTTTCTCTTTGCACCCAGCCCGGGGGTGTGAATTGTTAAGTGCGAAGCCCGAACTCACCAACGTGCGCCCTCGCACGCGGATCGACCTGCGCGGTCAGGTCGCGGGGTTCGACCTGCCCAGTCAGGTCGTGGGGGTCAAGGGGGCAACGCCTCATCAAAATTTAGATTATGGAAAGGGGAAACTTTTTATTAGTTTTATTCATTAGCTTTAAGTCTCTTCTCTCATTTGATTAATCATTTTCTCCCTTTCAGGCACGCCGGTTTGAGGGAAGCAAAGAGGGGAGCGCGCCGGTTAATGGAAGCCCAAAAGGGCACGCCGGAATAGGTGGTGCAAAGTTTGGGCGCGCCGGTTAATGGCCAATGGAGGAGGGCGCGCCGGAATAGGCCCAATGAGGGGGGGCGCGCCGGTTATATGGCAAGAAGGAAGAGGGACAGGGGCGCGCCGGAATAGGCTAAAAAAAGGGGGGAGGAATAGTGTAGCGCGCCGGTTAGTGGCAAGGAAAAATGAAAGGGGTTTTGAGTGTAAGGCTAAACTGGCGCGGGGGGGTGCCGCGCCGGGTTAGCCCACGCCGGATTAGGGCGCGCCGGGCTAAGCTTCTATGAGGTTTCTTTCATTCTTTTATGCTCTGTTTTTTGTTTCTTTCACCTGTGGGTTGATTTGTTGATTAGTTTGTTTATCGAATTGATAGATTAAGTTTGTGGAGAGAAAGTTTAAGTGTTTTAGTTGTTTGTTAGGGTGAATTAGCATGAAGATATGAATGTTTTATTAGAAGAGTTTGTTGCCGGAACTCGAAGGTTCAGTCGTGATCAGAGGCTTCAAGCATGTGTGATGTTCTGGCCCTCGGAGAATAGCTTGATTCGTTTGTTCTTGGCGAAAAATGGGCAGCACCTCCCCCGGATTGAAACTTGCCAGAGATAAATAGGGGAACACCAAACGGAGCAAAGCTCCGGGGTGAACCTCAAAACTCAGAGTAAGAACTCCGTTAACCCATAAGTGCATGTGGAGACTCGAGGACCAGCCTTCAAGAGTTCCAGCAGCTTACAGGTGATGATTTCGTAGGCGGGGCGAATGTGTGCCTCAAGGGGCCATGAATATTCATCCCCTGACGGACTCCTTCGAAAAGCCATGCTACGGAGGAGCATGCTTCGAAGGGCCCTGGATGAGGAGGAGGAGGAAGGGGAAAGAAGAAGAAAGACAAAAGATCGTGTTTGCCAATAAGGGGCCTTCTGTTTATTCATCCACCAAAGGGGGGAAAAACGGCTCAAGCCCAAGAAATTTCATCTCCACGGAGGAGAAATACATTATGGAGGGGATAAAAAGGGGGAAGAGATACATGGACGGGGGGAACAGAGCACAAGCTCTTCCCCCCCCAGCTCACCTCTCGCTCTCAACCTCACTCTCTTCTTCTTCACCTCACGGGCGCAGGGACGGGGGGCTTCTTCTCTTCGGGTGGCATTCTCTTCTTCTTCAGCCGGTCTCTCTTCCCTTCTCTCTTCTCTTCAATGGCCAGCCATGGGGGTTCTCTCTTCAATAGCCCATCCCCCTTCTCTGTCGAACATGCAGAGTATATGTAGCCGGCTGCCCTTTCTTGGCTCGGACGGAAGGATCCCGCCAACTCATTCGTCTGTGGTGTCGTCCGTTGACTTGCACAGTACACTGGCATTTATCCGAGGAAGGGACGTTTGCTGCTGCTACTCCCCCCATCGATGCTTGTCTTCACCGTCGATGCAGCTGCGTTGTCGAACGGAGGTGGAGACAGGGCTCCAGAGCATTGAATGCCCATGGAGACAGAGCTTCAGAGCATTGAATGCCCTCTAGGCACCAGGCTGATGCGAAAATAGGGTATCGGCTAGCGGACGGGACGGCATTTGAGTTAAACCGGCGCGGTGTTGTGCGCGCCGGATTAACAGCACATAAAGGGGCATGCCGGACTACCATCATGTAAAGGGGCGCGCCGGGTTACAACCAATATGGGGCGCGCCGGTTTAATGGCCACAGGAGGGGCGCGCCGGTTTAAGGCCCAAGCAAGGGCGCGCCGGTTTAAGTGCAGGCCGTGCCGGATTAGACTTCATCTCGGAGTCGCGGCTCTTCGAACGGACGCTTGTCCTCTCGTGTTGCTTTAGTGGTAATGCACCGCCGTTGGGGTGTTTAGTTCAGGGCCTCTGAATCCCGATTCTGAGCTTTGAGTGATCTCCGATGCGTGCCGGACATGTGTTCGAATTCTTGAGTTTCTTTTGATTCGGCCGTTGGGAATGCCGACTGGAGAGTGGGGGCCATCTCTTCAGCATGAGGGGCTTCTTTGTTGGGTGGCAGAGCACCGGGCAGGTATTCATCCTTCTTGGAGGAAGCATAGGGTTTATTCAACCTTCCCGTCTTTGACTCACTCTTGAGTGCTGAGACGTGCATGCTATATGATCATCATCATTTTTTTTTGACGTCCACAGGTGGTCCCCGTACGTCGTCGGATTCGGACGTTGTTTTCCGTTGAGTTGAGAGTCTACTCCTTCAGTGACCCTCCACTAGTCGTAGCCTATCAGTACGCGTGTGCTGGTCGCACTAGGGAGTGGTGTACGGGCTTACCCTTAGAGGCGGTTTGTGGACCGGTTGCCGTCGGGCCCCACGTCTTGCAGCCAGAGTCCGGCTGAGGGGAAAATCGGTCAGAGGGCCAGACCAGGGACGCGTGGTCTGTGTGTGCACACGTGGTTGGGGGCGGTTGGACCCACGTCGACGGGCGTGACCCCAACTAGTCACTTGTTGTGGTTACTTGTACGGTGTTCGCGCCTCGGGTAGGACCTACCACGTCAGGTGGTTCACCTGCGGTGCGGTGTAAGACGTCAGGGGACGCTACCGGCTGTGCTTCTTGTGGGTGGTACTCCTGTCGAGTTGGGAGTGACAGACTGTCAGTTTCCATGACTTCGACCTTCGGGTTTTCGGTCGTGTCGACCGTTGGGTTTTCGGTTGTTTCGCTGCGGCGCGTGTGCTGGTTTTCGCGTCGTGGGACTAGTGCTAGTGGCTCTACCGAGGTTATGTCTTGTTGTGCGGTACCCGCGATCGGATGGTCGGGGTTGCACCTTGGACAGTGTGTCCAGGTTGGCTGTGTCCAGGGGACAGGCCTCTACGGCACGGTTGCCGTGTGTTTTTACTTCGGTAAGCGGTACTAGTGTAATTTGGGAGCCTCGACTGCGAGATCGGGGTGTGTTTCTGGTACAGTAGGAGTAGTTGTAGTGCCGGGTTTCGACCGGCCACCGGGTTTACTGTTCCTATTGTTGTGGTTGCTCTTGTAGCCTTCCTTTCCGCTACCGTCGTTGTTTCCGGTTGGGGTTCCGCGGGATCCCTGCTGAGTCTCTGTTTTGGAGACTCATTCCCTACTTTTCAGGGGTAGCGGTTCTTCCTCGCGGTTCGAGGGTGTGGAGCGGAGGTTCTCAGTTGCCAGCTTGCCGGGCCGAGTGTTCACTTGGCATGTGGTACGTTTTACTGCTTTAGACTGTACTTTCTGTTGGACTGGACTCTATTGTAGCTGTAGTTACTTATTTATTTCTGTTAATTGTTGAATTGTCCTGCTTTATTTCCTATTTCTTTGTGCCTCCACACTCCTTTTTAGCCCTTCCGAGTCCTCCCGGCTCGTGGGCGGCGGTGCGAGTCTCGGCTTATCGGGCCTTCCCGGTAATCGGATTCTCAGGTCATTACAGCTGGTATCAGAGC
Source organism: Amorphophallus konjac (assembly GCA_022559845.1). NCBI lineage: Eukaryota > Viridiplantae > Streptophyta > Magnoliopsida > Alismatales > Araceae > Amorphophallus > Amorphophallus konjac. The sequence goes on along the minus strand of CM040121.1, from coordinate 4,340,702 downwards.
GGTGGTTGTGGACGTACATAGGAATTTGAAATATTGCAGTGATCAGAGTCCGTAAGGTCCAGTACAGTTGGCAGCTGGCTTAGGGTTTTGTGTTCGCTTTCCGCCTTGTTTCTCGCTTGAGAGCTTGAGTGCGCTGTGCGGCGCTGTGAAGGTGGTTGATGTCCGCGGCTTTCGTGCCAGCATGGGGTCTAAGGATCGAGGTCGAGAGCCTTCTCCCTCATCGGTGGTGACCCTGGTTGTGCTGCGTTGGGCAGAGGTTGCTGGCAGGCGTGAGTTCGCGGTGCTGCGTTCGAGGAATCTGCGGCGTGGTCAGGTGGCTGGAGAGGACTGTTCATGGTTAAGTGGCCGTGAGCGCGCTCTGAGGGAGCTGCTGTCGGTTTTGGCCACTCCAGCTTGAGATTTATCCAGCCCCTGAGGTTTTCAGGTCGTGGTTTAAGGTGGCAGAGTGGGTGTTCTGATCGAGAAGTGTGCTCGGGTGAGCGGAGGATCTTCTCGGTGAGCTGCTGTTTCGTCGAGCCTGATGATCTTGTCGTGCTCTATGGCGTCAGAAATGACGTGTCGGTCCCGGTTGTTTTGTGGATTTCGAGGCAGGATTGGGCTCTGGTGTCCCAGTAAGTCTTGCTCCTGCGCTCTTGTGTGCGAATGGGGTGTGTTCGCCCTGGAGTTGGTTTGAGATGTGAAGGCTCCGCGGCGAGTTCGGGACTCGAGGATGAGCATCGGCGGTTGTTGTTATGGCTCGTGTTGCGGCTCTTGGCATGCCGTGTTGCAGTTCGAGGAATTGCAGCGGTGATGCATCGAGAGATGCTGTGATTGTGGTCCGACGTGACACTCGTCAAGTGTGTCGGAGGCGCTGACCTGATGGAAGTGATGATTTTCCTTGGTGCTGGATGGTGCTGTTTCCAGCGTGCGCGAGGTTCGAGGTCAGGTCGAGCGTGGAGTTCTTCCGTTGGTCGAAAGTGCGCTGGTTTCTCCTTTGGTTGGAGAGATTGCGTTCGGCTAAGGATCGTCGTCTTGCATTGTGTGTTCAGATTGGTTGGCCTTGTGTGCCATGAAGTCCGTGCGAGACGTGCTCCTTGTCTTGGCAGGGTGGTTGCCTGTGAGAAGTCGTGCCCATTCCCTTGTCGTGTGAGGGTGCTGGCGCTGTTCCCGAAGGACGAGTGCTGGTTGGGCGGTGTTTGCTTTCTCGGCTGTGCGCGCGGATTTGAGTGCGCAGCGGAAGCGTGGTGGGCCCATAACCCACTAGTTCAGGATCGTAGCGTTGATTGCTACGGGCGGATTCCTGAGTTTGCGTTGAGCATCGGAGGATGGGTTCCTCGGTGTGAAACGTGTTGCTGCCGTGCTGTTGCCCGAGAAGTCATGATTCTTGGCACTGGCAGGATGGAGAGCTGGGAAAAGTGCTGACTAGCGCGCCGCATGAGTACCATGTTCCTGTGTTGGAAGCCGTGTCAGGCGTCGGTGTTGGACCTGGATGAGGTTGTTGAGGATGTCGCCTGACGATGGTTGAGGACGTGTTGGTCAGAGTCGGTGGCTTGGTGCCGACTTGTGTTCCCAGTCGTGTCCTCGGATGAGATCGTTTTTGGGGAAGTGGTCTCTGGCAGACTATGGGTCCCGGTTGACGGCTACGAGTGGCTGGTGAGCCTAACTGTGTGACCGACCACAGCAGTGTCTGTTGGTTCTATGGTCTTGTCGGATTGTGACGGTGAGATGTTTATTGCTTAGGGACCCGTGAGCACTGTTCAGGTGGTGTCCCGTGGCTCTGTGGTAAGGGCGGAATCGGGATTGGCGGGTGTCCACTTGGATTGATCGAAGGATTTGATGAGACCAGATGGATGAGTGACGCCTGTGGGCGGAGGCCTTTTGTGAGATGGGCGTCGGAGGATGGTCCTTGATAGGACGTTGGTGTCGCAATGGTTATCCCTGGTTTGGTGACCAGCATGGGATGGTTCCCCTGTGAGTCTGAGTCTAGTGAGGTGATGATTGAAGACACCAGGATCCGTCATTTGGTTTCGTCGTGCTCCCCGAGAGGGTCGAGTTGGAGCGATGTTCGAGCTCGGATGCGGTGTCCAAGAGGAGTGCAGCTCGAGATGCGGCATCAGTCTGTGTGTGAGTCGACAGATGGCTTGCTGAGGTTTGGAATGTTTCCTTTGGACCCGGTCGAGGACCAGGAAAGAAGGAAGAAGCTGAGCAAACGGAGGTTTCCCGTTGACGAGCAGTTGGTGACCAGTGGATGATCTTTTCAGAGACAGAAGATGCTGGTTGTTGGGGCTCGAGCGTGGCGAGAGCCGTGTGCCAGCGAGACCTTTGGTGGTCGTTTCTGTGATGTGCCTTTCCGGATGGGATCTGGACTTTGTCGAAGTTTATCTTCTGATGAGAGTTGGCATAGTGTTATGTCCGGCTTTCGGCTTGCCATGTGTGAGGTGTTTCTTGGTGCTGAGCCGATGAGCTAGTTGCGGTCTGTTGAGTTGGCTGCTTGAGCTGGTGGAGGCTCTGTGTTGGTTGCTCCCTTGAGGAGGGTGTGCGACCTGTCAGCTGGCTGCGAAGCTGATGTGCGATTTGTCTGCTGACCATAGGATGGATCGGTAGCTGTTGCTCGTGTCGAGGGTTGTGTTTCCGTGGTGAGCGAGATTGTGGCTGCAGTGCCATGATGGATTCTCGCGTTGTCTGAGGTGATGCCGGACTGTGCCCTTTGGTATATGCCTGCTCTATTGGCCAGTGTGCTCGGCGCGAGGAGCGAGGTGTTGTTTGTGATTGTAAGTCTGGCTGTGTCCCTCAGGACTGGTGTTTTCATGAGAACCGAGATTTTCTGTGCTGGGGCTCTGACAGCGTGGTCAGTTCGTTCAGTGTTCTTCCCCTGTGACTTCGTGCTTGGTCCTGAATTTCGAGGACGAAATTCCTTTAAGGGGGGAGGGCTGTAATGCCCCGGGGTTTTTGGATCCTCTTTCGTGGGTCCCGGATCTGGTTTCTCGGAGTGTCCGACTCCGTTGTGTCCGAAATTTCATTTCGGACATCTTTCGTGTTCGGATCAGCGCGATCCGGAGTCGTTTCGGAGGTCCGGAGGCGTTCCGCGACTTTTTCCGCGTGTGTTTTCTGATTCTCGACGTGGGTTTCGGCTTTCCCTTCGGAACCTCGTTGCGGGTGAACCGGGCCGTTCACCTAGGCGAGTGTGGTACCATTGCGATCGGTGCGTTCCGAGGATCGCGAGGGTGTGATTTTCTATTTTTTGGGATTTTTTCGATTTTCTGGATTTTCCTATATATATCCCCCCCACCCTCACTCTTCCTCTCATTTCTCACTCTCACCCTCTCTCTCTTCTCCCACTCTCTCCTCTCACTCTCTCCTCTCCGGCGGCCGACGGACCGAGGCGGGGGCGAGGCGGGGCGATGCGGGCGAGGAGGACGGTGAGGATGGGTCGAGGATCGAGGCTCGAGGGCACGGTGAAGCTCGGCCGTGAGTTCGTGGAGCGGCGAGGCTTCAACGGCGTTTTCTTCGTGGATCGGCGTCCACGGTGCACGAAATCTTCGGTGGAGGTAGGGTGATGGACCCCCAGCTCGCGCACTTCCTTTCCCGCAAGTTTCGTAGGCTACGGTGAGCCGAGCGGGCCAAACGGGGTGATTTGGGCAAAATCCATGTTTTAGGGCTTGTGGGCCGATCTCCCGTTTCATTGCATTTCTGGCCGATCCAAGGCCGTAGATGCATGCTAGGGGTTATTTTGGGGCTTCCCCTATGTTTTTCCCCTCATCCGTGGATGTTTGGGGGCGTGGCGTGGATTTTTGGGGTTTTCCCGCCGTTCTCGGTTTTCCGAAATGGTCGCGGTCCACCAGAAACCGCGTTCATTGGTCGCGGTCTTGGGAGAACCGCGTTCATCCTTTGTGTTTTGGTCGAGGAGGCCTTCGAGCGTCGCGGCCGTGCGATAGACCGCTTTGGTCTAGTCGCGGTCATGGGATGACCGCTATATCTGGTCGCGGTCCTCGGGCGACCGCTACCAGCGGGGTTGCGCGTGGCTAGTTGCGGTCGTGAGGTGACCGTGACAGCATGGTCGCGGTCTCCGGTCGACCGCTACCATCTGGTCGCGGTCCCCGGTCGACCACTATCTGGTCGGAGTCACCAGGTGACCACTACCACGTTCTGGTTCCTGTTTGCGCTATTTTGACCTCCGGTCGAGCCGGTTGTGACCCAGTGGTTGACTTTAGGTCTCGTGAGTGTCTCGGACACCCCGTGGAGTTCCGTGACCGTGTCCTTGGGTGTCCAGAGGAGGTCCCACTTACCTCGTTTTGCGTGTCACGAGCTTAGGGGTCCAGGTGACCTTTTAGCGCTCCGATTGTGTTGTTTTGGTCTCCGGTCGACCCGGTTGGGACCCAGTGGTCGACCTACGGCCTTGTGAGTATCCCGGACACCCCATGGGTTCTGTGTCTGTATTTTTGGGGTGTCGGGAGGGACCGTGTTACCTCGATTAGCGTGCCCGTAGGTGTGGTGGGTCCGGGTGACCCCACGTGTTCCGGGCTTTCGTGTTACGCTCAATCGAGTCACAGTGTATCGGTGTGTGTGCGGTGGGGTCTCCCCCGCATGTCGTGGGTTTCCTTTGGAAGGCGATTCCCATGTGGGCCATGTGCTTGGCCTTGGACTGCGAGTCCAGTTATTCGGCCTGGGGCTGGAGGTTTTCCGCTTGCTACAAGATGGGAAATCGTCGTGGTGGCTTGTGTGCTGCCCTGGGAATCGTGCTTCTGTATTTTCCGTGTGGCCCGTGTGGGTGGCCTTGGTCCCTTATGTTCCCTTCCCGAGGGAGTGGTCTTGGCGACTCGTGAGTTGTCTCGGTACTTGTGCTACCGTGGTTTTAGACCTAGAGATTGGACTAGATTGACGGTCTTGTGCTGTTGCGTACAACGGTCTTGACCCCGAGTCTTGTGACTCAATGACCGTTGGGTGTAGTGCGTCTGGAGGACTGTCCAGTGGCTTAGCGCCACTTGAGTTTTCTCGACTCTAGCGCACGGTGCGTGCGTGGCCGTGGACTGTGAGTCTCGTTTCTTCTCCGACTGTGGTCACTGTGCGACGGGGGCGGTACGTGGGGTGGTCCCCGTACGTCGTCGGATTCGGACGTTATTTTCCGTTGAGTTGAGAGTCTACTCCTTCAGTGACCCTCCACTAGTCGTAGCCTACCAGTACACGTGTGCTGGTCGCACCAGGGAGTGGTGTACGGGCTTACCCTTAGAGGCGATTTGTGGACCGGTTGCCGTCGGGCCCCACGTCTTGCAGCCAGAGTCCGGCTGAGGGAAAAATCGGTCAGAGGGCCAGACCAGGGACGCGTGGTCTGTGTGTGCACACGTGGTTGGGGGCGGTTGGACCCACGTCGACGGGCGTGACCCCAGCTAGTCACTTGTTGTGGTTACTTGTACGGTGTTCGCGCCTCGAGTAGGACCTACCACGTCAGGCGGTTCACCTGCGGTGCGGTGTAAGACGTCAGGGGACGCTACCGGCTGTGCTTCTGGTGGGTGGTACTCCTGTCGAGTTGGGAGTGACAGACTGTCAGTTTCCGTGACTTCGACCTTCGGGTTTTCGGTCGTGTCGACCGTTGGGTTTTCTGTTGTTTCCCCGCGGCGCGTGTGCTGGTTTTCACGCCGTGGGACTAGTGCTAGTGGCTCTACCGAGGTTATGTCTTGTTGTGCGGTACCCGCGATCGGATGGTCGGGGTTGCACCTTGGACAGCGTGTCCAGGTTGGCTGTGTCCGGGGGACAGGCCTCTACGGCACGGTTGCCGTGTGTTTTTACTTCGGTAAGCGGTACTAGTGTAGTTCGGGAGCCTCGACTGCGAGATCGGGGTGTGTTTCTGGTACAGTAGGAGTAGTTGTAGTGCCGGGTTTCGACCGGCCACCGGGTTTACTGTTCCTATTGTTGCGGTTGCTCTTGTAGCCTTCCTTTCCGCTACCGTCGTTGTTTCCGGTTGGGGTTCTGCGGGATCCATGCTGAGTCTCTATTTTGGAGACTCATTCCCTGCTTTTCAGGGGTAGCGGTTCTTCCTCGCAGTTCGGGGGTGCGGAGCGGAGGTTCTCAGTTGTCAGCTTGCCGGGCCGAGTGTTCACTTGGCATGTGGTACGTTTTACTGCTTTAGACTGTACTTTCTGTTGGACTGGACTCTGTTGTAGCTGTAGTTGCTTATTTATTTCTGTTAATTGTTGAATTGTCCTGCTTTATTTCCTATTTCTTTGTGCCTCCACACTCCTTTTTAGCCCTTCCGAGCCCTCCCGGCTCGTGGGCGACGGTGCGAGTCTCGGGTTATCGGGCCTTCCCGATAATCGGATTCTCGGGTCGTTACAGGGCATACCCCGGCTCTGACCTCTGGCACTACCTCTGGGCACCTGCACCTCGCTGCACCCCAGACGCGCTCCCCGGGGGCGGCGCCTCACCTGAAACACGGTGAAAACACGCAGGGAATGAGTCTCGGAACAAGACTCAGTAGGGATCACTCGAACCCTACCTCGTAAAACGGGAAACCACTACGCTAGCGGTAGGAGAGTACCTAGGAAAGGAAAGCCATGTACTCTACACAACAAAGACCATACGGCACGCAAACCGACACACGTGCCACGGTGAGACAACCGAAACTCAACGGTCGACCCGGAAAATCCCGAAGGTCGGAAACACACGACTGACAGTCTATTACTCTGTACTCGACAGGAGTATCTCATACTAGAAGCACAGTCGGTAGCGTCCGCTAACGTCTTACACCGCGTCACAGGTGATCCGCCTGGCGTGGTAGCTCCTACCAAAGGCGCAAACACCGTACAAGTAACCACGAACAAGTGACTAGCTGGGGTCACGCCCGTCGACGTGGGTCCAACCGCCCCCAACCACGTGTGCACACACAGACCGCGCGTCCCTGGTCTGGCCCTCTGACCGGTTTTCCCCCCAGCCGGACTCTGGCTGCAAGACGTGGGGCCCGACGGCAACCGGTCCACAAACCGCCTCTAAGGGTAAGCCCGTACACCACTCCCTGGTGCGACCGGTACCGCATACTGGTAGGCTACGACTAGTGGAGGGTCACTAAAGGAGTAGACTCTCAAGTCAACGGAAAACAACGTCACAATCACAGGTACGCGGAACGTTCCTTGTACCAACACCGTCACACGGCGACACAAGCCGAAATCACCATCTCCCGGGACCCCACGGCACCCTCACGTGTGGCCCCCACATGATGCCCAGCATCAGTCGGACCACGGGTCAGCACAGGGATCGAGACTCGCTCATCCGGGACTCGACTTGGCAAGGGATGGGAGACGCGGTCGCCGGAGGACCGCCTCCAGTAGTCGCGGTCTGCTCGGGACCGCAACCACCCGGTCGTGGTTCTCCTGGGACCGCGACCATCCCAGCACGAAAAGATGAACGCGGTCACCTCGTGACCGTGTTCACACAGTAGCGGTCTCCTGGAGACCGCGACTAGCGTGCAACGGTCAAAAACAACGGTCAACGTCTCGGGGTCCGTGCTGGTCCCCACGGTGAACGCAGTCGCCACCAAACCGCTACCAACAGTCGCAGTCTGTCGCAAGACCGTGACCGTCCACCGACACTCTAAAGCCCCAACGGTTCAAAACCTAATGAAAGCGGTCCCCGCCTGACCGCGACCAGTGAAAACGGTCACTGGTGGACCGCGATCACGTCGAAAAACCAAGAACGGCAGAAAATGGCCGAAAACACCATTCCACGCCCCAATCACCCCCGGGTGATGGGGAAACAAAGGGGGAACTCGTCCCCACGCCCTAGTGCATCGAATGATGCCCCCAAAACTCCAAATGGCGCGGTAAAACTCTAGATCGGCGCTCAAACCCCCAAAACATGCATTTCCCGTCCCGAGCTCAAACGAACCCCTCTTGGCTCCCCGCCGGCCTTGAAATCACGGGAAAGGAAAGCACGGAGATAGAGGATCGTCACCCTACCTCGGGGTTGTCCGAAACGTGGCGAATCGCCGCCGATCCTCAAGAATCGCTTGAAACTTCATGAACTTCCCACGCCCTCACCGAGCACCAAACACCGCCATGATCACCACGCCGCCGCCTATGCCACGACGCCGTCGCCTTGCCGCGTCCGCAGCCGAAGGGGATGGCGCCGGGGCTAGCAACAGAAGAGGGGGGCCGGTCACGGTGGAAGCGCTCACGGGAGAGGAGGGAGGAAGAAGAAGAAAGAGAAAGGGAAAAAGAAAAGAAAAAGAAATGGGAATATATAGAAAATCCGATTTTTTGAAAAAATATCAAAAAATAGAAAAATACGTTTCCGGAATCCTCGGAACGCACCGATCGCAACGGTACCACTCGTGCCTAGGCGAACGGCCCGGTCCACCCACAGCGAGCTTCCGAAGGAAAAGCCGAAACACACACCGGAAATCGGAAAACACACCCGAAAAAGTCGCGGAACGCCTCCGGGCCTCCGAAACAACTCCGGATCGCGCCGATCCGAACACGAAAGATGTCCGAAACGAAATTTCAGACACAACGGAGCCTGACGCTCCGAAAAACTAGATCCGGGACCAACAAAGAAGGATCCGAAAGGTCCGAGATATTACAGGGAGTGTGCCGCTGGGGCGCTCGCAATGTGTGCCGCTGAGGCACCTGAGGGTGTGCCGTTGGAGCCACTTTGGGGGCTTGCTTCTCTTCTTTTATTCTTCTCATCTTCTCTTCTCCTTATCCTCTTCTTTATTCCCCTGCACGTAAACATGGGGTGATAATTTTTTAGTGTCCACACCACTACACGGAGCAAGGTGTACCAGCGCTATCTTGTCCGCTGGCGGGACCGTCCACCTTCCGATGATTCATGGATTAGCCGAGAAGATCTCCACTGCCTCGATCCAGATCTGCTGGAGCACTACTACAACAGTGTCACCCCTTACTCGACGGAGTCGAGTTCCAGCCGTGCCAGGAGGGTTGGTGGGGACACCACTGGGTCCACTACCGGGCCCACTACTCGGAGCTGACGCCGCACCGCCTCGAATGCAATGAGCTTGTGGCTCGGAGACTCACTCGAAGACTCGGCATCCTGAGTAGATACTTGTGTGTATTTATATGTCTTTGAGTATTACGTATTTGTACGTGTATTAAATACATGTTTTACTACATGTATTTACTTTTATTTTATTAGGCTAGTCATAGTCAAACGTTGGTGTATTTTATTTTATTAAACCCACAAAGTCAATAGTTGGTTGTTGGGTTTTGTCTTGTTAGGCCAGGGTATAAACACAATAGGTGAAAGTGTGAAGGTATGTGTGTAATGGGCTTTCCCTATATAAAGAGTGGCTTACGAAGGATTGTAATATGATGATTTGAATGAAAGCTTTAAGTTTGTACGTGAGAGAGCTTCCCCTCTTACATTTCCTTCCCTCATTTTCTTTGTGAGTGTGAGTGTGTTGCCCGGCGTGAGACCGTCCGGCGTGAGGTCGAGTTACGCGAGATAGCAACCTATCCAGTCCTGTTCGTGATATCGGAGTTGCCGTCGATCCATTTTCACGTCGCCGCCGCGTCAATTAGAAGTTGAAGACATCACGATTGGGGTGGAGATCGTGCATCCGGAACACGGTCTTAAAAAGACACCGTGATCCGAGACGGATCTTCCGACGGTTAAAAATCTCAGTTAGAATCTTATGTCCAGTTGTATGGACATCATTCTTAATACTCAATAAAAATTGAGAAAAATGGTATAGAATCAAAGTAGATATGCATCTACATCTAATTCATGTATCAATTTAAGTTTAACCTGAGAAAATACCTACCTAGTGGAAGATCGAAGAGAAAGAACAACAAGAACGAAGAATACTTCGAACACTCCTCTAAATTTTAAGATTTCCTCTTCTCTACAACCAGTACTTCCCCAATAGATTTGTGCTTTGAGTAGGGAAGATCACAGTCCTATTTATAGGCCAAGTCCCATAATTATTTTATTACTAATTTAATTCTATCTTCCACTTAATTTCCTATGTCACCCACCCATGTTACTATTACACCAACTTATGTTGGCAATAAATTTCAACATGTGGATGTTGAAATAAATCTCCCTTTATGACATAATCAATTACCTCATTTATTCAATGATGTTTTATTGCTAATTTAATTCTAAGTCAATTTTTCACCCAATTTTCCTATTTCACTAACTCACGTTACTATTACACCAACTTATGTTGACATTAATTTTCAACATGTAAATATTGAAATAAATCCTCTTTTATGACATAATCCACGACTTAATTTATTCTATTAGGTAAGAAATTACATCATCTACTAATTAAGATTTAATTAGAGCTAATAATTCACTTTTAAGTCGGATGCTACAGTACTACTACAGTACTGACGTCTTCGCATTGTCAGAATCGTGCCGCGAATTTCGACGTTCGTATTAACACGTGGGATAAGATTCGTGTTTATATATTCTACACTTCAAAAATAAAGAAAAATATTTATCATTTATTTTATTTTTATCTTTCAATATTTTTTTTGCATATAAATACATATATAAAATTTCAAGTTACTACACAGCGCATCACCGCCACACTATTCATTTCCATCCCATCAATACCAGACAACGTGCTCACCAAGGCTTTCCAACCCTAGTGCCCCCCCCCCCCCCCCCCCCCCCCCCCCCCCCCCCCGAGACTAGCACCGACGGCCCCCCTCTCCCCCCATCCCAACAGATAGCCCGATGACCCCACCCCGTCCTCCCCCTTCTCTTCCGTGTGCACTAGTGCCAATGCCAACAGTGGATCCACTAGGCAGAGTTACCACCTAGATATTTAGAATCACCACCGCCACCCCCTCTCCCCACTTCTCCACCCATGGTTAAGATTTTTATCTGAAAGAGAGAGAGAGAGAGAAGATGTTAACCGGAGAGTCATTCTTCATCTTGACTCACATTTCACTCTGGTTAAACATACGGAGACTACGGTGAGAGTAGGACTATAACTATTTGAACTATTTCAAGCATATCGTTGATAATAGATCTAAATAAGAAATTTATTTGACAAAATAAATCTTTACATGGATATAGATAAAAAATCCATCACCTTCTCGTGTCTCTCAGGCATGTCCTTCCTGGTTAGGACTTTTTCCCCTTCCACGTCTCTTTTTTCATCTTCCTGCGCGTCTCATGATTTTTCTTTCCTTCCCATCCTTCTTCCTTCAACATCCTCGGGCCCTCCAAGAACGCCACTAGCCAAACACATCCACCCGAAATTTAAAAATAATATTAATCTTTTCAAAACAATTAGTAAACAGTCTACACCATTTTTAAAAATTAAGAAAAAATTGTTGTGTAATAACTTTTGAGAGAGAAATATCCTCCTACGAGAAATTGCTCCCAAACAGTCTATTTTATTTTCTTAATTCCCCCCCCCCTCCCCTGGATGGCAGCTTTAATATTCTATAAACTTTTAAGTTACGAGAGGCTCACTGTTAATTAGATGCACAGGGAGCAGAAGACTGATCTTTGAACACAAAACGCCATGGATTGAAGGCGCTCTAAACCAAAGATGGTACCCAGTCGCAGGTTCTGCACTATGCCGTTGCGGTGGAGAAGCATGCATATCTTCCTTACCCTCTGATGGGTGTCATTTCCACGGAAGAATCCGGCGTCTCCGGCACCGGGCCAGCAAACTCCGCAGAAGATATCTCCTCCACAGCTGCTCCGGCAACCTCCCTCGCCGGAGTTGAGAACTCCTGGAATGGGCTAGCAGGTCCCGGAGGGGGGGTTCCTTCAAAGGTCCCGTTATGGATGCTAAACGGGCTCTGCGAGCCAATGGTACGAGGGGACGCCGAGGCCCCTCCATGTCCCGACCTGTCGGTGTAAGGTGAAGCCATAGGATCCATGGTGGTGGTGGTGGTCCTGTTGGTGAAAGGAGTGGCCGTGGGGTCGTCTCCATTGTCCTTCGCCTCCTTCCTGAACGGGTAGGACGACAGGTCCTTCTGGTCGTAATGTCGGGACACCGCCGCCACCTTCTTCCAGACGGAGCTCCCTGAGCCGGGGTCGCGGAGGAGGTGCAGGTGCTGACACACGAAGGAGAAGAGGAAGATGAGGAGCGACCCGAAGGAGGCGATGCCGGTGATGAGGAAGAGGCCCCAGAAGCTGGCCATGCTGAGGCTGTCAGAGGTGAGGTCGCTATCCTTGCTGGGGCAGTTGCTCAGGTCCCCGAACCACCTCTTCTCGATCTCCACCATCTTGCCCCCCTCCGTTGTGTTCAGGATGGCCCTCGAGAGGTCGGAAACCAGAGGAGAACCCTTGGGGAAGACCTGCAAAACACCCACAGGACATGGTTCAGTGAAGAAGCTAGGTAGCAGAGAAGACTTAGAGCTGCAAGAGTGATCATAGATCCAAGTGAGAGGACTCACGAAGCCGAAGCCACCAGCCTTGATGGTGTCCCCTGCCATGGTGTAGTTGGAGCAGTAATCCTTGAGGAAGACCTTAAGGTAGGGGATCTCGTCGACGACGGCGGCGACACCACCCTTCTTGCTGCCTCTTGAGAGAGCCTCCTGGTACTCCTGGGGCGACCTGTAGGGGATCAGCTTCCTCCCATCGAATCCCTTCTTTATCAGCATCCCCCTCGTGAAGGAGTTCTTCAGGTACCCGACGTTCTCCCCGCTGTTGATAAGGTCCCGGAGGTCGGTGACGGTCGGCCGGAGGTGCTTCACCGTGAGCATGGAGGTCAAGCTGGCGGTGTAGCTGGACTGCAGTATGAGCACCACGAACACCCAGATGATGACCACCATTCTCGACAGGTTGCTCACCATCTTCTCCTCTGCAGCCAATTGGACGAACACATTCGTTACAGAAATTTAATTTCTGTATATGATTTGGATGGACAATTCGAGTGACTCAAAGCCTTAAACCTTAGTATTCTTCTTGCAAACATTACCTAATACAATAAATGACAATTTAGAAAATATGACGTACTAGCATTCATCCGTTTGCAAGGCACATGAATGGATTAGACGGCTAGCTTCGGCCTGGTCCAGCAGTAACAAATGCTACAACTTTTCCCCACCGTTCCAAACGATGTTTTATTGGAAGAAGAATGGTTGATCAAGTAGTCAACCTTCAACTACTCAATGTATGACTTGCCCAATTAAATGTCCAAGAGCATTAGCTCCAGCTCAAGTAGCTGTTGACTAAACTCCAAGAGTTGACCTTCTAGGCTTCCACTCCGATCACGACTGGCAACAGGAGGCCGACGAAATCCCTTCGACTTAAAAGCTACCGGTGACCCCATCCCATTAATACTAGCCAACTTATGACAGGCTTAATCTAAATGTCCAAGCCCGTAGATCCAGTTCTGACCAAAATCAGACATGCAACCTTTCCGAACTGGCTACAGCAGCCAATGGATGCCCAAAATTAACTAACCTTAAGCCATATTAGTGCAGTCATTGTTGACCGTCGTCAACAACTAACTTTCCAACTATTACAACCCACACCTGCCAAGGGATGGTCAAACAAATACCTCGGCCACAGTCATCATCGGCCAAAGAGTCCGACTTGTTGGTCGACCAAGAATCTTCAGCCATTGACTGACAGTTCTATGGCAGCCCATAAAGAGTTGAAACTTACCCAGAGGTAGAAGGTGAAAGAAAAAGTGGGGAGAGAGCATTTACTGAACTGTGTGAGAAGACCAGGGTGGAGAAGATGAAGTAGAAGACGGTGCCGCACTGGTTCGCCGCCGGGCCCCTGAACTCTTCGTTGATCCGGTGCTCCAGGATCCACACGACGCCTCCGGTGAAGACGAAGAAGGCGCCGCTGACCAGCCACAGGTTCGTCGTGAGGGGGTTCAGGAAAATCCAGGCGTTCTTGCTACGGTCGTCCTTGTACGGCACCACCATCGCCACCCCCGACGCCGTGTAGGGCAGCGTGAACTCCACGTAGTTGGACCGGTTGGCGGTGATGGTCACGTCCCCCACCAGGGCATCATATTTCTGTTCAGAACCGTACAAACCTTAATTAAATTAAGAACGCCACATATCTTGTAGCTAGATTTCAAAACCACCTTTTTGTCGTGGGCGCAATGTATTTTACGTGGTCAGTAAGTATAAAGCAAGGCCAATGCCGATAAGTAGCTCGTTAGCAAAATCATTGAGAATATGGAACAACATGAACCAACTACTTAAACAGATTATCCTATACTTCATCCATGATATATATACCAAACGAAAATGAAATCAAAGACTAGATAGCATGGTGTGGGCAGCATATATATAATCTTCCTCCGATCATTTTATGATCCTTTGCCAAATGGTTGTCATGGCTAACAAGAAGAGAGGAAGAAGGGCGAGAGAGAGGACTCTACAGAGGATAACTCTCACGTGTTTTAAGGGGTTGTCATAGCTAACCTTTTATAAAGGAAGATTCAGAATCATGACATGACTATCTTTGTCGGGAGATACCGTGTAATCGTAAGAATGAGATGCATATGTTACGATGGAATCCCCAGTCAATTGGCCGTAGGAGAACATTGAATGATGCTCATGACTCCCATTTTAAGGCCCGTCTCTCATTCTTAGCATTATAATTTGGTACCCTAATCCTCTTATCTAATCTCACAAAATAAATTTTATACGCAACACTTTGACATCATTTACGGGAAATTGACAAGAAAGCCATGCCCCTCTCTGGAAACAATGCTAAGAGGACTAATCCCGACATTGAAGCGTAGCTCTCTATCGGATCTGTCCCCCTTGATCCCCTTGCTCCTGTCTCCCAATAACAATTCGACGCTCAGAGGACATCGCCTAACGTTCAGGACTCTCGTCAGGAGACTCATCCCTCATCCTTATTGTTACAATTCGCTACCATGGTCCACTTGTATTGTCTTATGAAATAAATTTAAGCGCAACATATATAATTCTCTAATTTTTAGAATCATTGTTTATAAAATTAATATTTTAAATTTTAAAACTGAATGTATTCTATCTAGATGAGCATACAATAAAAAATGAAAGTTTTTGTTAATTTATTGTGATTTCAATTTTTTTGGTTTTGATTTGCATTAGAAATGGATTGTAAATTAAAATAAGAAAATCTGAATGTCATATGAACTCACGAAATCTAACTTATAAATAATTAAAAACTATTATAAAATAAAATAATTATGATATTTTTACGATCAAATAAACAAATCCTAAGTAAACAACAAAAAATCAAGAATTGTTATCTGTTAACGAAGAAAAGGGTTTTGCCGGAGTAAGGAAACGTCTAACAGACCTGGCTGTAGACTTGCTGGACGAGGTAATCGTAGTTGCCGGCGCTCTTCCCCTTGCTCTGCAGCGTGATGTACTCGAAGAGGACGGGGTAGGGCAGGGCCTTCACCGCCGCCTCGAAGACCTCGATGACGTACCCGTCGACCACCGTCTCGTTCGTGAGCGGGTCGCGCTCCGCCCTCAGGAACGAGTGGAAGCCCGGCTGCACCGGCCCCGGGACCAGGACCTTCAGCCTCTTCCCGATGATCGGCTCCACCCACCCCTTGGGCACCACCCTGGATTCCCCCGGCCAGATGATGGGCGCGAGGTCGGCCATGGAGGCCGAATAGGGCTTCTTGCTGCTCGGGTCCATCTGCCGCATCAGGCCGCGTCCCGGCACCCAGAATCCGATACTCCTCTCCGTCTGATCGTTCACGTTGACGACCTCGAAGGCGGATGCGCACAGCTGCCCCTGGACGAGCTGGAATCGGCCACTCAGGCCGAGGAAGTCCGTGCTCAGGATGGCCTCGAGGAGCCTTGGACCTGTTACCGATACCCCGAGCGCCGCCAGGTCGTTCGAGTCATCCACCGTACCTGGCGGCCGGGTGTAGACGGGATCGGCCGCGCCGACACGCTCGGCCGCCATGGCCAGCGCCCAGACCGTGTCGTACGCCCACCACCCGAACACGCTTAGATCGGGGATATCAGATTCTGGTTCCTGTTTAATCACAAGCTCCCGACGCCACCTCCTGGAGAACTGCCAGAGGTTGTCGGACTTGGGGACATAGGGCCTCACCCCGAGGACGCCCTGCATGGAGTTCCGGACGACGGAAGGGTCCATGGCGCCCAGCAGGCTGGTTAACCCCCCGGCGATGATCCACGAGAACCCCTGGTTCATCATCCCCACCTCGTGGGCCTTGGCGAAGAGCCGCGCGCCGAGGGCCCGGGAGACCTGCACTAGGAAGACCCTGCTCTCCATGTTCATCAGCTTGTAGAGCTCCTTGGAGATGTAGTCGTCGGTGGCCTTCACGGGGAGGACGCAGCGGTAAGGCACGCGGGCGCCCACCTTCACGATGGCCTCCACCAGGTAGGGCATCGCCCCGGCGCCGTACTCGGAGTCTTCGTAGATGGGGACGACCTGCTTCCATCGGACGGCGCTGACGAGGGCGGCGATGGCGTCGGCCTGGGAGGAGTCGTTCAGGGCGGTGCGGACGAAGAAGGGGGTATTGTCCGGGGAGAGGGAGGGACTCGTCGCCGAGAAGGAAACGACGGGGACCTGGGTCTTGTTGCCGAGGTCGGCGACGAACACCGCTGCGTCGGAGGTCTGCGGCCCCACGATCACCTGCACTCGTTCGTTCTTCAACAGGTCAACCGCTGCATCGCAACACGCACCAGGCATTAGCGAAGAAAATGCGAAACGCTGCGGAGTGAGGTCCACTTCTCTGGCGCACTACGCCCATCCAATGGAAGCTGCCGCCATTTTCGGGGCCAATTGTTTCGGTTGACTACATGGTCGAGCCAGGTACCCCCCCCCCCCCCCAAAAAAAAGAAAAAAATCCATCTTATTACGTGATTGACTTTCTAAAATTTGCCTTGCGACTAGTTATTTAACCAAGCTTCAGGTCAAACCGTGGAAATGTGAGCATCTCTCTGAAATAGTGCAAGTCAATCTCGTAGGCAGGCTCATAGTTTTGCAAGCCTACATAGAACAATCGACGGATGATGCTCGTCATGAGCTCATCCTCTCCAATCGCCGACGTTTACTTGTCAACATAAAACTCCCTTGCGGTCAACGGTCAACGTTTCTCCGTCGGCACCCGGAAACCTGCCGGAACCGAAATCGAGAGAGAAGAACGTACCGGCCGAAGCAGCGGTGACGGCGTCCCTGTTGGAGTCCCTGGTAACGAGGGCTAGCCGGGTCTTGTATCCCGGGTGCGCCGAGTAGAAGTCTGAGACTGCCATCTCCATGCAGCTCAGGCCCACCTTGCCCACCGGCGTCGCCAGGTCGAGGACGACGCCGACCCTGAACGCCGCCACCGCCGACGAGTTGGAGCCCCCATCCTCCCCGGACTTGGCTGGCGGCGAGGCTTGGGAAGAACAGGAATGCAGGAAGCTGAACAGGAACAGGAGGAAGATGAAACAGGTGGAAAGATGGGTTCCCGGGCTCCTCATGGGGAAGAGGGTAGAGAGGGGGAGAGATGGGGAAAGAGAGAGAGGGGGGTGGGTGGGGAGAGGGAGAGGAAGAGGAGAAGGGCAGGAGATATATTAAGGGGAGGAAGGGCCAAGGAGGCCGTAGGAAGGGACCGCCCATGTGCCCATAGAACTTATCTGGAGCCTCATCAAAGACTTCCAAGGCCCGGATGAACCATTCAAAGCCAGAATCTCAGGCAACGACGAGGGGAACATAGTGGCGGCGGGTCTCTGGGTGTGGAGCAGGAGGAAGGGGAGAAGCGGTCACTGTCACTGGATGTTAGAGGTCGGGGCCAGGGGCGGTTGGCATTTAGCGAAAGGGGCCTACAGATCAGATGGTGGCCGTGTGTCGAGATCGCACAGAATCTGGGGTTTTATCGCTAGTCGTGAGTTACTCGTTGGATTGTTATAAAACGTAATAAATTTTTAACATTTCTGTTTTGGGGGATTTAGAAGCTAATTGTGTTGTTTAGAAGGGTCATAAAATGTGAAATGGTTGTACAAGCAATCTATGAAGTCCAAGAAAGAAAGATGTCATGACGCGTGTGTCGACAGAAGATCGAAGCTTAATGATTTAGAGCACTTTAAATGTAAAGAAAATTTTGTCGGAAAATATTTTATAATATTTTGTCGCATATCAGTACATCCTACACGGGTCCAAGTTAGATTTCACAAAATTGATCATCATCTTACACATTGAACGTATTTTGTTAATTTTACTTGACAAAGTTAGTACAGTAGCGGATAACGACGAATGGAGTCTGCGAGTGATCTGTAACGATAGTAAATGGAAAATTAATGGGCTTCTACAAAGAGTAATGTTTAGTACAACATCTTAGAAATTATATTTCGGGGTATTACACATGTAACATTTTTTTTATTTTTTTTAAGTGACTCTTACGTCTAAGTAATTTGGTGTGTCAATCACGTCACTAGATAACGTGACGTGAGAGTCACGTAAAAATAAAATTCTAACTCTGTGAATAGTAAAATTGGGCCAATTTCATTATTCACAGGGATACAAATTTATTTTTACATGAGCCTCACGTCAAGTCATCTGATGACGTGACCGACACACCAAACTAATTAGACGTGGAGGTTATTCAAAAAATTTTTAAAAAAAATAAAATGTGTTACATGTGCAACACCTCGGGATGTAATTACCCGTGATGTTGCACTAAGCATTATTCTATATATAATTACATATGTACTCCAGTTAGGAGTGAAGTTGTGTGAAAATTTTTCCTATATTTATATTTATAGATGTGCCCTTATACACGAATTGAATGTCTTTTATATTTTTTTGATTGACTTTTGTCGAAATGCTTACAAAACATTTCATTTTCTTCTCCATCTCCTCTAAACAGATTTTAATGATGTCTTAACTGAAAATGCCCCTAAAGGGTTTCACAAGGCGAGTGAGGCAGAGTGAGGCACGTGTGAGGTGTTTGCCTCGGTGGACAGCGACGGCGCGAGGCGGGCTGCCGTCGCCTCGCCCCGCCTCACCGCCTAGGCAAGCGCCTAGGCGGGATTTTGACTACACAGCTGATATCAGTATTTTATTTTGAAAGTGGATAGTACCATTAATTGTATTAACTGGAAAAAAGGGATATTCAAGTATAGTCAACGAGCTCCCAAAAAAATCCTTGTACAAAAGATCGCACCAAAGGCAATGTGATAGACACTAACCCCAGTAAAATTAAAAGAGGAGAGTTGAGGGAATTCACATTACAAAGCAACTGATATCAGTATTGCACATCATTGTATTAATACAAAATAATCCACTGATGTTTCATGTCCAAATAGTCAGGACAAATGTTAGATTTTGTCTCTTGCACTGACCTTCCATACAGGTGGTAGTTGTCTATTCCACTACCCCCCAGTGTCTAAGAACATTTGCATCGGGCCTTTCTATTGAGTGTTCACTTTCATAACACTTGGCAATTAGGTATTATGTAAATGGGTAATCTCGTTTGGAATAGATCACCCATATCAATCAGAAACATCAGCCCAATAACATTTGGATTCTGACTATATACTTTGTCGTTTGATGCTCAATTCTTCATTCCCTTGTATGTTTTCTGATCTTTCCATCAAATGTGCCAAGTTGCTCTCACTGATCTTTTAGATAAGAAAGGACCTGTCCCTTTGCCTTTTAGTGTATACTGATTACAACAATAGACAGAGACGATAAATTTTAAGAATTACACATTGGCTTAGATCTCTATCAGTCATGGGCTAAAACATGACCAAACTGATCTGATTAGCCACACTTAAACAATTCTTGTTCCCCACGCTAAGAGTTCTTCCCCAGGAACTGTACAAAAACATCAGACATGGGTTCTATTATACAGCACTTGGCAGCTAGCAACAAGAACATGTATGGGTTCTATTATACATATGCCGACTCTTGGTGAGGTACCCCACGGCTGTGATTAGTTTCCTCAGAAGAAAAATAAGTCTCAGCTGTTTTTTCTCCAAATAAAGACACGCACACATCTCTTAAAATTGAGTCTAGTCATGTCAAATACAGTTTATGTGCCTTTTCAATCGTAACTTTTAGATATAATTATAAAACTAATCCTGTTATATGTGTAATTATAGAAATGTCACTCTTATTTGTAAACTAAAAATGGATAACGAATACAGTCATAGATTTCTGTTGTCCTGTCACGGTGGATTAGTGTATAGTTTACTGGTTCTTGCATCAATTCTGCAAGCTTCTGAAACTACTAGAAGTCTTGTAGCAATCATAGAACGGTGGTATTTCTTTGGTCAGTGACCTGTACATGAGAAGCATTGTGTTCCACTTGATTAATTGCTTCATCATTTTTTTCTTATGTAAGGAGTCTTTTTTAACTTCCGCTGATTTCTTAATGTGTAATTATGGGTATTCATTGTTCACTATTTGGCTCAAACCGAACAATGAGAATGAGCTTGAATTTATGTTTTCTTCTAAGTTTCCTTTTGTTCCTACAAAAGTGATGGTAGTATAACAAGTTGATGCCTCTCTGTAACTCTGTTACACCATTTTTTGAGTTTATGTGCTATGCATGTCAATGGTTATGGCCATGGCATTTCCTGTGCCTCGTATTTAATAGTCCCGGAGTTTTGATTGTGCGGCAATGGAAGCCCATCCTTGATATGATACTATAAAGTAGTTTGGTGATTTGTTGCCATCATAACTATCATATTTATTTCACATGCACGGGCACAGTAAGCACACCAAATCTCCAAGTGCTGAGAGCTGGAACATCATCCTTTTGCTCTAAGACCTAAAAATTTATATGATAAATCACTTCCATTTTCTTTATTGGGTGACCTCCCAGGTCAGTTCATCCGCAGCAGCAAGCAAACAACCCTCACCAGCTGTCAACACACCTCAATACTAACTGTTGGAATTTGGGCGGGCAATAGTCCCGTATTGGTTATTTAAGTTGTGATTCATGTGCTTATGAGCCTGAGCATGTGTATCTCAACATTGTGGTTTTGTGGATTCAACAAGGTATCAGAGCATGGTAACATGTCCTGTAGATTGCCACTTGTGTACTTATGTCTAAACAAAGGGATTATATTAATTAATTTGTATATAAGAGTGATGTTTTTGCAATTATACATGTAATAGGGTTATTTTTTGCACTTATCCCAACAAAATTCATAATTTACTGACCCTAACGGACCAAAATTACTTTTCCTTGTTTTAGAGGCCTGCTATTTCAAAATTACCTGATGAATACAATTAGCTGAACTCATGATTATGGATGTAGAGGAAGTTATTGATCTATATGAGGACCATTTATATAAATATGCACATGTTTTCATGCCACTTCCTTTTTGTTTATCTCTCTTTTCCCCTGTAATCCTAACAGACAGAATCTGAAGCTAAATGCCTTAAAGCTGGTGTATCAAGATATGGAAATGGGGAATCTAAAGCTGATTACCAATAACATCTGTCCAGTGCATGTGTTTTACCATTTACAGTTCACATGAATGCATGTAACAAGGAATTTACTCTTTTAATCATGCAGCAGATTAGTTAAATGTTCTTGAATCAAAGGCTGATTAAGTAATAATCGTTTAGTTGTTGTAAGTTTCAGATGCCAGGAAAATGGATGCTGATCAAGTCTATAACATGGCTAAAGGGCTTGTTTTGATAATGTTTTCCCTTTTTTGTTATTGGGTTTGCCAGAAGTAAAGATCTTTTTCATGGTCTTTTTGCCCTCTAGTATACTTAATTGAATTTATACCCCCTAACTTCTATGAATTGTCAAAAATGGGCCTGAATACCCCTAACCCTCCCCGGTGGATGGTCTTTTGTCCTAAATCATTTGGCTGGCTTACTATTCAGCTATTCTTGTCTGTGTCTTCCCTGCTATGCCTCGGGTTTAACAGAGGGGGCGAGGGAGAAGGAGATGTCGGCAGAGGAGGAGGCGAGCAGGCTGTTCCGGATACGGCGGACGGTGATGCAGATGCTCCGGGACCGGGGCTACCTCGTCGGCGACTTAGAGGTTAACATGACAAAGGCACAGTTCCTCAACAAGTTCGGCGACACCATCAAGCGTGACGACCTTGTCATCAACTAGTCCAGGCAGGGCAACTCCTCTGACCAGGTTCCCCTCCCCCCGTAACTCAATTCCTCCTTTGCTCCTTGTTCTTGTTGTTCCTCTTTGCACAAAGTTGTTTCTCTCCACTGTCCTTTTCATTCTATACTATGGTCTACATGTCTACCAAGCATGGATGATAAACTGTTTGCTGAAATGCCCAGTGGACTGTGCACACACCAATGCCTCACTCCACCTCTGTATGGCAATGGCAACATGCTAATGTCCCCTGCCTGATTTATTTTGAGGTCTCACATCCTGGATCAGCAACCTATTACTACGGATTTCATTGAAATTTCATACCGATCGATTCATTTATGGGAAGAAATATATTATGCATGGTCTTTCATCCTTATTGAATCACTTTCCATCACCGTCTTCATATCCCCGGGGCCTGCCTCTCCATGGTAGAGACTCCGGAGGAATGCCTCCCTTAAGGGTTGAATATCGATGTCCATAGTGCCGGCAGCCCATGACTGTACATTGAGGGTTGGAAGGATTACCCCTGGGTATGTGGAGCTCCCCTCGTAGGCTAGCCCTCGGGGTCTCCCTACCCAATTCGGATTACTCGGTCGGAATTATGTCGACAACCCATGGTGTATCGGCACCCCTCGTAGGCTAGCCCTCGGGGTCTCCGTCCATTTGGGTTCGCCGGTGGCCGTGACGGCCTCCCGGCATCCAGGAGCTTGCCCCGGTAACCCCGTGGGTCTTCCACTTTTCCACCCGGCAAATGCTTGGTCCGGGGGAGATGCTGCCAAAATTTTACAAGAATTTGGCACTTAAAAAAAATGTGGAAACTAACTGTGGCAACATCAACATAATAAAAAAAAATGCTGCAATGAGTAAACGTCTGAATGGAGCCCACTGTTTGACAGTAATGAGAGAAGTTACTCCGAGGAAGGGGTTAACAAGACCGAATTCTGATCAGAGTTGTGCATTAAGGCAAACATAAAGTCAGATTGTGCATGATGCACATGCATGAACATTTCACTGTTGAACTGTTCCGAACTAAACCAGTAACTCTTTATATTCACTGAACATCTGAGCATGTAAGGACCTCATTTTCTCTTTCACATATAACTTCATGCTCATCATGAATTCAATTGGCCTAGGGTCTTTGCTGGCCGTCTATGAACAGAAACAGAGGAGCTCTCCCTGCACAACAATTGAAGACCTGAACTCTATATGCGGCTCTTTTAATTGTATTCTGAAAATCCAACAATATATGTGAGCATAGCATAGCTGCATGCATGCATATAGAGCATCTAACCAAACTCTGCTGAACAAAGCGAAATGGTCCAGAGCTCCTGGGCACTTGCATCATGAACAGGGAGCATCTGCATTCAGCACAAGCATGATGGCAATTCCAATGCATGGCCCTGAACTGAAGTCCCCGCTGAGCCCTACTCCACAAAGATGTCCCTGCTGGCTGCCAGCAAATAAGAAGAATTGCAGAAGCCTCCTGCATAATTGGGAATTCAAACCCATCACCAACTCATTTTCTTCATACATCCATCCACTGCATTATGTTGTCCAAGCCAAACATGTGTACATTGCATGCCAATGAATTAAGAATATAGATAGGTTCTCATTGTTGAACCCTTGTTCAGTCTCTAGCTCCCTGTGCAGGGTCTGCTGCACAGGGGTCGACCCTTGCAGACCCAGGGGTCGACCCCCCATGACTGTCCCTCCTTTAGTTCACCCTATTTGTGCATTGATCTGCACAAGGTCAGTGACTTTCATTCCAATCCTTTGTCTCTGACCCACATTCTGTATGCATTGCATTAATAGACCAAAATCACCCTCATGCATTGCATGAATAAAAATTAAGATCCCATCCATGTCCTTCATGAGTCGAAGAGCTTATGAGCAAATTAAAAATCCCATACATGCAGCCCATGGGCAGTCTCCTGCAGAGCTGAAAATCCCACATCCATCATATACCCCCTTTAGTATGCATTCCACATTGCACCAGTGGTGTATAGATTAGGTCCGTGCATGTTGCACGTTGCTGCACTATGATCACATACAGCCCCCCCCTTTTGTGCAGTGACATGCACAGGGCCATTGTCCACCAGTCAGCCCCTTGTCCAAACTTGCATATCGCCTTTAGCATTGCATACACAAACCAAAATCATTCATATGCGTGTCACGAACATGTCAGAATTTCATACACATGGCATAAATAAATCAAGCCACTAATCTGCATTGCATGCATGCACCACAACCCCACTTATGCTTTTCATATGTATTAGAATTTCCCCTGCATTGCATGAATAAACCAAGCCATACTCATGTACCCCATGAATAATCCCAGATCTCACCCATGCATTTCATGAGTAAAAGAAAACATGGATGGATCAGAATTTTATACATGTAGTTCCGAATAAGCTGACATACCATGAATGCATCATACAGCCCCAGCCAAAGCCTTGTTGTGAGCCAAGAGTCGACTCCTCTTAAATCCCAAGTCGACTTCTGTGGGTTTGGTCGACCGAATCCCAATTTCGGTCGACCGGCCAGCACCCTACAAATCTCTATAAAACCCCTCTCAAAACAAAGAAAAAGTGGCTCTCACTCATGTGCAATGGACTCAAGTCCATACATACTACATAGTTAGGGGCTTCATGGTTCTCAAATGAAAAGTGTGGGCCATTAGTCATCTGAACACTGTTATTGCATTATGCACATCCCCCTTTGTCTGCATGCACATGAGCACGCACATGCATGTCCATGTTATAGGGTTGGCTACATAAGGAATAAAAACATGGAGGTGTTCTGCTATTAGAATATCTTATCACACACCAGTCAGGCCAGTTAAGGCCCATATAGTTCAAACTTGGCATGTGATCGACTGATTTGACGAGGCCAGCAGACTGCCAATACTGGAGTTAGTGAACTTCAGTTCTGAAGCTTGCAAGGGACAGTTAAATCTCTCAGTCTTGCTAAGCTGAACAAGCCTGTATGTATGGCTGGTGCAACAGAACTGATGGAGTTTTCATTGGGGACATTTGAGCATTAAAGCCCAAGATCCCATCCCATATGAGAGCATGTTTAAATTAAATTCATTGGGTCCATTGGGCAGGTGTGTGGATGACTAAGCTGAAGTTTTACACAGTTCCTGCAAGAGACCAGCAGAGTTCGGTTTTGCAAACCATTAAAATCAGTAGCCTTGATGAAAGACTCACGAAAGAACTATCGAGCATATTAATTCAAGACTTCAGCTGAAGCTTTCCCCATCCAAGTAATTCACCCAGCAGAAATCTTCAAGAAATTCAGCAGATCTTCAGAGGTTAGCAGATTTTATAGCAACTCCATCAAACTAAGCAGATCTTGAAACATAGTTCAAGGAGGCTGTGTAGCTAACTTCGTGCATCAGTAACAGTTCAGTTCAACTTAGCAAAATTCAGCTGACTCCCTGCAGTATATGAAGCAATCCAGCAGAATCCTTTGACAACTTTGAAGCTCGAGGGTAGCAGTTCATCATACTAGGAGTTCTCTCATACCTCGGTAGGAGCCAACAAGCTTCAACCTCGATTAAGTCTAAAGTAAGGATATTCTACTCCAAATCTGTTGATGAACAGTATGGACGAAGACACAATAAATGGGCTAAAGATCTGAAAAACTGAGCAGAACCAACACCACTATCCAGTGAGCACTTAAACTTCTAGCTACAAAGCAGGTCGACCTGCAATTCACAATAGGTCGACCTGTACATTGCAGCAATTTGGCTTGTCAACAGCCAGTGCGCTGTCCTCCAATGAATTAGGTATGCCTTCCACAGTAGGTGAGGGGACTTGTGGAGTTATTGGTACGACTGTCTGGGACATTGTAGAAGGCTGATCAAGCAAAAGAAGCAAAGGAGGTCTATGAGTTCAACAAAAGATTGAATCTGCTAAGATGAATTCAAGGAAATCTTACCAATGTTCTGAAAAATGATATAAGTGTCATCGAAGGCAGAACACAGGACCCTCTGCAAGGGTTCCAGCGACTAAGTACAATAAATGCTCAGTGCAGTAGCAACCCCAGTACAGTAACCCTATCTGCAGCAGTAGCAGGATTCCAACAGATTTGACGGCAGTGACCCAACAGTCAACACCAACACTTGCTACAATACCAAAAACACCGCCGCCCAAGCCTCCTAAGTCCAGCAACATTGGCAGCAGTCTAGCTTTAGCAAACTCATGCAAAAGCAGCAACTTAAGCAGTTGCAACAGCGGCATTTCCACAGACTTCAGGGCAGTAGTCCAACAGTCATTGCCAACATTTTCTGCAATATTAATAACACTACCGTCCAAATCTCTAAATTCAGCAGCTTTGGTGGAAGGCAGTAAAATCTGATCATAACAATCTGTCAGCCCACATCTTTTCAGACCGGCCGTTGGTCTTCTCGACACCCTCATCACTGTAGTGCTCTTGGAATGCGTGAAGTGCACATGGTAAGGTCGATGCACTGCCAAGGGCAGGTCGATGCAGCTGAAGGGAAACAGCCAGGGCAGGTCGATGCACTACATGGGAAGGTCGATGCAGCTGAAAGGGAATAGCCAAGACAGGTCGATGCAGCTGAAGGGAAATAGCCAGGATAGGTCAATGCATCACATGGACAGGTTGATGCATTGCATGGGCAGGCCGAGGCGGCTGAAGAAAAACCCTAAAATTGGCAAACGTTCTAATCCTTTGATCCTTGGGCATTCTGTTCCTTCTAAATCCATTCCTACCTGAATATTTGGCCTCCTCCTTGGCAATTATCCGTGGATTTCCTCCTATGCCACCAATTGAATATTAGGCTAAGAATCATCACCATATATTCCCTCAGATAAGTCCCTCCATGCCTTGCTAAATCCACAGAATCGGACCCGTGGCAGCAGGGAGTCGACTCCTACTTCCACAGGTTCTGCCTGTCTCCCTTCTATAGCCAGGCCGGGTTGGAGTCGACTCCTCTTCCAACCCGGCTGACTTCCTTTCTATCCATCATTTCCATGTGAATCATAAACCTAAATATATATATATATATATAAAATATGTGCCTGAAAGCAACTTGCTGGGGTTTTCCTAAATACAATTGCCCATCCTCTTTTCCCTCAAGGATTGGGGAAATCATTGGCATTCCTATCCCCCTCAATCTGAACCCCAATCAATGCACCCAATCGGAATAAATCCCACTCACAAGTAAAATCAGAAAATAATCAAACAAAAAGCATAAGTAAAACATAAAGATGATATCTGTTCTGGTGAATTTTTGTGGAGCTCTCATCTTCCTCAGACCCCAGAAGGGGAACATGCATCTGAAGTCCCAGCAGCTGAGTTTGGATTCCAGGGGGTCATCCCCCATCATGGCCATGACCCAGTTTGCTCCGGGCTAAAAGTCCCTCTCCTAGACTCAGGATCCTCTTAAGTCTAGCCCCCGAAGTGTCATTATTCTTTTTATGAATTGCTGCACTCATTCTGCACATGCACACATCTTGAGCACACAGCTGAAGCAAATTAAAAATAAGCAAGTGTTTTGCATGAACACTTACACCTTCCCGGTGCTCCGGTATATCAAATGGTGATTAGTGGAAAGTCGGGTTAGGCCCGACGGGAAACTTTCGCTATGCGTGAGTGTAACACTCTGCCATGTACTAGGAGCCGGTTTAATAAATGAATTTCACTGCATCACATACCCACATATGTTATAACCTGCTTTACATGGCGAACATTGCTGTCATACATTTTTCCTCGGTCCCAAGAGCCCTCTCTCCTAGCGATTAATCAAGGGTTTTCCTTCTTCTGGAATGATGTAATTAACGTCATAGTCTTTATGGTATGACGGACTTCTGGTCCCGACACGGACTTCACATTCGTCTGACTGAGTCAGATCGAACGCACAATAAATTTGTCACACATGTGACTGGCACGCCAATAATAATAAATAAATAATAACATATTTAAACATGTGTCACCAGTGATGCAGCTGGGAGAAGCAATGATCACAGCGATGCAGATGCTAAATTTGCAGAGGTAAGAATATATTTTCTCCAACCGTTTTGGATTTCTGGAATATTTATACATAAAGTAGGCAGATGTCATGCAACACTCTAGATGGTTCACAGTTCAGACCAAAAGCAGTCTTCTCATGAATATGTTTCAGTGAGGAAATACAAGTTTCTGGCCTTGTATTTTAGCATTTTTTCGGAAATCTAGTGTAGCATATCCCACCCTCGTTTATGACCAAAGGCAACTGCACATTGCCAGAACTTCCTGTAAAACATATTCATAATTTTTTCCCTTCCTCAAAAGGCGACCAGTTTCTTTTCTGTTTTCAATTGTAAAGTCATTGCTATCTGCGTGCTTCATGCTGGACATGGCATTTTGAAGTCCGTCTTTGAAATGTTTTTCTTCCATAGGCAGAAAGTATTAGAAATTTGTAGTGGGTTCTTGACATTTCGTCATAGCATTCTTTTCTTACATTATTACTTGTTGATTGTAGCTGTAGCAATTAAAATTTCTGACTGTTTAGGGAAAGTGCCACTACGGTGAACTGCATGGTGGCGGTGTTCTGACATGTATGATGTTTTCAGACAGTAGGACTGAAATTCCATCTTCCTGAGGACTTTTTTGGTGCCTGAGTGAGCTTGTTTTAAAACCAATGGAGCTTGATGTGGTTTCAAATGACAGTCTGATGACAATGGAGTGAAATTTCACATGCTCCGGCATCGTGGGATCACCCTTCATTTATGATATTTAATAATGTCAAATGTTAGAATTATCTAGATAATGTCTCATAAGCCATTATTGATGATCTGTGGGGTTAGGAAGACTTTGAATCCAAGCAATTCATTTTTGTGCCGGTCGCACCGGAACTGTAAATATCCTTCTTGCGACAGGATTTGTCGCCTTCTAATTTTGAAAGGATCTAGTTCATAAATATTTGTCTGACATGCAAACTCCTGCTGAGATGTTCATAACCTAAGATCCAAACATACCGTACTCTAATTTCAATGTGAGATCCAATTCACGGCATCAGTTGGGATGCTTAGTAAGTATATTGTATGAATTACATATTGAGGATGAAAATAAGGTCCAGAAGCACACTCATCACAAAAAGGGGGAAAAATCAGATTTTGATGCTAAGTTTTCCGAGTGTAAAACGGTGAGACGATTGGATTTTCTATATTAATGTGACCTATCTTCTGAATGCTAAATATATTCAAACAGCAGAAAGCGTCCTCATGGCCGTGAACCTAGATTCATCACTAATTTATAGAATTTAAGGCGTTTATCTATGTACACTGTTTATGCCTTTTCTTTTTGGTTTAGTATTCTACGTTTCATGTTTGCATGTTTGTTGAACTAATAATTCAATTATGAATATCTGCCTTTAATTCCTCGATTGAGTCTTAGTACCTTTCTATAGAACTTCGCATTCATCTTTTTCCTCTTAAATGTGTCCATGCCTTTTGTTTTGCCCTAGTCGTTGGAGACTCGACCCTGCACCCACTGCACTATGGGTAATGTTATGCATGTGGTCATCCATGATTACGTGTATAGCGTAGGAGAGACTGCATCATTTAGTCCTTCGTCGGAGCAGATTTCTCAGCGTATATTTGCTAGCAATCCGTTTGGTTCAATCTCACGGTTGATTTCTCATGCTTGTTATGATGAATAGTGTATGCAATTACAGAAGGAAGTCGACTCTGTCGTCCATTTTTTTAGCAATGCATAGTGCCTCAATAGGACACGTTCACAACAGTGCGTGGAGATTGTTGACTACAAAGGTTTCAATCGAGAGAGAGAGAGAGAGACCCATAAGATGACTAAGTATTTACCACTGTCATCGTCCTCATCGCCCTAATCTCATCCCATATATTTACATGAATTTTGTCACGATAAATATTTCTATCAAATATTATATCTATATTTAAACTCAAAAAATCAATATCCCTTCTAATAGCATCACATCGTCACATTTTAAATCTTTCATAAATTATATTAATATCCACTCACATTTAATCACATCTTTTAATTTAACATTGACTTAAAACAACGATGTCATCTAAACCATCTTATCTTAATTTTTCTTATTTTACCATCAATTAAAATTACATTCAAATCTTAAAGAATACTTTCATTCTTAATCTTATCTTTTTTAATTTTATCACGCATCTATCTCAACATCTCTATCTCCTTCACAATTTGTGAACGTGTTCCTTTATCACTGTGCAACACTCTCACCGTACAACACTAGATGTGATATAACAAAATAAATCTCACTAATTATTCTATAAAATTTTCCTTTCAATTTCACCGATATAGGACGATCACAAACACTCCTGATACGCTTTTATTTTAATTAACCTACATTAATCTTGTGTGCACCATCAAGATAGATCTCCTATTTTCTTAAATAATAAACTCTAAATATAAAAAATTAATAATTTTAAAACTATTTTATTCATCAGTTAAAATTATATCTTTTTATGTCACTCTCCCATTATTTAAATTTATAATACATAAAGTTTAAATTATCCTTACTAATTCTAAAATCTTTGAATTCCAAAACATACCTCCAACATTTTAATTTTACACTTAAACCATAGCTACTCTCGTCAATTAAAATAATGTCATATACAAATAACATATATCAAGAGAAATATTACTACTGACTATTTTGCTACTTAATCCATAACCAGAGTAAAGAAATATGATCTTAATACAAAATCATAATGCAAATTTATCATAATCAAAATTTCACAGATCTCTCTAACAATAATTCTCACACGGATAGTAACACCTTAATATATATTCTGAATCACATCAACATATATCTGAGAGACTTATTTTTTCTTGAAACCCACCAACTTAACCCTCTCGGTACTCTCGACCATATACCTACTCTCCAAATCAAAAAGCATTGTTACCACTATCCGGGACGAAAATTTTTCTTAAAAGCTCAGCCCCAATATATCTTATCAATCCCTATTAAAGAGCAGTACTTTGCTGCAAACTATCATTTGCAATTGTGCCTCCTCACCTTGTCAATCCTCTTATTAGTTCCCATTTAAGTGACAAGATGGCACAGCCACCGAGCAAGGTTTGTCGACTTGGTGGCCATGGCGGTGGATCACTTGTTTCGCATACGAGTTAAATCTGATACCTAATTCAAAGGCTTCGACAAAGTTCTCCACTTTGGGCAAACCTGCAATTGATGTCAAATACCTTAGCAAGGCGATACTGTACTGCAAAGAAATCTCATCACAACGCTTTAATGGTGTGGTTTTTCAGATAATAAATCGGTTGCTACGTCCTCGGCATAGGCAACCAAAATTCAAGCTTAAATGCTTCATACCGATGTGTGCACGAGCGCAGGCGTGGGAAGCTCGGGGGGTGCGATTTTATGCAGGAATTAGTAAATTGTACATTGTACTTAAATCTGTAAAGCGGATTTATATCAAAACTAGATGGTGGTATCGAGACTATTCTGACCTGTAAACACAATGGCAACGGCTCCACCAACCTGTGACGTTGGTTCTCGGGAAGACCATGCTTCTATATTCTAGGAGCTGAAAACACATCCAACACACCCCTCAGAATGACTGTTAAGCAACACTGAAAGAACTAGGCATCGTGAAATCTCAAGAAAGATGTTTACCACCGCCCATGGTTGCTTCCGGTAGGCGTTCAATTGAATACTTATGCCGAGTGATATACATGATTGGTACTCCTGGGATCTGTGGCAACAATGAAATTTATTACCGTTGGTTTTTAATGACGGAAGGTCAAAATGCAGTCAACTGTCAGTCAAAAATACCTTACGGATTCTTCGCTTCAAGTCTCTATCACATGTAGCAACAATGTAGCATTTGTGCTGTTTGAGACATGAGAGGGGAAAAGACACAAGTGAAATCTAGGCAACAATAAATGATCTGAGCAAACTACTGAGATAACAACATTAACATGTTCAAGAGGGCATTGTACTGAAATTTAGGCAATGACAAATGATCAAAGCATGATCTAAGCAAACTACTCGGAGCTAACAATTTTAGCATGTTCAAAAGGCAATAAGCATTGCACTCAAATAAGCCAAATGAAAAATGAAATATGGCAAGCAAAAGATACCGTCCCATATTTATGGAATCTGGGACAAAATGTGGCTGGATGTTCCACAGTATACCGTTTTGGGATTTTTCCATATAAACCATTCTTAGAACAACAATATAGTTTTATCACTCCTGTGTTTCCATTTGCATACATATAATTAAAAATTCCAATAGCGTGCAAAAAAAAAATAGAATGATCTTTTTGCACATGTTCAAGTGATCTTTTGGGGCACTATAGGCATTTTTAACGATATATGTGCAAATGTAAATGCAAGAGTTGTCAATCTGTAATTTTCATTTCAACAATGATTTATAGGCAAAATGATTTCCCTTCATGAAACTTGCTTGTCTCATTAGAAGAAAAATACTCTGCAGGGGGGAAGATGCTGAGATCAACAAGCTCAGAAACTATGAAGCAATTAAAAAAGACAATAAAACATGAACCGAGTACATAAATAACAAGTAAAAACAAACAAGAGTGTTCATTTTGTTTCCAAACAAAGTGAAGAAATATGAAACAAGTACCTTCACAAATTTTATAAGCAACAGGGAAAAAACATAGTACCTGAGTAACCCTCTCTACAATACAATCATCAGCATAAGTTCCTTTGTGTGTGCAAGGTAGTCTCTCAAACTGAGGATCTTTTGCAATCCTGAACAGAATGACAAACAGAGATCAAAACTTCACACTCAAGTTGCTAAACGTCATCTTTACATCATTGAAACAAGGAGACAGGTGAATGCTAATGTTCATTCATACACGGAAGTGGAAGGAAAACCGCATTCACATCAAAAATAGATACCTCAAAGCAACACGGTACTTCTGGCCCAATTTTTCAAGCTCAGCCATCACGCAATCTGTTATGCACGGGGTGCCTGAAAAAATAAATGATAAGAGCCATAAGCATCCATGGAACAGAACTATGTTCAAATATTTTTTAAAAAAGGTCAAAAAGATAAAGTGAAAAGTGTCAAGAAGCTATTTAATCAGATCATTTGCATCTCACATTTTGCATACAAGCATTCCATCATAGCTTCTCGCAAATCCAACTGCAGAGCCATGCAAAAGTATTAGTCACCCCAAAATTTATTAAAATGCTTTTAGAAGACAATTTATAAAATTAAATATAACTATGCCACTCTTCTTCCATCCATAAAGCAGAAAAATAAACACAGCAAAGAAACTTGTTATTATACAAAGAACAAATGTACTATGTGGAGAAAAAGTAATAGACGAGAAGTAGCATACTATTTTGGGAAAAAATGAGTTATAAAAGCCATCAGTATTTCTGTGTAGAAAAAAGATTACATTCTTCTTTGTTTCAACTAGCAAAAGGATCATTATTCACTAGTCCCCAAGCTAGTTTGCACATGCCACCTCTGTTCCCTGGGGCAAGGATTGTGGGCAACCATCAGTAGGTCACTATCTAGGCCATTCCTGGCTAACCTGCAGATGGAGGTGTAACTAAAAGGTTAGATGCAACCAAAATATGCAAATACTTTGGTTCACAATGCACACATTGGATGTTGCAGTGTGCTTTGAATATAAACATCCACTGGACTGAACTGAGTCCATTGTGTAATCTTTTCTTTTTTAAAAAAGCACACATTGGATGTTGCAGTGTGCTTTGAACTGAGCTCAGTCCACCGCATAATCATTTCTTTTTTTAAAAAAATAAAACCATAACTATAATCTGAAATACAAATGAAAGACTACTGTTATTCTAACAAAATATAGGGAACACATACTCAATAACCTAGGCCATGTTTCAAGTACATTATGCAAGAAGGCATAAAATTTTCAATAAATCATAAATCTGAATGAAAGGTATTTCTAGAGCTTACATTATACCCAGCAATGTTGCATCAAAACTGCCATTGGCTTTGGTTTCTGTTTGTTCTGTTTTGTAATCTGTACTTGTTTATGAAACAAATGAAGAATAACGTGTCATCTTATGACTCAGTAGTACCTACACTTCCTCATCTTTGGGAAGATCTTGGGTTCAAAATCCACCTTCCATATCATCATTAGTGGAGTGCCTTGCTAGAGGAGTTAAGGAATTAAGGATGTCGGAGGAGATGATGGTCAGTAGCAGAGGAAAGGACGAGGAGGAGACCGGCAAGCCTTTGGAGAAGCTCTCGCCTGCCAAGAGGCTTGTGGCGCCATCAAGTCAGAAGAGGGAAGGCAGTGCCTGGAGAGTTGTCCAGGCGGAAAGATGCCCGTGCAAACGTGAGGGGGAGAAGTGAGTCATGGTGGTAAGCATCTCCTGCCAAGCTCTCTGCTCCAGGGAGCTAGCTTCCATAGTTCCGAGGAGTCTCCTCGGGTGGTGGCCCCAACTGTTCAAGTGGTGGAAGAGAAGGGTTCAGGTCTAGAAGATGTACAGTGTTGGTCTCTTAACACCGTCCAAGGTCTGGCAGTTGGTTGACTGAATTGGAACTGCCAGATGGCCTATCGGCGTTCGGGTAAGTCAGATGGGCTGTCAGATCCCCGTTCTCAGGCCTGCCTGGGTAAGCACGTTGCAGGTAAGTCATCAGGCAGGAGCTTCAGGTCTCAACTGTTCGCGTTGGGTCGTCTTCTTCACCCGACACGTCACCCGGTTAGCGGCGTGAGGCGGCGCTGCTGCCTCTTGTAGATCGGATTAAAAATCCTCACTTAGGAATTAAAATAATAGCAATGAATAAATAAATGCATAAGATGCGATAAAAATAGCACGAGGTGCTAATGTGGAGATGATGTGATCGCCAGAGACGCGAGGGTCTCAAGGGGAGATGAGAACGTGGAAAGGATCGCAATTACCTGGTGGAAATGGAAACGCGGGATGATGTAGAGTTTCTTCCTCCTTCTTCAATCGGCCGGCCGATGAGAAGGGTTCTCTTCTTTGATTACCTTATAACAAAAGGACAACGAAAACAAGTAAGAGAAAGGATCAGTCAAGGTGCTATAGTATCAATCCCAAATAGCATATGTAATGAGAAGAGGACATCAACGTGCGCACCTCTTTTTTTGTTATTTTTAAACCCCTTAAGAAGACTTAAGGGAAGAGGAGTTTGATGATAAAAAGAAATGCAACAAGACGTGAACAGATGTGAAGGGTGAATAGAGATATAAAGGACGGAGGGATGATGGTATGAATGAAGTAAAACAAAAGAGATGAAAAGATGAGAAACCCTGCTGTCCCTGACGACAGTAAAGGGAAAACCGAATGAATGTGTTGATGGATGTAGATGGACGAAGCACCGGATGCAGCCCAATCGAAGGATGCAGAGGGGAGGCAGCAAAGGACGAAGAAGGCTCTGCTCGTGATGGATATTCAAGCTTCTGAGCGCTTAACCCTCTGAATGCTTAAAGTGCTTAACCTTCAACACGATCGATCAAGGCTTCAATTTATAGTGCCTCAAGCGGATGTGATCAAACCAAGGAATGATAAGAACAGGCAATGAGGCATCCAGGGAAGGATCAAGATCGAGCAAGAGTCCCATGGATGGTAGGGAACTGTGAGGGAAAGATGGAAAAAGGAAGGACTCTGGGGTGAAACACGACTCATGCCAGGGCGTCGATTTATGAATTGACGACCTTCCACAGGACGTTTCTTGAAACACGACCGAGGAAAGGCCGTTTCTTCCTGGATTTAATTTTGGAAATAAAACTTTCTTTGTTTAAGAATGTTGAAAAACGCCTTAGATAAAGGCTTTTCTTTAAAAACACGCCCTGAGGAAGGACGTTAGTCACAAAATTTATCTTATTTCTCTTATTTTGAAAAATGATATTTCCAGGAATTGACGCCCTTATCTATGGTCGTCCTTTCTTTTGAAAACGCCCTACGACAGGTCGCTACTCTGAAAATAACGCCCTTCTTCAGGTCGTGAATCACGAAAATGCAGGAAAAATGCATAAAAACTCACAAAAATAGAAAAACTTCATTTTATAGGAATATTGAAGTCTACTTGGGGTGTTATATATAATAACATGAGATTTGATCAACATAACGTCAATTTTGGCGTGTCTACAGCTGCCCCGCCTTGGCGTCTGCTTTGCAAGGGAGTGAGACAGAAATAAAATGGAGTGTAATGAAAGGAATGAAGTGGAATGAACTGATAAGGAGACGCCAAGGTGTGATGTGACACGCCTCAGAACACTAAGCATTTGAAATCTTTCCAAGATTCTGAATGAAACAACTCTGAGTGGTTCCAAGGAAACATCGATTTGTTGGATAAAAGGAGATTAAACTAAGTAAATAAAGGGTGTGCGCGTGGGCACGACAGGGAAAGACCATTGGAGAGCGATTACCAGCCAACGTGGACGTGCTACAACCAAGGTAAATTTTGCAGAAAAGTAAAGAGAATTGGGATAGAGATCCAACAAAAGGGACACTTTCAAGGAATCAGCCTGAACGGCTCCAAATAGAACGAAGTACTCGATTTGAAGTGGAATATCTCATGTCAACTCAATCAAGAGCGAGTGAACTTCATTATTGCCATAATATGAAGATTTTCAGCATGAAACTCAAAGTCCTACATGATGCATGCTGGGCTAAAAGAAAAGGTTTAAAACAAACTAAAATAGAAAATAATCAAGGATAATATTGCTAAGCCATTTAGATCTGGTCAAGAATCCACATCTCTGAGCTAACACTAAGCCGAAGCTCGTTTGTCCGCGCATCAACTCAGAAAGTGGAACCATCGTCCCAAAACCTTTAACAACTCAACGGCCTATCCGTGTGATCAAGACTCTCCTGAAATCGTCATCGTTTTTGATGAAGGAGAACTCAAATTTCAGGTTCATCAGAACCACAAGGTCCTTGACATACTATAATAGTGTAGATATCATATAATAACAATGCTTACAAGAAACAGATACAAGGTGACACGATGTTACTCCCATGAGTGGTCCAAACGCCTTGAATCCTGCAAACTTCTGCACTTGAAACTTATTAGCCTTTTTCCATCAATTCAGAACATGACATGATCATAAGTGCTTAATCATAGACAATTTCATCAAAATAATAGCACTTAAGTTCATTAAAGCGTCAAAGCATGAAGAGGTCAAAATTCGTAATCCAATAAAACACGCCTAAGAATAGGGCGTTAACAGCATGAAAGCGCCTGACCATAGGTCGTTAAACATTTAAAACACGCCCTACTCAAAGGCGTAAACAGTAACGGAAGCTTAGAAGAAGACGCCCCATGCTAGGGCGTTAAATATAACACGTCGTCAGTCAGGTCGTCAATTTAAAAATCGACGCCCTAACCAACGTCGTTAATTCAGCACGAACTTCCGTTTCCTAATTAACAGCACAGTCCTTAACCCAATCAAATTTCTAACTTCCAACAGCCTTACAATTCTCTAAATCTCTATTAATAGGAGGCCCTCCTTCAACATAATCAACCAAAACCCTGCAGCCGTCGAAACTCTCTGTTCTTGTTCTTCTTCTTCTTCATCTGCTCTGCAGGTTGCACCGTCCAAGCTTCTCCTGACGATGGACAGGGCACTGAAAAGGCCAAAATTCTCAACTCCCAGGATTAACGATATCCAAGGTCATATAAGCAACAGGATATGCATGAATCAGGTTAGTTTCAACTTTCTTTACTGTGCGTACTGTTCTGGCGAACTGCTCACATGCTTATTTCTTTGTTACTGAACATGTCATATGCTCATGTACCACTATTCCTTGTTCTTATTTTTTTCTTTCCTTCTCACAGGAATACCCAAACCTTCCAGGGGCTAGAAGATATATACAAGTCAAGTGGTTGCCCCTCATACTTTCCAAGTTCTCCTCTGACATGAGGGTCTTTGTAGCTAGATGGCATCTCTTAGGATTGATAACCCATGCCAAGCATTATGACTAAATCCATCTTGATTGGGGTGCCATGGGAGCATTGATTGAAATATGGCATCCTTCCACCCACACCTTTCTATTCTCCACTTTTGAAGCCACCATCTTATTGGAAGAAATAGAGATGATCTTGGGTTTGAAAAGAATGAAACAAAGTGAAGAAGAACAGATGGCCATCATGCCAAGACCCATCTCCGCTCATGAGCTCTTAACCAGCCTTATTCCTAACCCAAACTTAGTAAATCAGATCAAAATCACCAAGGGAATCAACCTCCTGAAGCTAGCCTCATGGGTATACAAAAGAGCAGATCAAGCCAAGGAAGAGGAGGAGATAGAAAGAATAACAAAAGCCTTCGTGGTGTGCATAGCAGGCGCACTACTGTTTCCATCCACGGAGGACTTCCTTGAAGAGAGTCAAATAAGTGCAGTGGTGAGCTTATGGGAAGGTGAAAGAGTTGGGCCAGCCATACTAGCTTACCTCTACAGCGGGCTTACATCGGCGGCCATGGGGCGGCCCATATACGGCTGTATGCTAGCCTTCTCAAGTTGGGTGGACCTCCACTTTAAATTTGATTCATGCCATGAAGCCCAACAACCATCTAGGATTTTCTCAAAGAGCCCACTCTCCTATATTACCGGCTCACTAGGAATAAGCAACCGGGTGACGAACCGAATTCCTCAAGTCAAGAAGAGAGTGGAATGGAGGGAGCAATGCAGGGACTTCGCGCAAGATTCTCCATCGGCACGGACCTTCGGCTTATTGGCGCATCCGAGCTCATCTTGTACAATGCACACCGGTGTCTTCCTCAGTTCGGGCTTCCAAGGCAAGTGCTAGAAGACATCTCCCATCTTCCTCCAATCAAATCAAGGAATCTAGGCAGCAATGAAGATGGAGAGGAGACAATCACCATTCAAGCTCTGTGGAAACTAAGCAAGCTTCATCAACCTGTAGAAGACTTGGATGAAGACAAGGAACAGTGGAAGAATTATGTGATAGCATTGAGGAAATTAAGGCCCAAAGTGGCTCATTAGACATTGTAGTTTCTTCCTTAAAATAATAAGATTGCTTTTCTGATTGAGCCAATTATTACTGCGATTATGATCAAAATCTTCCAAAACCTGCGTTTCTGTTGCAAATAACGCCTCAAGGAAGGACGTGAATCAACTGAAAGGCGCCTTATCCCAGGGCGTCTCCTCTTCAATTTGACGCCCACACCAAAGGGCGTTACTTAAATGAAACCTCCAGACAAGGCGTTAATCTATTCAAATCCCAAAGAATATAATCGTTGAATCATCAAAATAACGCCTTTTCCTTAGCCACGTTTCAAAGGTAACACGCCTTGAGAAGAGGCGTTAGTCAAAACCAGTAATGATGACTTTCATCAAATCAATCAACGCCCATTCAATGCGTCTGACGACGGTTACCGTTCCCCATGCAAAACAAATTAACGCCTTAATCCACGTCGTCCATTTCTATAAAACGCCGGCGGCTTGGTCGTGAATTCCATTAGAAACGCCTTCCCTTAGGGCGTGTCTTCTTTTCGAAACCCAAAAGTCATCGGCCTCCTTTCTTCTTCTTCCCCCGTTCATTTGGCCCCCTCATCTCTGCAAACCCTAACCGAAAACCCCTCTCTCTCAATCTCCCCTCTCTCTGTCGTTCTCTTTCTCACTCTCTCAATCTCCCTCCCCCCTTAACCCTAGCCATGGCCAAATGCCAAAGGGTGAGTGCCCCAGAGGTGGTCGATCTCGACGCCGCCCACGCCCAAGAAGAGGCCGCCGTGGAGGAACTCGCCATCGTGGCCGTTGAAGAAGAGCCGGCGATGGCCGGCAGCGACGAGGCCGAAGGAGCAGCAGGCGAAGCAATAGAAGAAGGAGAAGACGCAGAAGGTGAAGACGATGGAGAAGAAGGAGAAGAAGGAGAAGAAGATGAAGAGGGGGAAGACAGAGGACCACCGTCGACGGCGGCGGTCGCTCCCCGGAGTCAGCTCCGGCGGCCCAGACGGCCTCTGCCGCGGCCACAGCCCCAGAAGCACAAAAAGGTAGGTTTGCTACCCCTAATTCCCACTTTTTATTTTTATTTTCATTTTATTTTTATTTTTCCTGTTTTTCCACAGCCCTCGGGCACGAAATCTGCAACTCAGAAAAGACACGCCTCCCATGGGGGCGTCATTCACAAACGAAACGCCCTGACCCAGGGTGTAAATTCCTTTTGTTTTCTGAAAATTAATTAACCTTCATGAAAAACGCCCTGCAGCATGTCGTTTCTTCAAAATTATGATTTTTCATTAATTCCATGCCCATTAAATGTTTTTATTAATTATTTCGCATGTTGTCATTTTTATTCGAATGATCTGAAAAACATGAAAGCCACGCCCAACACCAGGGCGTGATTTAACAAGAAACGCCCAAACCAGAGGGCGTCTCTTCATTAACCCTCTATTTAAACTGAACGGTCCTCAATGGAAAACGCCCCAGCTGAGGGCGTGATTTGAAAAACATTTTAGGATTTTAGAAATTAACAACATGTTCACGCCCTACACAGAGGCGTTTCAAAGATGGAAAATGCCCTCAGCCAGGACGTTACTTCAAACCACATTCAGAAAAACGCCCCCTTTAGGGGCGTGAATTTACTAAGAAACGACCTGAGGAGGGTCGTGACTTCCAAAACATTAAAATCAATGCACATGCAGAACCAAATGCAATCACACATGATTAACCAAACAATTAAGCAAAATTCTTCTCTTTTAATGCGTGCAGGGGCTGATGAGGACCCGTATCTCCTGGGTCATGGTCTGGGCAGCATACCAGGGTCTCCCCGACTTCCAGAGAGTTAGGGTAGATGCTATGGGGTTCGGGGCTTTCCTATCCATTGAGCCATTTAGACCCGACCTAGCACTTATCCAGGTTTTACGGGAACGATGGGATAGGGTCAGCCGGACTTTTCTGATGCCCTGGGGACATATGGTTCCTAGTTTAGAGGATGTAGCCAGGATCACAGGTTTGCGGGTAGATGGTGAGGCCGTGAGTTGGTTCACCTATCCTGACTACACGGAGATGGCCCAGAGGTTACTAGGGCTTGATATGGTCTATGTGGTACCTAGCGAGTGTAGGACCATCTTCCGTACAGACCTGACTACGGTGATGGGTTTAGGAGATGCCAGGCACAGGTCAGGGGAGACCTTAGGTGAGTTTGCACAGAGGCTGACTGACGGGGTGAGAGCGGTATGCTGCCAGGACCCGACTGACCATGAGAGAGCGGATCGAGACCTGAGGAGGTTCCTGCTGCTGCTGCTCGGGAGATTATTGCTGGGGACGAAAGCCGACGTCATCAACTGCCGCTTCTTGGGCATCCTCGAGGACCTGGAGACAGTTGGCACTTACGCTTGGGGTGCAGCCTTGCTGGCACATTTGATAGCCGATCTGTCCACGGGGACAGGCCGTGAGACGACCGTCAGTGGCTTCTCAACTCTTCTTCAGGTATGCAATTTCTCATTTTTTCTTTATTTCTTTTCTTCTTATTATGATGCATGTGAATGCCGTACTAATGCAATGCATGGATGCAGGTGTGGAGCCACCTATACATGCCGATGGGGCGCGTCGACCCACGGCCAGGAGCTGAGGGATCCTTCCCTCTGGCGCGACGTTGGTTACCAGTCGTCTTCGGTGCCCCACTCGACTACGAGTTGTGGGTTCTACGGAGAGAGTTCCGCGACTTCCCTCCCTCGCTGGTATGTATGAATGAATGATATGCATTTCTTTTGAATTGATTATGATGAAATGATAATGATGCGTGTTTATGAATGCAGGTGCAGTGGAGGCCATACGAGGGGATGACAGATGAGGGCCAACCCTGGGTCGTATCGGGGCGACCTCGCTTCGGGCGTGAGCTGTGGCTACACTGCTTGAGCGAGATTGAGCCGTTACGGCTTCGGTTGGTGATGAGGACCCTGGGCCTGCCCCAGGAGTGGATCGAGGTCGGGGAGCCTCGAGGGATTGGAAAGAAGACCCGCGGTCGCACCAAGGCGATCGACTGGAGGGTACGATTTGAGGAGCAGTACGCCGACTGGCGACGAGGCGGGACCCCAGTCGTCTCCCACGCGACTGACAGCTCCGAGTACCTCCGGCGTTACTGGGAGGTTCACGCCGGCAGACCTCAGATGAAGGTCTTAGGGGTATGTATGAATGCAATTATTTCTAAATGCCGATGCTTATACATGTCTATTATGCAACTAATATGTGATGAATGCAGGATGCGCGAGATATAGCGGCTATGGATGCCCAGGCCCATCTACACGGCCTGGAGGACCAGCTGGCCGCCACACGGGCAGACCTGGAGACCCTGGTGAGTGTTTAAATTATTCTTATATGCAAATGAATTTCTGTTGAATTAATGATTAGCCACTGACGGTCTTAATGAATGCAGCGCGCCCAGCAGGGAGCAGTGAGGAGAGATCCGGGGGAGGCCTCCAGCTCGAGGGGGCCTAGTGCAGAGGTGACTGCACTAACAGAGCAGCTGGCCGGCGCGATAGCGCGAGCCGAGGCGGCGGAGCGCGACCTTGTTTCACGGGTAAACTCTGAACTCAAAACCTCATTCAAATAATGATTAGATATAAACTGTGCACTGATGAAATTTGTTTTGCAGGCCGAGGAGCTCCGAGCAGTCATGACCTGTGTAGATGAGGGCTTCCGCTTGACGAACTCACAGGTGCGTGATCTACCTTCAGCCACATGTTGTTATTTCATTTCATGAATTATCGAACCGTGGAACTGACGATTTGTTTACCTGTTTGCAGGCTGTTCAGCTACAGACGGCACGTACCGAGTTGTCGATCCGCGATCAGCAGATCGTAGAGCTTCAGAGGACCCTGAGGCGACGAGAGGAGCTGCCTCAGGACGTGGCCGAGCTGCGAGTTGCCCTGGAGCTGGAGAGGAGGGAGCGTGCTCGGGAGCGCGAGGAGCGGGCTCGTGAGCGGGAGGAGCACCGGGTGGACCTTGCCCGTTACCAGGAGCAGCTGGCGGCACGGGAGCGTGAGCTGGCGGACTCGAGGACCCAGTTGATCCTTTCCCAGGAGCGGCTGCGAGTGTCCGAGGAGCGGTTGCAGCGAGGCCGTGAGCGAGCACGGGTTGCAGGGTATTCCTTCACCAGCTCCACCTTCGTGGCGGGTTCTTCCCTCCGAGAGAGGAGCGAGGCAGGGGGACACGTTCAGGTTCCGGTTTCTTCACGGGGGCCCATGCCTCCTCCACCGGCACCAGCTCGGGATGGTGAGGAGGAGGTTGAGAGCAGGAGAGTAGAGGAGGGTGGAGGCGAGAGCTGAGAGTTTTGTACTTGTACTCCTCCACCTTCACACCTGTACATGATTTTGACATGATGATATGTATATATATGAGA
Source organism: Amorphophallus konjac (assembly GCA_022559845.1). Lineage (NCBI taxonomy): Eukaryota > Viridiplantae > Streptophyta > Magnoliopsida > Alismatales > Araceae > Amorphophallus > Amorphophallus konjac. The sequence goes on along the minus strand of CM040121.1, from coordinate 4,297,418 downwards.
TTGAGATTTTTGTTACCTGAGCACTTGTGTGGTTGTGGACTTGTGTTTGTGTACTTTTTCTTTCCACGTTCCTCGTGTTTGCTTTTCTTTGCCCTGTATCTGCAGCTGCGGTTTTCACTTGAACAAACAGGTTAATTCATCTGTTCGACTTGGCCCCTTGCCCGGTGAGCAAGGGGTGTCAATATTCTGACCTTAGTAATGGGTCAAGGGGCCAAGCCTTTAATTAAATAAGGCAAAAATGAAATGACCAAAACTGGGAGATGCCTCATGCAATCACACATATGCAAACAATAATTAAAAGATGTCCAGACAAGAGTGCAATTCATGCAACATGAAGAATTTATTTTTGTTCTTTTCATTATCTGTATATATTTTTTTTTGGATTTTCTGAAAAACACGCCTTAGATTAGGTCGTTACTCTCGTAAAAGACGCCCTCGGAGACGGCGTTACTGTGAAAAGATTTTTGAATTTTGTTGAAAAAACGTCCTCCTCAGAGGCGTTATTTTTTAAAGAAAAGACTGTAAGCGAGGCGTTAATTAACATGAAAGCGCCTTGAACAAAGGTGTTAATTTTATTCCTCCCAAATGGGCTGATAAAGCGATTAAGATGGTGGGCCCTACTTGGTCATCATCTAAGATCCATTAACCTTTCTTGAATAATTAAAAGGGGGATTGACGTGCATATAATCAAACTTATACACAAGATTTCGTACAGTGCATTCTCTTCGGTTTGTCTCGACCATTCTGCTGGTTCATGACTTTTCCAAAAATAAAAGAGAAGATATAAGGAAGCCCACAAAAGATTTAGAGATGCCTGAGGCAAAGCTACCTCCCCCACCCTATGCCTGTTGGGGTTCGGTCTTTGGCGTAGGGACGCTTTGTTACCTTTTGCCTCTTTTCATATTGCATGCATACGCCCAAGGTTTTCCTTGCGGGGACTTTGCCCTCTTGACATGCTTTTCTTTTCACCATTTGACTTTCACCTTAGAATTGATCTGAATTGAATTGATTTGCATTGATGAACAACCTAATTGTACTTGGGCTTTTTATGGCATTTGTTCCCTTTTGGGCCCTGACTTCCTCCTACTAGGGCGGCGGTTAGGCTTGGCGTGTCCACCTCGAGACCTCACTTCCTCCCTTGTGGGCCGAAGAAGAAAAAGAAGGGATATCGTCTTTCGCCTTTAGCCCGGTTTCGACTTTCCATCAGATTTTGCACTGCTTGAGCTCAAGAGTAAAGTGTGTAGTGTGTGCGGAGTCAACTCCCATTTTAAATTAGCAAGACTGATGAATGGATTTTGAATTTTGACCTTTCGGACCGTGGACCTTCGTATGCCATGTCAACCCAAAAGGTAAACCATGAAAGAAAACTTTTTCTTTTACTTTGATTTTGAAAATATTCGATTTTTTTTGGATTATCTGGGAGATTTCTATTTTCTTTGGATTTTTTGTGAAGTTTTCAATTTTTGTTTGGATTTTTGTTCAGGGGTAGTATTTCTTAAGATACAAACCATTCCATGGGTGAGTTAACTCTTCGCCTTCAGCATTAACCAGTTTATAAGCATTGCCAGGATAAACATCTTTTATAATGTACGGCCCTTCCCAATTGGGTTGGAGCTTTGAACGAGGGCCACCGGGTTTTACAAAAATTCTTTTGATTACCATTTCACCGACCTTAAATTTTCTCTCAATTACCTTCTTTTGATAAAAACGTGAGAGCCTGTTTTGATAAACGCGCGCATGCTCAGCGGCGACCAGACGTTTCTCGTCAAGGAGTTCCAACTGGGCAAGGAGTGAGTCACGACGCTCATCGATAGAGAGCTCCTTGTCCAATTGTACTCGCAGAGAGGGAATAAGAATCTCATAAGGGACTACTACCTCCATTCCATAAGTAAGGGTGAAAGGAGTTTGCCCAGTGGGAGTTCGAATGGAAGTGCGGTAGGCCCAAAGAGCTTCAACCAGCTTGTCTGGCCAATCGGAAAATTTATTAGCCTCACACGTCTTCTTAACAATTTTGATCAAGGTTTTATTAGTGGCCTCTGCTTGGCCATTGCCCTGCGGATAATAGGGAGAAAAATGATGCAATGCAATGTTGTACCTGTTGCAGAGATCCTTGAGATCTTGAGAGATAAATTGAGGTCCATTGTCGGTGACGATGGTATTCGGGATCCCGAACCTCGTGATGATGTTCTTTATGATAAATTTGCAGACGGTTGACGCTTTAATTTTCACGTAAGCTTCTGCTTCCGCCCACTTGGTGAAGTACTCCGTTGCCGTCAGGATGAACGACTTTTGCTTCGTGAGGAGATTCGGGTCACCAAGAGGTCCAATGATGTCAAAAGCCCACATGGAAAAAGGCCATGGGGAGGACGTAGGATGGAGTGAAGAAGCAGGAGAATGAATCTTGTCGGCGTGCAGTTGGCACTTAACACACCTTCGAACATAGATAGAACAATCCTCTTCTAGAGTGGGCCAGTAGAAACCTAGTCTAAGAATCTTCTTAGCTAGCATCTGGCTATTCACATGACCACCACACACTCCTGAATGCGCCTCTTCCATAACTTTCCAAGATTCATCATCATCGAGGCATCTTAATAAAACACCGGTGAGCCCTCTTCTGTAGAGCACACCTCCAACCAAAACATAACGCTGAGCCACTCTTCTGATTGCTTTCTTTTCTTCCACAGTGGCTTCCTCAGGATAGGACTGATCATTACAGTATCTGACAATCTCATAATAGCACGGCTTTTCTTCGTCAGCCAACTCTTCTTGCCAATCCAATAGCATGACTTCCTTGCCTTCAAGAGCTTCTTTGCGTCTAACTTCCTCAAGCACCTGATCCCTAATATCGAGAAAAGCACGATCCTTAATAGCTGGAGTATCACGCTGATGAATCAGGGGGACATGAAAATCACGCTCAGGAGGGAAGACTAAAGCGGAAGCTAAAGAAGCAAGTGCGTCAGCCAAGATGTTCTGGCTACGCGGGACATGAACGAAGATCAATTTAGTGAAGAGTTTGGCATAAGCTGAAGCGAGCTCCTGGTAGGGCTTGAGCTTAGGATTGATGGTGCGGCACTTGACCAGCACCTGGCGCAGAATAAGCTGACTGTCATCGACAATTCGTAAATGAGTGACACCATATTGATGAGCGGTTTTAAGACCGGCCAAAAGAGCTTCATACTCGGCTATGTTATTGGTGACAGGAAAAGTGAGCCGAGCAGCAAATGAGATGGTGACCCCTTCAGGTGTTAAAAGAACCATGCCGATCCCTCTTCCTTGAGAATTAAGAGCTCCATCAAAATGTAATGTCCACATAGGATCGTGGGGTTGATTAATGGACATTAATTCTTCATCTGGGAACTCTGAATTGACAGGATCAAAGCGGGGGAGAGGGTGGTGAGCAAGATGTTCGGCAATGGCATAACCTTTGACAGCTTTTTGCTGAATGTAAGTGATGTCAAATTGAGAAAGGAAGCTTTGCCAGCGTGCTAAACGATCAGTGAGAACAGATTTTTCAAGGAGGAATTTAATTGGGTTCATGCGTGCAATGAGGTGAACCTCGTGAGCTAGGAAATAATGTTTTAGCTTCTGAACTACCCAAACCAAAGCTGCGCAAGTCTTTTCCATGGCTGAGTATCTCTGCTCACAGGGGTTAAGAAGTTTAGACAAGTAGTATGCTGCCCTCTCCTTACCTTCCTCATCCACTTGAGCTAAGACAGCACCTACGGAGTCATCCAGGACCGAAACATAGAGAATAGCCTCAGGACAGGAGGATTGACCAAATAATCCTTCAATCCGTCAAAGGCTGCCTGACATTTGTCATCCCAATTAAACTTGACTCCCGGCTTAGTAAGCTCGTAGAACGGCCTACACCTCTGCGAGTGCTGGGAGACGAAGCGACGAATGAATTGCAACCTCCCGATTAATCCTCGAACTTCCTTCAAACTCTTGGGAGGAGGCATATCTCTGATGGCCTTTGCCTTGTTGGGATCAACTTCAATTCCCCTCTTGCTAACAATGAAACCAAGCAATTTCCCTGAAGAAACGCCAAATACGCACTTCTTGGGGTTCATTTTCAATTAAAATTCTCGGGATCTCTGCAAAACCTTAGCCAGAACCCCAGGATGCTCAATCCTTGTCCTTGATTTCACAACCATGTCATCTACATACACCTCAATATAAATATGAATCATGTCATGAAAAATTGCCATCATAGCCCTTTGATAAGTGGCTCCAGGATTCTTAAGTCCAAAGGGCATGACCACATAACAATATGTGCCCCATGGTGTAGTGAATGAAGTTTTCTCTTGATCTTCTTCGGCCAGGCGAATCTGATTATAGCCTGAAAAGCCATCCATGAAAGAAAGAGTCTCAAATCCTGCCGTGTTATCAATCAACACATCAATATGAGGGAGGGGGAAGTCATCCTTAGGACACGCCCGGTTGAGGTCCCGGAAATCTATGCAAATCCGAACTTTTCCATCTTTCTTCATAACCGGGACAATGTTAGCCACCCAATTGGGATAAAGGACGACTCTAACGAATCTAGCCTTGTGGAGTTTATCGACCTCTTCTTTCATTTTCAAAGCCATATTAGGGTGGAAACGCCTCAACCGTTGTTTTACCGGGACAGACCCTGGCTTAAGTGTAAGGCGATGTTCAACGAGCGCAGGGTCTAATCCCGGCATATCTTCATAACTCCAAGCAAACGTGTCCTTGTATTCTTGGAGAACTAAAATGAGCGCCTCCTCTTCGGAGGGCGGCAAATTTTTGCTAATGAGGACAATCCTAGGGTCTTCCTCGGTACCCAAATTGATTTCTTTGGTAGGTTCTTCTACGGAGGCTGATGGTTCGTCGAATCTTCTCATACCACTAGCAAAAGCATCAGCCTCGTCCTCATATTCTTCATAACTTTCATCCCCCTCTTCAATAGGGTCTTCATCATTCATGATTTCATAGACACCCAAACCCTCATTAGAAGCAATAGAATCCTCAATTTCTAACTCTGGCAGGATAATTGGATCTTCCACAAACTCAGGGAGAGCTAAACAAGCTTGGCATCTAATGGCCAATTCCAACAAAAATCTGCGAGGAATCTGCTTACCCCTGGCCTTCTTGTGTGAATCTACCCCATGAATTTTATTAGAAGAAGAGGAAGAAGGGGAGGAAGAGCAACTAGCTTGATTATAAGGGAAAGAAGGAGGTGAAAAAGTGGATACAGGAGGTGATACAGAGGAGGACCCCTCATCGGAGGGGGAGAAAAGACTTACCAAGGAATCTTGGAAGAGCGGCCCCTGGGTCGGGACACGCTCGGGAGAAAAATAGGAGGTTTCCTCAACAGAAATGGAGGATTGGAAAGTTGGGAAATCGGCGTTTTTTTTTCGTTTTTATCTTTTTCTTCATTTTTATTTTCTTTTTCAAGTAAAAAGCACTGTGAAGGGAGAATAGCAGGGTGAGTGGAAATTGCAAGATCAGAGAAAGCTTCAATTAGAGGTGGCCCACGCGGGGGCGAGATGGAGTGTGTGGAGAATCGCTCGCGGAGCGAAGGAGGAATCGGGAGGGAAATCTGAATTGAATCAGGAGACAAGTTGATTATGAATGGTGGTGGTCGCGGCACGTGACCAAACCAACGGGAATATAAAGAAGCCAGCAAAGATGGATGCACAGAAGTGAGGGAGAAGAGGCCGGCCCACAGCCTATCCACGGTAAAACCTTCTTCAAAGGGGACATCTAGCTCCCCAGTATCTGTGTAGTCACTTAGCAACTGTCTCTTGTCTGTGATTGCGGCAGGCATTTCAATCAATTCTCGAATCAGTGGCGGCCATTCCGGATCTGTCGGCATGAACAGGCGGCTTAAAGAAAAAGTAATGTCATTCATGTCGAACCACCTATACCAATCACATTCCGGATCGTCCATTTTCCTTCTTTTGTCCGGTCTTAAAGACTCCAGGGCTTTATAAGTGGCCAGTGGGGCAATGTGCCGAGCAAATTGTCTGGCGTGAACATCCTGACAATCTAGCAATGAAGTAATTACTGTAGTCTGCTCATTATTTTGAATGCCACCCGTGACAAAATGTGTCTTCAATGTCCAGGTGAGCGGCTGGCGATCTGGCTTGAAAGTAGAAGTCATAAATGCCCATGGCTCTTCTTTATTTTTACCAGGCCCTTTATAACCCAAACCGCCTCGTGCAAGCAGTTTCTGCGGCTTAATGGGCCTAATCCTGCCCTGACATTTGGCGCCCAAGCCCTTGCCGTCTTGATACCCCATTTTCAACAGAATGTTCCAACCAGGGGTGTTAATCATATTCTTTTTCTTCTTCCCCTTGGAAGGTAGGGGTGTCATAGCAACTGTGGTGACGGTCTCAGACGGCCTCGGTTGCGGACGAGGGACGTCCAGCACAGACAAAAGTGGCTTATTGGCTGGCCAAATGGAAGGAACTGATGAAGCTGCATGAATATCTTCCTCTAGCAGGATCGGCATACTGGTCACCTTGATAATGCGGCCCTTGTGGGGGAATTTAATACACTGATGATTTGTGGATGGCACCGCATCAAGCTGCTGTATGTAGGGGCGGCCCAGAATGCCGTTAAATGTTGGATCCATGTTCAAGATGTGAAAATCTGCTGTTATGGAAGCTGGACCCAAACTTACTTTTAGAGTGATCATGCCTAGAGGAGGCTTCTTGGTATTATCATAGGCGGTGACCGTTATAGTGGATGGCCGAATTTGATCTTCCGGAATGCCGCACAGCTTTAAAGTGCTCGGTGGTAAAACATTGATGGATGCCCCAGTGTCCACCAAACAATGCTTGACAGCTACTTTGTTGATGTCGACCGTGATACAAAGAGCGTATTTTCTTGCCTGAAGAGGTGCGAGTTCATGCTCATGGAAGGTGATTGCCGGCTGACCGCTAGCAGGTGTCAAGACTGTAACTATTTGCTCGACCGGAATGTCTTCGTTGACCATGACCTTCTGCAAATATTCCTTTAATGCCAGCTGATGAGTGGTGGACCGTTTGATCAATTCAAGAATAGAAATCCTGGCGGGAGTGCGGTCCAAGTGCTTTAACAGATCATACTAAGTTCCTGGCACTGATTCTTGATCCTGTTCCTGCTCTTGCGGCCCCTGCACGGGCCCTAGCTCTCTCTGTGGGAAAATACGGTGGAACATCCGTCCACTACGGAGCGGCGCCACGCCTTGACGTGCCTTTGTCGGGGCAAAAATGGGAGGAGGGTTAGAAGAAGAAGAAGGAATGTTGGTAGCAGAGACCCTGCTGGGGGAAATCAAAGGGGAATTCAATGAAAAGGATACCCCCGTAGGAGGCACGGTAGTGGTGTTTGACAAAGATGCCCCCGCGGGAGGCATGGGAGAAGCATTTGACGAAGACACTCGCGCAGGAGGCGTGGGAGAAGAGAGGGACACCCGAATGCGAGGAGCGTTAGTGGGTGGTGGAATAAGGAGAGATCGGGGCACAAAAGGTGGTTGCACTGATGGTGGAGGCACCCTTGCTGGTGGGGGAGTAGTGGTGACAGGTGTAACCGGTGCCGACGGTGAGCGAAGCAAGAGCGACCTGGACGGCGCGGGTGTGGGATTGGTGATGGATGAATGAGTGGCAGGTTGCGGGGGTGGTAAACGGGTAAGAAGGGAGCGAGCCGGCAAGGCCGTGGAATTGGTGGGGGTAGATGGGTTGACGGGGGCGTAAAAGAGAACGTCCTGATTGAAGATTGACAGAAGGAGGAGGAGGAATGCGCAAAAGGCGCGGAGATTGATTTTGAGTTGGATCATGATGGAATGTCCAGACAGAGGCGTTTTCTTCGTGCCATCCCTGCCCTCTCTCCACCTCGTAGAGAGACGTGGCAGGGTTCACGTGTTGATTAGGAGCGTGCTCCGGCAAAGGATTACGGACGATCCCCATATCCTGCTGGGGTGCTGGAGCTTGCTGTGGCTGAACTTGCTGCGGAGCTGGCTGCTGTTGTTGCTGATTTTGTTGATGCCGAGGAGGCCTTCTTTCTTTCATGGTGGCGATGACTTGCCTCATTTCATCCCAATTAATGCCACCCTGGTCATTCAAATCATAAATATGATCTCTGAAATGGAAACAACGATCAAGGTTGTGACCAGGGGCGCGGTGAAAAGCACAGTAACGGGATGTGTCAACATTGGCGGGCCACACCGTTCTTTCTTTTGGTAGGACGAGCAGGTTGGCGGCCATCAAAGCATTAAAAATATCAGGGAGACTCTCTGGGAGCGGCGGATAATGGGCCCTCTTGGGGCCAAGCGGTGGTCTCCGTTGTTGTTGGCCATAGTTGGTAGGCGGAGGGACTTGATGGTATTGTGGTGGTGCTGGAGGATCGGTGCGGGGCGCTTGGCTTGGTGATGGAGCAAAAGAAGGTTGGGGTGCGAAGTGGTGTTGTGGAGCGGAGGCAAAATGGGGGTTTTGCTGTGGAGGTGGCGGAGGTCGTGGGTTTGACTGGTGGTGGGGGTGGCCAACTACGCCAACCTGCTCATTTGTGACAGTACCCTCAGTCGTGGGCCCGCTGTTGACATTTGTGTTCTTTTTAAATAGCCGAGGCTTCGGCTCAAACATGCCCATGATGGGCGAGTCCTTCATTTGTGTTTGTATATAACGAGCTCTTTCATAAAGCTCTTCCATAGTTGTCAGCCGATTCATGGCCAAAATATGCCGGAATTGAGGAGTTGCGTTAGAAATAACCATTTTCACTTGCTCCTGTTCTGACAATGTGTCTTTCAATTTCTCGGCCATGGACCGCCACCTATCAGCAAATACGATGAAGTCCTCCTCGGACTTCATTTTCTCAGCGACTAGGTCTGTAACAGAAAGGGAAGGTCCCACCCGGTCTCTGTACTTTTGTAAGAATTTTCTTTGAATAACATCAAAATCGCTGACATCAGCTGGCTCCAGAGAATAAAACCATTCGAGGGCGGGCCCCTCAAGAGATCTCCTGAATAAGTAGGCCAGGGAGGCCTTATTGTCTTGCCAGAAGGAAGTCTCATATCGGAAATCCTTTAAATGAATGAACGGGTTGCCCGTCCCATTATATCGCCGAAAATTTGGCATTTCAGAAGGTGGTAAATGGAACACCGGCAACGTAGGAAGAGAAATTTCCGGAGCGTTCTTAGTTGCTGTAACCTTCTTGAGCTGCTCCTCCATGCTGGCCAGCTTTTGAAGCAAGAGAGTGTTGGTATCGGGCTCGACCGGGGCCTGATTCTGAGCAAAAGAATGCGGTATAGGCGTTCGTAGAATCCGAGGAGGCTGGGAAGATTGATGCCTAACCGCTGAATAGCTCGCCTGCTGGGCCGGCATGGCCGCAGTAGGCGTTTGTGGACGAGAGGAGGGGGGATGCAAGACCGCCTGGTCATTAACAATCTGATGGCCACTCACGGCCGGAGGGGGATTAGAAGAAGAAGAAAGGACAGACTTCCCCTTTAAAGCGGCCTGAATAGCCTGCCGCTGGGAGTCATCCAACTGGGAGAGAGCTTGGATCAAATCTGTAACATTAATGGATGGGGAAGGGTTCCCCGAAGTGTTGGAAGATGGAACTTGAGACGAAGGGTCCGCCTCATGGATAGTGGTATCAACCACATGAACTTGTGAGTAATGAGGATGAGGAGGGAGATAGTTTCCCTCATAATAAACCGAATCTTGGAAAGGGTCACCATATTGACCAAATATGTTCTCATCCTCATCATCATAAGAGTACCCGTTGCCTGACATGTTGATGATTTTACCTGAACGGAGTTTCATTCTTAAGAGAGAGAGGATGTTTAATGAAGGAATTACCACAACGAAGCACTTTAATCAAACCAACTCAATCAAATCAACCCAACCAAGTTATGCAAACAATGTTGGAAAGCACGGAAAATTTTAATGTTTGGATGTTTGAGATTAAAGTGGATTATTTGTGAATAGTTCACTCTTTTGCCAAATGAAACCTAGTTTGATCCAAGTGTGACCTCCGGGTCAACTAGGTTTTCTCTCTCTTCACCAACGAATAGGATATCTAAACTCCGGGTACTTCGAGGGTACAACCAGCCCGGCGTCCGTGAGGGAATCCACGGGTGCGGGGACTTATGGAGGTCTTGGAAAAGGGATTTCCAGTCCAAAGAGACGGAATGCTCAATGGAGGGTTGTCCCGATTCCAAGAAAGGTGTGTGGAATCCTAGGCTAGAGAGAGGAGGTCTCTCAACCAAAAAACTCACAAATATAATGAAGCCAATATAATCACAGCAATATATCAAGACAGATCAATATGACAAGCAGTGAATCACAAATAAGGCAGTAAGCAGCTTCTGCGAAAACTCAGTAAAGACACGACCTGGAATAGGCCGTTACCAACTCAGCATGCAAAACACGACCTGAGGGGGGTCGCTACCAAGACAAGAAACGGCAGCGTAGCTGTCGTGAAACTCTGTGAGGGGCTCACAGGGAGAAGCAAATCACGCCTTGGAGTTAGGCGCTGTCATGAAAGGACGCCTCCACAGGAGGGAGTCAAATGAATAAGAAACGCCCCAACGACAGGCGTCAAAACACAATAAAACGCCCTGGATGGGGGCGTGACTCCTCAGACAGTGCAAGATAGTATGAATAAAACAGGGAAAATTAATGAAACGCCCTGATGACAGGCGCTAAAAAGCAGTGGCACGCCTTGGGATGGGGCGTGAATTCTCAGATAAAATAATTAAACCGTAAAGCAACAGGAGATATGCGAAAGACGCCCAATGGAGGAGGCGTTAATCAACTAAAGCACGCCCTTGAGAAAGGCGTGAAATCAAAACACGCCCTCGTGGAAGGCGTTAATTATGGTGAAGGGTGGAGGGTGCCCGAGAGGCACAAAGGAAAGGGTACCGAGGGTACCAATGGGGAAAGGGCACACGAGGGTGCCAATGGGGAAAGGGCACACGAGGGTGCCGATAGGGAAAGGGCACGCGAGGGTGCCAAAGGAGATGGTAATCAAAAAGAAAACAGTTGAGGTCCCACCGTGATCGCCAATTTGTAGATCGGATTAAAAATCCTCACTTAGGAATTAAAATAATAGCAATGAATAAATAAATGCATAAGATGCGATAAAAATAGCACGAGGTGCTAATGTGGAGATGATGTGATCGCCAGAGACGCGAGGGTCTCAAGGGGAGATGAGAACGTGGAAAGGATCGCAATTACCTGGTGGAAATGGAAACGCGGGATGATGTAGAGTTTCTTCCTCCTTCAATCGGCCGGCCGATGAGAAGGGTTCTCTTCTTTGATTACCTTATAACAAAAGGACAACGAAAACAAGTAAGAGAAAGGATCAGTCAAGGTGCTATAGTATCAATCCCAAATAGCATATGTAATGAGAAGAGGACATCAACGTGCGCACCTCTTTTTTTGTTGTTTTTAAACCCCTTAAGAAGACTTAAGGGAAGGGGAGTTTGATGATAAAAAGAAATGCAACAAGACGTGAACAGATGTGAAGGGTGAATAGAGATATAAAGGACGGAGGGATGATGGTATGAATGAAGTAAAACAAAAGAGATGAAAAGATGAGAAACCATGCTGTCCCTGGCGACAGTAAAGGGAAAACCGAATGAATGTGTTGATGGATGTAGATGGACGAAGCACCGGATGCAGCCCAATCGAAGGATGCAGAGGGGAGGCAGCAAAGGACGAAGAAGGCTCTGCTCGTGATGGATATTCAAGCTTCTGAGCGCTTAACCCTCTGAATGCTTAAAGTGCTTAACCTTCAACACGATCGATCAAGGCTTCAATTTATAGTGCCTCAAGAGGATGTGATCAAACCAAGGAATGATAAGAACAGGCAATGAGGCATCCAGGGAAGGATCAAGATCGAGCAAGAGTCCCATGGATGGTAGGGAACTGTGAGGGAAAAATGGAAAAAGGAAGGACTCTGGGGTGAAACACGACTCATGCCAGGGCGTCGATTTATGAATTGACGACCTTCCACAGGACGTTTCTTGAAACACGACCGAGGAAAGGCCGTTTCTTCCTGGATTTAATTTTGGAAATAAAACTTTCTTTGTTTAAGAATGTTGAAAAACGCCTTAGATAAAGGCTTTTCTTTAAAAACACGCCCTGAGGAAGGACGTTAGTCACAAAATTTATCTTATTTCTCTTATTTTGAAAAATGATATTTCCAGGAATTGACGCCCTTAACTATGGTCGTCATTTCTTTTGAAAACGCCCTACGACAGGTCGTTACTCTGAAAATAACGCCCTTCTTCAGGTCGTGAATCACGAAAATGCAGGAAAAATGCATAAAAACTCACAAAAATAGAAAAACTTCATTTTATAGGAATATTGAAGTCTACTTGGGGTGTTATATATAATGACATGAGATTTGATCAACATAACGTCAATTTTGGCGTGTCTACACCTCTTTGCTCCAGGCTCCTGCTCAGCCGGGCGTTTCACCTCTGGAAGATGGCCGGATGGAGGACAAGGCACCGGCTCCGGCGACGGAGCTGCCACCGGTCCTGAGTATCTGGTGGACGAACAAGCACCTCCTTTCTGCAGCAGGCAGAGTTTACCTTCGGCGGAGTCGTGGCAGCAGGGTGTTCCGGGGAGGACAGGCCAGGGGATTGTTCCGCTTACCGTCCACACTTAGTTGCCTTCCCCTGGTTATGGCCTCAGCTCTGGTATCCTCTCAGACACCGGCGACGGCAGCGGCAGCTCAGACCTTCTCACCTTCCTGGCAGATGGGGACCCCATCTGCGTACCTGCCTCGTCCCTTTGGGCAGGTGCACTGATGCTGTTCCCATTCCAGAGCATATTCTATCAGGATGGCTTCAGCTTGATGCTGATGGTAAAGCTCAGCCACCGGATCCTGAGGTTTCTGTTGAAGAACAGGTTTGCCCACAAATCTGTCACGCTTTTCTCGTTTATCCTTCTGGTTTTTCTTCTTCCTTTTGGTGGAAATTCCCGTCTAGTGGTTCCTCATTCTCTTAAGTGAGGCATGGAGGAAGAGGGTGTGGACGGAGAGGTGGAAGACTGTCACCCACTCGCTGTTTTTAGACCAGAACCCTTTGGGGATTGGTCAGATTCCTTAATCATGCAGTTGGGAAGGATGGTAGGCATTCTTTTGCCGGTAAAGAGGAAGTTGTTAAGAAATTTCTCAGGAAGATTAGGAGGGACATTAACCTCAGCCTGACCAATAGAAAGAAAGGTGAAAGTGTGGGTCCAAGATTGGGAAGAGAGCTGGATTTTGTCCAAAGAAACCACCAAACAGACTGTCTCCAACCAAGAAGAGAGGCGAGTGCAGGGAGGCAATTGCTACTTAAATGAAAATTCTCAGTTGGAATAGCAAAGGGTTGAATGGGGCAGAGAAGTCAAGGGAGATCAGATCGTTGGCTAACAGAATGGGGTTGGATATTATCTGTCTTCAGAAAACTTGGTGTTCCTTTTGTTAGAAGTCTGAGAGGTAAAAAGCTTCAGGGCTGGACGCGCAAAGCAGCTGATGGAAGGAAAGGGGGCATTCTTTTAATGTGGAATCAGAACGTGGTTGATGGAGTCTCTGTTGAAGCTGGAAGGTTCTCTCTCTCTCGGTAAGTTCAGACATAAGAAAGATAATTTCTTATGGACTTTTGCAGGGGTCTATGGCCCTGTGGAGCATGGAGATAACAAGGATTATTTTTTCAGGAGCTGGAGGTCATCAGCACTTCTTGCAGTGGAGCATCATGTGTTGGCGGGCATTTCAATGCTGTAAGATTTACTGGAGAGAGATACAATCAAAACAATTGGTCCTATGAAATGGATAGCTTTGGGAAGCTGATTAGAAGAGCAAACTTGATTGAAATTGAAATGCCTTCTCTGAGGTACACTTGGATTGGTGGAATTGAGAGGCGGTCTAGGCCTAAGCTGGATAGATTCTTGGTTAATATTGATTGGTTTCAGAAATTCAGTAAAGCGATGGCTAGAGGCCTTCCAAAGATGGTCTCAGACCACACACCTATCCTTCTTCTAGCAGAGGACAACCAGCAGAGGGCGCCAAGAATCTTCAGATACGAGCTGGCTTAGATCAAGCATGAAAACTTTAGGGACATTGTTAAAGGGTGGTGGGGGACGCTCCGACTGAAGACTTTGCTTGCCTTTCTTTTGCCTCTAAGTTGAAGTGGGTTACAGACAAAATGAAAAGGTGGAGTCAGGACACCTTTGGGGCTTTTGCTAAATCTAGACAAGAGCTGCTGGATAAAATTGGGGAATTTGACCGTAGAAAAGAACAAGAAGTTTTTATCTCAAGCAGATTTCGAATGGTGGGAGCAATCCAAAAGACAGTATAACAAGTGGTCAAGCATGGAAGAAATCAAATGGAAACAGCAATCCAAGGAACACCGGCTTCGGGAAGGAGATAAAAATACTAAATATTTTCATGCAATTGCCAGTGGTAAGAAGAGATGGTCAGCTATTGATAGCAACAAAGTGGGCGGGGTAGTGTCACAAGCCCAGGAGGAAATAGCAAAGACTGTGGTACATTATTACGAGAACCTTTTCAAAGAAGAGGATCAGTGGAGACCAGAGATTGTTAGTGACTCCTTCAGGCAGTTATCTGATCACGGAGACAATCACTAGGCCTTTTTCTGAGGAAGAGATCCACAACGCAGTGTTCAGCATGGATGCCAACAAGTCTCCTGGACCACATGGGTTTTCCTTATGTTTTTATCAGCACTTCTGGGAGGTCATCAAGGCAGATTTTATGGACGCAGTGAAAGAATTTGAAAACCAACCATAGGCCATCAAATGTTTTAATTCAACTTTTGTTGTCCTTGTTCCTAAGAAGGATAATGCAAAAGCTATTAAGGACTATCGGCCAATCAGTCTGCTCAATGGCAGCTACAAAATCATCACAAAGGCTTTGGCTACACGTCTAAGGGAAGTCATTGATAAGCTGGTAGATGTCAACCAATCAGCCTTTATGCAAAGTGGGAACATTCTTGACAACTTTATGGCAGCTTTTGAGTGTATCCATGACCAGACAGTCAGGGGAAAGGAGTGCTTTATTTACAAAATTGACTTTGAAAATTCATTTGACAGGGTTAATTGGGATTGTCTCCTTCGGGTGATGCATTTAATGGGCTTCAATAGCAAGTGGATCGAATGGATGAAAATTTGTATTGGAACAGCAAGGTTCTCAATGCTAATTAATGGAACACTTCGTGACTATATTGGAAGCACTAGAGGCCTACGGCAAAGAGACCCTTTATCCCCACTTCTCTTTGTTATCCTTGGACAAGTGCTGAGTATGATGTGAGAAAGCCAGGAGGCATGGACCCATAGAAGGTGTTAGCATTAGGGGGGGAAAGTGAAGATTTGACTCACCTACAATATGCAGATTACACTTTACTGTTGCTAGGAATAACAAAGAAGCAAACCTAAAACTTTTGCTGAAGCTTTTGGACGCTGCCACGGAGTTCAAAATTAACTATGACAAGAGTAGCCTCATTGGTGTTCACTTGAGCCAGGACAAAAAGGAATCTATTGCTCAGATTGTGAACTTGCAGTGGACTACCTTCCCTATCAAACTATCCTGGTCTCCCACTTTCCAATGGGGCTCAGACTGAAATGATTGTGGTTAAGAAATTTGATCACGGGCTCGCTGCATGGAAAGGCTCTCTTCTCTCTGCTAGAGGCAGATGGATTTTATCCAAAGAAATCCTCTCAAGTCTACCCTCTTATTACCTTTCCATCCTTCAGATCCCAAAATCTATAGCTCAGAAACTGGACTCCATCAGGGCGTCTTCTGGAGTGGCAAGAGGCCATAAGAAAGAGGTTGCCACCCTATAGCTTGGAGGAATGTCTGTCAGAGCAGTGAAGAGGGAGGAGTAGGGCTGTTCCCCCCTCGATGTCATTGGTGGGGACACCGGGCCCCACACTCGGAGCCGACACCGCACTGCCCCGACACCGAGCTTATGACTTGGAGACTCACTCGAAGACTCGACGTCCTGAGTAGATACTTGTGTGTATTTGAGTATTAAGTATGTACGCGTGTAAAATACATGTATTTACTACATATATTATTTCTTTTTTATTTTATTAGGCAAGGTTGGTCAAAAGTATTGTATTTTAATTTTATTAAACCCACAAAGTCAATAGTGGGTTGGTGGACTTTGTTTTATTAGGCTAGGATATATATGCAAATATGAGATGTTTAAAGGTAAGGATGTAATGAGCTTTCCCTATATAAAGGGGGGCTTACGAAGGATTGTAACATGAATGATATGAATGAAAGCTTAAATTTTGCAATCAAGTTGGTGCCTTGGCCCCTTCTAACTTCCCTTCCCTCTTTCTCTTTGTGAGTTTGAGTGTGTCGCCCGGTGTGAGACCGTCCGGCGTGAGGCCGAGCTACGCGAGGTAACAAGTTATCCATCCTGTTCATGATTCCGGAGTTGCCGTCGATCCATTTCCACGTCAACGCCGCGTCAGATTTGGTATCAGAGCCCAACAAACAGCGCCTCCGTCGACCCCGATATCTCCGTCGTCTCCACTTCTCTCTCCTTCTTTCGGTTGCTAGAAGTAAAAATAAATAAAAAAAAGAAAAGAATAGTTGAGTTCTCTGTTGGTTGAGAGAAAGAAAAAAAAATAGAGAAAAAAATTTTTCCCCTTCCTGCGTTCATTCACTCTCTTTGTTTCTCTTTCTCTATCTTTCTCTCTGTTTCTTTCCCTCTCTCTATTTCGATTTCTCTCTCTCTCTCTGATAACCCCTCTCTCTCTACCTCTGTTAATCTCTCTCCCACGTGAATCTCTCTCTCTCTGTTAATAAAATCAACTCATTCAGTTGAGAGAAAAGCAGAGAGAGAAAACAGAAATTGAGAAGAAGAAAAAAAGAAAAGGGCGCTTTTGCGGCACGGGCATCGTCGCCCGTGCCAACTTTAAAAAAAACGGCTGGTCGCAATGGCTAGCTCCCTGCTGCCGCCCGCCGTCGCGCGCGCAGCCGCCCGCAGCGTCAACGGCGGACTCCCCCCGCCGCGCCCCAACGCCCACACCAGCCCGCTCCGGCCCCGCCTGCCGTGCCCAGACCGCTCCCAAGCGCGCCCGCCCCGACCGCCCGCCTCGGCGCCCTCGCCCCTCGGCGCCCCCGCCCGCCTCGGGCACCAGCCCACGCCTTCGTCGCCTGTGCCGCGGAGGCGCTCGCCCGTCCGCACCTGCCGCGTGGCCGCTTGCGCCTGTGCCCCACGGAAACCGCGCCCGGCCGCCCACCTTTGCCCGCCGCGTGCTCGAGGACCGCCTGCTTGGTTGACCCAGCTTCACCGGCGTGAAGCACGCAACGCAAGGTCAAGATTAGAAAAATTGAAAAAAAAAAAAAAGTCAACAAAGGGAGGTTGAAGGTTTGTAAAAAAAAGTAGGTGAAGTTTGAAAAAGAAAAAAAAGGTGTGTTAAATATATATATGATATATATATTTGAAGTATATATAATCTTATGTATACTTAAATATATATATATTTATATATATCTATATATATAATCTTTTATATATATTTGTATCTATATTTATCTATTGATTAAGTTAATCATCGTGGCACCCGAAGTCCGCAACGACGGTTTGCCCGGTGCCCGAGTCGCCGGGTAGCCGACACACAGGCCGTAATTTACGGGACGTGGGTACCTCTGAGTCTCCCTGCGCGAAGAAATTGGACTGATTTGTTCCCCTGCGCAAAAAAATTTATGCGATTTTGTAATAATTAAATCCTCCCTGCGCGGAGTGAATTCATTGTAACCGTGAAGCTTCGTCGACGCCGTGCGGGCACGCACGTCCCCGCTCGCCTTTGTCTCCGGTCGGAGTTAGACTCTTCAGTCTAGCTAGGTACGTGCTCCCCTCACTTGCTCATTTAGTATCTTTTCAAACTGCCACGCGAAGTGAGAGAGAGCCCTATCCATGCAGCATGTCTTCTGAGTGCATCGCTGTGGACGGAGAGAGAGAGCTTGCTTGTATCCATCCTTTAGGCCCTAGACTGCTGCATTAGAGCACCCTAATTGTCAGGAGATAGTTCCACGACTACTTCGCCTACGGGCGAGCAACTCTCCCTGACCGGTCTCTTCAAGTTGACCCTTTGCCTATTAGCCAACAAAATTCGGGTCTATAGCTTGCTAATTTTCGGTCCAAGGATTACATCATTTAGGTCCGAGGTCGTGCATGCCACGTTGGTCTAGGAATTCATCTGGCCGTCTAGAGCGCCCTTTAACTCTACAATCCCACATGGATCAGAAGAGCGTGAGTGCTATGTTGGCTCAGCTCGAGCATAATCTTCTGACCTATTTTGAAGAATCCAAAGGCCAACTACAAGCAGAGTTAGATAAGAGGATCCGAGCCTTAGAGGAACGACTGAAGGGAGAGGAAGGACGAGTGAATGGCCACGGCAATCCCGTAGCCAATCCTAGAGAAGAGAGAGAGCAAGTCCGCCAAAATCAGACTCCCCAAGGTAGAGAGCAAGAGGCCCGTGCGCCTCGAGAGAGAGACCACGACGATGAAGATATCATCCTACGGATCGTCAAGATTGACGCTCCGAGTTTTGATAGGTCCCTCAACCCCGCTACATACCTTGATTGGGAGACCGGGATGGACCAATATTTTGATTGGCATCGCCGCATGACCCCTGCTACAAGGGTGAGATTTGCCAAAATGAAACTCCTAGGTCAAGCCAAAACCTACTGGTGTAACGTTGAGAATCTCCTAGCAAGGAGACGAGAGGAGCCTATAAGCACGTGGGAAGAAATGAAGGAGAAATTAAGGGAGAAATATCTGCCACCCTCCTACCATCAGCGTCTTTTAGACCAATGGCAGAAACTCACCCAAGATGGAAAGTCCGTGGACGAGTACATCGCAAAATTTGATGACTTCTTCCTTCGGAGTCAAGTCATGGAGGATGTCTCTGTCACCCTCTCACGGTTCAGGACTGGCCTACACGAGAGCATACAGCGGGAACTGTTGCTACGGGAAGTTAACACTCTCGAGCATGCCTATCAGGTTGCTCGGGACGTCGAGCGGTTTCAAAATGTGGTCCCACCTCGGGTCCCCACCTACCGCCAACCCGAGTCCGGAAACCCCAAGGTCCGCTACTCTGAGAGGCCTGGTCCCTCCACTTCCTATGTCCTTACTGCTACCCCACTCCGGGCCATTGCCCCTACGGCTCCTTTCCCACGGAACCCCTTACCTACACCCGCTGTGCCCAGGCTGGAATACACTCCGCCAACTGATAGGAGAGATGACAAGGGAAAGGGAGTCATCCCTAGCACCTCCCAACCAGTCCCTGTCTCGGGAGTTCGTTGCTTTAGGTGCCATAACCTAGGACATATTGCCTCCAACTGTCCCACCCGAGCCTTAGTCATCACCGACCCCCAGCCTGTGGAGTTTTCACCTCAGGAAGGAGAAGCCATTGAGAGGTATGAGGCCGATCCTGACCTCATCGCCCAGTTTGAGGAAATGGATGCAGGGTATGATGGAACGCATGTCGAGTACATGTAAGTGGGAGATATTACCGAGAGTTCAAACCAAGGAAGACTGGGTGTAGTTCGCTGCATCCTAACACACCCCCAGGAGGACGACTGTCGTCGAACCTCCATCTTCCAAACCTATATCATGGTGAAATCCCAACCTTGCAAGGTGATTTTTGACAACGGGAGCTGTATCAATGCAGTCTCTTCAGACTTTGTCTCCCGTCTAGGTCTACCTACCCATCCTCATCCGAGTCATCCCATCCCGTCTAGGTTTCCCTTCAGTGGCACAACGTGGCTTGGGTTGACGACACGTCTATCCCAGTCACCACTACATGTGTCATTCCCATCCAATTCCAGTCCTATCAAGGACAGATTTTGTGCGATGTAGTGCCAATGAAGGTCGGTAACATCATCCTAGGACGACCGTGGATCTATGATGTAGACCTTACTACATTCGGTCGATCCAATTAGTGTTCCTTCTCACACAATGGGAAGAAGATACAGCTATACCCGGCACCCCCAAAGGTGACCCCGGGGAAGAGTTCCACCTCCACCCCCACTGGAACCCCCAAGGTTCAAGAGAGTCCTCGGACTCCCACTGAAGGGAAACTTCTCATTCCCTCTCCTCCTGCACCTATCACACCCATTCCTAAGGCCCCTAAGGTTAGTTATGACCCGATTAGGCGCCTTAACTTCATAGGTGTCCGTGAGCTGAATAAGGAGGTTGCCAAAGGTGCCCCTATCTGGGCTGCTGTTGTCACCATCACCCCCGAGGAGTCCCGAATCTCTGTCCCTCCCGAAGTCCAGGCAATCCAGCAGGACTTCCAGGATATCTTCCCTGAGGACTTACCCTCACAACTCCCTCCCATGCGTGATGTACAACACGCCATTGATCTTGTCCCTGGGTCCACCCTACCCAACCTTCCCCATTACCGATTGAACCTAAAGGAGCATGTTGAGCTCCAAAGGATTGTCAAGGACCTTATCCAAAAGGGTTTCCTCAGGGTGAGCAAGAGCCCATGTGTTGTCCCTGCCTTGCTCACACCCAAGAAGGATGGCACCTGACGGATGTGTGTTGACAGCCGCGCCATCAATAAGATCATTGTCAAGTATAGATTTCTCATTCCCCGTCTTGATGACATGTTTGACATGATGAGTGGAGCCACCATCTTTTCCAATATTGACTTGAAAAGTGGCGACCACCAGGTCCGAATTCGACCAGGGGATGAGTGGAAGACAGCCTTCAAGACAAAAGAAGGTCTGTATGAATGGGTGTCATGCCGTTTAGGCTATCCAACGCCCCCAGTACGTTCATGAGGCTTATGACGGAAGCCCTTCGTCCCCTCATCGGTCGCTTTGTTGTCGTCTACTTCGACGACATTCTCATCTATAGCCACAACCCTCAGGACCACATTCACCATTTGAGAGAAGTCTGCGAGAATCTGAGGAAAGAAACCCTATTTGCCAATCTAAACAAATGTGAATTCATGACAGACCGGGTCATTTTCCTCGGGTTTGTGGTTTCTAGCCAAGGAGTGTCTGTGGACCAATCCAAGATCCAAGCCTTAGTAGACTGGCCTGAGCCCCAAAACGTCCACGACGTTCGAAGTTTTCATGGGCTAGCCACTTTCTACAGACGCTTTATTAAGGGTTTTAGCACCATTATGGCACCCATTACGGATTGCATCTGTAAGGAAAATTTTGAGTGGACTAAAGTCGCATCTCAGACTTTTATTGCCATAAAGGAGCTTATGACTAAAGCCCATGTTCTTCGCCTGCCAGACTTTTCCAAAGTCTTTGAGGTTTCCTGTGATGCATCTTGCGTAGGAATATGTGGAGTGCTTAGTCAGGAGAGCTACCATGTGGCTTATTTCAGTGAGAAGCTTTCTGATGCAAAGTTTCGTTACTCCACCTATGATAAGGAGTTTTATGCCGTGGTCCAAGCCCTCAAACACTGGAGACACTATCTCTTACCACAAGAGTTTGTCTTATACTCAGACCATAAGGCTTTGAAATTCCTTAGCTCACAGAAGGGCTTGAACTCGAGGCATGGTCGGTGGATAGAATTCCTCCAGTCTTTCACATTTGTCTTAAAACATAAGGCTGGAAAGGAAAATAAGGTGGCCGACGCCTTGAGTCGAAGGGTCTCCCTTCTTTCCACTGTTCGGGTAGAGGTCACCGGATTTGACCGCATGAAGGAACTCTACGGAGAGTGTCCTGATTTTGGCCCTGCCTACTCTGCTCTGTCTGTTGGACCCTCGATAGCCTTTTCTGACTATCTACTCCAAGATGGTTTTCTATTTCGAGGGCAGCAACTCTGTGTCCCGAGGACTTCTGTTCGAGACTTCCTGATTTGGGAAATGCATGCTGGAGGTCTTGCTGGTCACTTTGGCCGCAATAAGACCATCCATTCTGTGGAGAAACACTTCTATTGGCCTGGCCTGAAGAGAGATGCGGCCAAGATTGTTGCCCAGTGTAGGACATGCACAATGGCCAAACAGGTCAAACAGAACACTGGTCTCTACACTCCTCTCCCCGTTCCTGATCGACCATGGATTGATGTGAGTATGGATTTTATCCTTGGTTTACCTCGCACTGCTCACAAGCATGATTCCATCTTTGTTGTCGTTGATAGGTTCTCTAAGATGGCCCACTTCATTACATGCTCCAAAACATCTGATGCATCTAGAGTAGCCCACTTATTCATTGATGAAGTCGTGCGTCTGCATGGTCTCCCCCAAACCATCGTGTCTGACCGAGATGTCCGGTTCACTAGTTACTTCTGAAAGACACTTTGGCACCTAGTTGGCACCAAACTCAAATTCTCCACTGCCTATCACCCACAAACCGATGGGCAAACAGAGGTCGTCAATAGGAGTTTAGGAAACCTTTTGAGGTGTCTCGTAGGTGAACATTCTGGCACTTGGGATCTTCTCTTGCCTAGAGCCGAATTTGCATACAACAGTTCGGTCAATCGGCCCATACGTATGAGTCCATTTGAGGTCGTGCATGGATACAAACCTAGGAAACCTGTGGATCTCATTCCCCTTCCCCTCGAGTCTAGAATGTCCAAGTCAGCTGAGGAGTTTGCACAGCATGTCAAGAGTCTGCATGAGTCGATTAGCAAGCAAATCAACCTCAGTAATGAGACTTATAAAAAATTGGCTGATTCACATAGGCGTCACCATGGATTTCAAGAAGGTGGCTTGGTTATGATACGGGTCCGGCCCGAACGACTCCCCTCGGGAGCCGTTAAAAAGTTGCAAGCCCGTAGTGATGGTCCCTTCCCTATCCTGCGGAAGATTGGCTCCAATGCTTACGTTGTGGACTTACCTCCCAAATATAAGATTAGCTCAACCATGTGGCAGACCTAGTGGCCTACAAGGAACCCACAGCGATTCCTAATGACCCTTTCGAGCCTTCTCCTCCCATTGAGAGTGAGCCCACCCCTGTGCGTCCCACCGCCTCGAGAGCACCGCGCGAGCACATTGAGAGGATACTGGATGAACAGGTGATCACTACACGAACCCGGGTGTACCAGCGCTACCTTGTCCGCTGGAGGGACCGTCCACCTTCTGATGATTCCTGGATCAACCGGGAAGATCTCCAGCGCCTCGATCCAGATCTGCTGGAGCACTACCACAGCCGTGTCCCCCCTTACTCGACGGAGTCGAGTTCCAGCCGCCCCGGGAGGGTTGGTGGGGACACCGGGGACACCGGGCCCACTACCGGGCCCCACACTCGGAGCCGACGCCGCACTGCCCCGACACCGAGCTTATGACTTGGAGACTCACTCGAAGACTCGACGTCCTGAGTAGATACTTGTGTGTATTTGAGTATTGAGTATTGAGTATGTACGCGTGTAAAATGCATGTATTTATTACATGTATTATTTCCTTTTTGTTTTATTAGGCAAGGTTGGTAAAAAGTTATTATATTTTAATTTTATTAAACCCACAAAGTCAATAGTGGGTTGGTGGGCTTTGTTTTATTAGGCTAGGATATATATGCAAATATGAGAGGTTTAAAGGTAAGGATGTAATGGGCTTTCCCTATATAAAGGGGGGCTTACGAAGGATTGTAACATGAATGATATGAATGAAAACTTAAGTTTTGCAATCAAGTTGGTGCCTTGGCCCCTTCTAACTTCCCTTCCCTCTTTCTCTTTGTAAGTTTGAGTGTGTCGCCCGGTGTGAGACCGTCCGGCGTGAGGCCGAGCTGCGCGAGGTAGCAAGTTATCCGTCCTGTTCGTGATTCCGGAGTTATCGTCGATCCATTTTCACGTCGCCACCGTGTCAGTCATCAACCAAGCTTTGCTCGCAAAATGGTTGTGGAGGATGGAAATAGAAGAATCTTCTCTCTGGGTCAGAATTGCAAGACAAAAATATTTTCAGGGGTATTTTTTTGGTGTGACAAGATACCACTTACCTGTAGATTCTTGCGTATTTGGAGGCATATTCTGAGATGTGTGGACTTCTTTAGATGCTCTTCCACCATTAAAGTTGACAATGGAAATATTACTAAGTTCTGGGAAGATGTTTGGTGGGGTCACAGGCCCTTTTCAGAACAGTTCCCCAATTTGTATGCTATAAGTGGTTCAGTTAAATCTACAATCAAGGATATTTGGACCATGGAAGGAGGAAGGATATTATGTGACCTTACTTGCCAAAGGAATCTAGGGGAAGTTGAAATACAAGAATTCCTGCATCTATCACAAATCTTAGATTCCGTCACCATCCTTCCAGACGAACATGATAGAAGATGGTGGAGATGGTCAAAGGGAGGGCGATTCACTGTCAAAACTGCAACAAGATTCCTTGCACAGGGAGGAAGAAAGGTAATTTGGCACAAAATTACTTGGAATCTAAAACTTCCGCTGAATCAGACTTTTTCTCTGGAGATTAGGTTAGAAAAGGTTATCAACAGCTGATAGAGTGTGCCAACTCATACCCAATTGTAAAGTCTCATGTATCTTTTGTGGAGCAGCTACAGAAGACATTGATCATCTCTTTATCAACTGTGGCATTCTTGACGCAGTATGGCAGTTGTTCTTCAGAGTGGTAAATGGTTCTCACTTTATTTTAAAAGCAAAAAAAAAACCTCAGTTACTCGGATCTTTTCATCTGTTAATGAACTGTTAGGACCCTAATCCAGTCCCTCAGGAAAGAAACATCTGGACTGGCTGCCTGCCAGCAATGGGCAATTTGGAAAAACAGTAGAATCTTCCGCCAAGAGTTCAAGCACCCTGCTGGGATTATCAAAAGCTGTATTCATTTTCTGGAAGACTGGAATTTTGGGTGTTCTGGTAGCAGAATTAGGGATTCCATTATTTTAGCCAGGCTATGTATGTGCAGAAATTGGGTTCTGTAATGGGTTCTCAGCTGTTGTGGGTCTTAGGTCTTGGCCTTAGGCCTTTTGTCTCCTTTTCCGTAATTTTTTTTTCATTTTGTCTTTTCCCCTGTCAGGCATCTAGTGCCTGCTTTTGAATTCCCTTCTTTCTTTTATTGAAATGTGGTTAACCACACCTTTAAAAAAAAGGCAAGGGAGGAAGACAAAAGGCAATGCAGACAGGACCAGGTAATCAAGTAAACACAAGGATCGAGGGTTTGTTTAGATCAGTATGCAATAAGAGGCCACCTATTACAACTAGAATCTTTTGTCTGTGGAAGATTGCACGGAAAAGGATATAAGATGTGACACATTGATTTTCTTCAAATATGACGGCAATTGCATGTGCCTTTTCTGGATTGTAAAGAAGCATGGATCACTTGTTTCCTAGCTATGGGGTTCTCGATATGATATGAAAGATTTTCTTCAAAACCTTAGATGTCACCTCAATCAGCCTTTCAGATGTACTATAGTTGATTTCAAAGTGGAAGAATCCAAGCCCATACAGACAAGAGAAGAAACCATGGATGATAATTGGCCCGCTACAATTTTGACAACATGGCAAGAGATTCTAGGTTTGTTTTGAAACTATGAAATGATATAATTTCTCTTTATATAATTGGATTTCCATAACTCCATCTCAGCATAAGAGAATCAGTTTATCGAACGGAGTGGAGGTATGACTTTGGCATCAAAGTTGGGACCTTACAAGTGATAGCATGGCATGGTGGCTGATCCTACATGTGATAATTTGGGGCTATTTGTGAGTGTTTTTAGAATTTCAAGAGAGAAGTCCCACCAGTGTGCATAAATGAAGGGTGGGTACCAACACGGAGTTCATGAATTTTGACATAATGGACTTTGACGGGCCAAGGAAGCCCACTGCCCAAGAAACATTTTAGGGCACTTTCTGTTGTTTGTGATAAGCTTCCAGGAATGGGCAAAGTTGTTATAGGCAGAAGAGTCTGAATATTCAACATCGGATTGTTTGGGTGGATAGTGTGAGATACACCATCTTGACGTGGGCCTTTTCCTTTGTGTAAGGAGATTATGAGAGTACAGAGATACTATACTTGTAAATTCCCCTTTTTTCTATTTAACAAATGTGTGGTGCTACCTACTTACAAGAACGATTGTTGAAGCACTTAGGTTTCCGCATCATTCACACTGAAGAAATGAAGAGTTATATATTAAAAATGCACAAATAATCGTCAAACAACTCCCACAAACATGAATATACACGTCACCAAAAGAACTTCCTTTTTTCCTGTCCTCGTTCCTCCAAGAATAACCTAAGTGGAATAGTTTACCACATTATAATCACTGTGCAGGCGCATGTTCAGACTGTAAGTACAGACAAGAACAATTTAAGTATCCACAAATAACAGAACAGACCTTGTTCCGGATGGAGAAGTTGATGAAGTTGGTATCGACAATGACCCGATACGGAGGCCCCAGCGCGGTATTGTACTTAAAGAATAGGGCAGATGAGACCGCTGGCCTGCATATAGTAAACCAACATAAATAAATAAGTCAAAACGAAGATAGAACGCATCGCAATGAAGGAACATAAAAAATACACTAGAAAAACGGGCGCAGGTGAAGGATGGCATACACGTTGCGAGGGAGCATCTCCCTCTCAAGGTCCTTCTTCTTAGGATTCAGGACCTCTTCCTTATACCTGCATAGGTCAATTCAAAGTTACAGACGAAGCGACAACTTCCATAAAAATCGGTACGAGGCGAAGCAGAGACGAAGAGAAATGCGGGAAAGGACGCAAAGAACACAAAGAACATACTTCCGAAGAGTCTTGGAGCTCACGACCTTCTTCATGACTGCGAACTTCGGGGTTTTCTTCGCCTTCCCCATCCCTGCAACCGGCGTAGGAGCAGCGTGGACGGCGACAGGACCTCCCCGAGATGGAGGATGCTCAGAAACCCTAAGCCCCGCTTTGGTTAGTTTGACAGCAAATGGGTTAACTCACCAAATTAACCCGGTAGTTGGAGATTGTAGTCTGATAAAAATTGGGGTGAACTCTGGGATATTGATGACGTATTACCCAAAATGCCCATGGTAACTGTGGGGAGATCGGAATGGAGGGGAAGAGGCAGTGGCCGGCCGAGGGGGGAGGGGAGCCGGCGATTCCTCAGCTGCAGCAGCAGGTGGATCCCGAGGTGGTGGGGCGGCACGCTTCTTCGCTTGTCCGCCGCAAGAAGAACAGATCCTATCACACCGAATCCGCCGATCTTGCCCCAAAAACCCTTCGTCGATGCGGAAACCAACAAGATCGGAGGAAGCCCTAGCCTTCCACAGATCCAGGAATCCAAGCCTTAACCCTCGATTCTTCCTCCGCTGGGTCCCAGATCGCTTCCCCGATGAGCAGTGAAATTTCGGAGGAAATGGAAGAAATAGAGGAAGAGAAGAAGGGAGTAAGCGCAATAAAAAAAGGTGAAAATTACTCATATACTTATAATCTTCCTAAATTATTTATACATTATTATTGTTATCATATTTATTGTAATATCTCTCAAATTTATTAACTATAACACTCATTCCTTTGGAATTAAAGTCAGGCTAGACGGAGATAATGGACTAGATGAGTGGATCATTTTATGCCCACCCCTCTTTGGGGAGAGAGAGAGAGAGGATGGGGTGAAAGAGAGAGAGCACATGGAAGGAGGGACATCGGGTCAGAGAGAGTCTCCCCTTCTGACGTCGATTAGAGATAGAAAGAGAGGGAGAGAGAGAGAGAGAAAAGACGCGGTGTGAGAGAGGGAGAGAGTGCAGGGGAGGGGAGATGCCGGAGAGGCTCTCCCCCTCCGGTGTCGGTCCGATCAGAGAGAGAGAGAGAGAGAGAGAGAGCAAGGGAGGGAGGACGTCGGAGAGGGTCTCGCCCGTCGACGTCGGTCAGAGATAGAAAGAGAGAGAGGGAGGGAGAGAGAGAAAGAGCACAAGGGAGGGGAGATGTCGGAGGGGGTCTCCCCTCCAGTGTCGATGATAGACATCTGATGAGTGACTAGCTCTTTGAAAGTTAACATGTACGAAACCACCAGAAAATTTAAGTCATTGGGGGACTGTTGGTTCGCTGTGACCGTAAGAAGATCTGGGGTTACTAATTCTGAAAATTACTTGTAAAGTTCGTTGTGATAATATTAACTGTGGAGTTAGACCTTAGAAAATTAGTGGATGTAATCTTAGTTGATAAGGTTAGTGAAATCATCTATGGATTGTAAAGGGACTGGACTTAGGTCCGTATGTGATTTACTTGTGATTATATGTATTTTATTTTCATTACATTTCAATATTAAATTTTAATATATAATTATTTTTATTTGGCACATTTATTTCCCCTTGGCAGGGTGTGCCCGGCTATTAATAATATAAACTCTAAGGGGGGATTTGATAACCGGGTAAGGGGGTGCCTTAATCGACCCTTCGGGGTCGATTAAGGCAACCGGGGTCGGGTAAGGGTTTTGTGTGAGGGGGAGGGCCAGCCGAGGTGGGGTCCACCGGTTAGCCGGTGTTGGCTAACCGGCAGATCATCCGGTTGTCAAAGACGCCCTAAATCTCTTCGCATAAACTCTGATAATATTTTTATCATTTAATGATATTTTTAAAATATTTAATTAATAATAAGATTATATAGGAAAGATGCACAATTTAATTTGCACGTAGTACCATATTTAATTAGAAGAGAAGAAGAAAGGAGCACCTTTATACAAAAAAAACATTTGCTCGTCATCTTGTTGCATGTAATACTATTCAACCTACAAATGAATGATCGTAATTGCGTGAAATATAAAAAATTAAGAAAAAATGAAAAGAAGAAGAAATCAGAAGTAAATCGATCGGCTACTTAACTTGGGCTCGATGATCTTTTTCAGTCCAAATCTATCGAAAAAGCATGAAATTTCCATACCACTCGTGCTAGTATGTTCTTTGTTCCAATAACTTGGCATAGAAGATAAGAGATGATATTATTAAAAAGGACAAGAATGTTGAAAGAATGGGAGAGGAAGATGGAAGTTAGCCTAGGCCACTCTATGCAGATAAAATTTCACTTGCATGTTCAAGTGTGATCACCATCTTTCTCGGTAAAGTTTACATGGAAAGTTGTCCAAGGCTTACGTAAAAGGAAGACATTTCTTAAAAGCTCTCCCATATCTCTCGGGTGATTTTTAAAATAAAAATTCCAACTTACTTGAGGAGAGAAGAATTAATGAGGAGGAAGACATTTAAAATTGGGGATATCCAAGATTTTTTTCTTCATTTTTTACATTATTATATCAAACTACTTTAAATTTAGGTATAATTAGGTAATTCCCTTGATTTTGTTGATCGGGGTGACATCTCAGTGGCTAAAGTCACTATTTTTTTATCGGGATAAAGATATACATTCTATTTACATTTATCCTCCTATTTTAACTATATTATTAAGTATATCTCTGATATACTATGTATTGTTGTGATTATACCCTCACCCTAATCTCCGTTGGTTTAACTAGGACAACGGATACGTTACAAGAGAAAATACTCTAATGTTAATATCTTCTCTCTCTCTCTCACACACACACACTCTCTATGCGACTGCATCAGCTACATTGGCAGTTGCCACCTCGAATGGTGACAGATGACACTAGAGGAGGCTGGAGCAGAGGAGCAAGCTCGAGGTCGTTGAGCTAAAGGGAAAGAGACAAGGGGGGAATGTCCAAGTTGCTCCGGAGGAGGAGCTTGCAGCTCGTGAGGGAGGGGTCGTTGCAACGATTGGAGAGGGATCGAGCAGAGGGTGGCTAAGAGAGCCTAGAGGAGGTTGAAGAGGGGGTAGGGCTGTCGGCGGGGGCAGTGGGTGGCATCGAAGAGGGGGAGAGGAGGTGTTGAGCTTGTCCCAGAGGGCACGCCATCGCTCATGGAAGGTGGTGATGGAGGGTGAGTTCAGGAGGAAGCAGGGGATGAGTGTGAAAGATCAAGTCGAGGGTCTTCGCTACCGTGGGAGGGGGGGCCGCCAGAGACATTTGATGTTGCTGCGGCGGTGGAGGTTCCTGCAAGCTAAGGGGGAACTTGAGGGATGGAGGTCGGGGTGGGGTGGGGGCGTTCTTGCGAGTGGGGAGAGAGGGGGCACTGCTTGTCAGAGGGGAGAAGGGGTCTTGAGAGTGCCCAGGGAGGGGGAGGGGGCGCCGGGAGGGGGGAGCTGCTTGCTAGAGGGGAGTAAGATGAGATGGTGGGGTCGGGGGGTGTGATCCTAAGGGTGAGAGGAGGTCGAGAGGTGGGGGGTTGTTCCTGTGAGCGCCTAGGGCGCTAGAGGGGGAGAGGAGGCCGGGGGGGGGGGTTCTTACGAGCACCCAGGGGAGGGGATGTGGTCGCTTGAGAGAGAGAGAGAGAGAGCTGCCATGGCTCAGGCAACAAGTTCCATGGAGGTCGACTGTGCCGCTCTCTTCCCACCCAAGCCTCGCTACAACAGTAAGGGCAGGGTGCAGGTGGTGGCCATGGCATTGGCGCATGTGGTGTAGGTGGATGTGGTGTCTTTGGAGGGGGTGTTCAATGGTAGGGGGAGTGGAGGTTCAAAGAGGTGGGGGGTTGTTCGTCGGAGGAGGAGATGGATGGTCGGGAGGAGAGGTGGGGGTGTTTATTAGGAGGAGAGGGCTAGGAGGGGCCGGGTGGGTTTTGCTCACCAGAGCTCGCCATCTCATTGTTCGCCAGTGGTGGGGGAGAAGAGGGGGGGTGGTGGGGACACCACCGGGTCCACTACCGGGCCCACTACTCTGAGCCGACGCCGCACCGCACCGACTGCACCGAGCTTATGGCTCGGAGAAGACTCGGCGTCCTGAGTACGTATCCGTACGTATGTGTGTACATGTGTATTTTACTATGATGGTATTTAAATTTTTAAACCAGCATTTGAATTTTTAAACCACCATAATATTTTATTTGGGTCAAAAGTTATTGTATTTTATTGTTATTTAACCCCCAAGTCAAATGAGGGTTGTTGGATGGTTGGTGGAGTTTGTCTTGTTAGGCTAGGATATGAATCTAATTAGTGAAAGTTAGAAGGTCATATTGTTATAGCTCTCTTCTTATATAAAGAGGTTAAGGGTGTTGTTACGAGATGTCATATGAATGAAAGAAAAGTTATTTTGAAACAAGTGTTAAGAGATTCCTCTCTTGCATTTCCCTTCTTTCCCTTCTCTTTGTGAGATTCGAGAGTTGCCCGGTGTGAGACCGTCCGGCGTGAGGTCGAGCTGCGCGAGGTAGCAAGATATCTGTTCCATCCGTGCCGACAAGAGCCGCCGTCGATCCGTTCCCCGACGTCCGTCCGCGTCAAATTTGGTATCAGAGCCCAACAAACGGCGCCTCCGTCAACCCGACGTCTCCGACGTCTCTCTCTCTTTCTCTCTCTAGATTGTTAGAAGTGAAAAAAAAGAAACAAAAAAAGAAGAGTAGCAGAAGAAGATATTAGTTGAGAAAAAAAAGAGGAATTTTTTTTTAAAACTTCCCCTCCCGTGAATCTCTCTCTCTTATCTCTCTGTTCTCTCTCTGTTACTTCCCCCCTCTCTCTCTCTCCATTTCTCTCTCTCTCTCTCTCGATCGGTGCACAGCAGAAGAAGAAATAAGTTTAAAAAGAAAAAAAAAGAGAAAAAAAACACACGGGGGCTCTATCGATTGCAAAAGAGAGGAAAACAAAGAAAAAAAATAGTTCGCGGCACGGGCATCGTCGCCCGTGCCCAAATACAAATTTTTTTGGGGCCGCAACGGCTCTTTTCTCCCCAGCACCACCGCCGCGCGCCCCTGCGCCCCCGTGCCCCGCGCCCGGCCCCGCGCCCCCGTGCCCCGCGCCCGGCCGCTCCTGGCCCCCCCGCCCTGCGCGCCCGGCCGCGCCTGGCCCCGCCGGCCCCGTGCCCCGAGCCCTGCGGGCCCTCCGCGCCCGGCCGCGCCCGGCCCCGCGCCCCCGTGCCCCGCGCCCGGCCGCGCCTGGCCCCACCCGGCCCCGTGCCCCGAGCCCTGCGGGCCCTCCGCGCCCGGCCCCGCGCCCCCGTGCCCCGTGCCCGGCCGCGCCTGGCCCCGCCCGGCCCCGAGCCCTGCGCGCCCTGCGCGCCCTGCCGCGCCCGGCCCCGTGCCCCACCCCCTGCGTGCCCGGCCGCGCCCTGCCCCGCGCCCGCTCGCGCGCCCTAGAGCCCTTGCGCCGGGTCGTGCCCCGCCCGTGCGCCCCTGCGCGCCCGGCGCCCACGCCTGCGAACCCCCACGCCCGCCCAGCCCACCTTGGCTGGCTGCCAGACGGACATCCGCCCACCCGGGCTGGCTGACAGTCCGAGCCTCCCGCTCCCGCGGCTTGACTGCGTGGGATTGCAGTAGGTGGAGTGTTGAAAAAGAAAAAAAAAGTGTGAACAAAAGTCAAAAAAAAAGTTAGAAAAAGAAGAAAAAAGTGGTTTGAAAGAAAAGAGAGTTGAAAAAAAAAACGTGAGAAAAAAAAAGTCAAAAATGGGTTTGATTAAAAAGGAGTTAAATATATATAATATATATATATGAGATATATATAATCTTATATATATCTATATATATATTTTTATATATATCTTATAGCTTATCAATTGAGGTGGCACCCGAAGTCCACAATTACGACTCGATCAACGGTTGAGTCATCGGATAGTCGACACAGAGCCGTAATTTATGGGAAGTGGGTACCTCTGAGTCTCCCTGCGCGGAGAAATTTGACTGATTTGTTCCCCTACGTGGGAAAATTTTAAGTCACGTGGTTTTGTAATAATTCAACCCTCCCTGCGTGGACTGAATGCTTTGTAACCGCTCAAGCTTCATCGACGCCGTGTGGGCCTGCACGTCCCCGCTCGCCTTCGTCTCCGGTCGGAGCTAGACTTTTCAGTCAGCTAGGTACGTGCTCCAAACTTGCTCATTTAGTATCTTTTCAATTGCCGCGCGACGAAGTAAGAGAGAGCCCGATCCATGCAGCCAGTCTTCTGAGTGCATCGCTGTGGACGGAAAGCGAGAGCTTGCTTGAGCCTACCCTTAGGCCCTAGAACTGCCACATTAGGGCCCCTAAATTGTCAGGAGATAGTTCCACAACTACTTCACCTACGGGCGAGCAACTTTCCCTGATCGGTCCCTTCAAATTGACCCTTTTGCAAATCAGCCGGGTCCACTGCTTGCTAAATTCTTCGGTCCCAGGACTGCATCATTTAGGTCCGAAGTCGTGCATGCCACGTTAGTCTAGGAATTCATCTGGCCGTCTAGAGCGCCCTTCAACACTACAATCAACGATGGATCAAAAGAGCGTGAGTGCTATGTTGGCTCAGCTCGAACATAACCTTCTGACCCATTTTGAAGAATCCATAGGCCAACTACGAGCAGAGCTAGATGAGAGGATCCGAGCTTTAGAGGATCGACTAAAGGGAGAGGAAGAATGGATGAATGGCCACGGCAATCCCGTAGCCAATTCTAGGGAGGATAGAGAGCAAGCCCGCCCGAATCAGGCTCCCCAAGGTAGAGAACAAGAGGATCGTACACCTCGAAGGAGGGACTACGATGACGAGGAGATCATCCTACGGAACGTCAAAATTGACGCTCCCAGTTTCGATGGGTCCCTCACTCCAGCCAAATACCTTGAGTGGGAGGCCGGGATGGATCAATATTTTGATTGGCATCACCGCATGGCCCCTGCCACTAGGGTGAGGTTTGCCAAAATGAAACTCTTTGGTCAAGCCAAAACCTACTGGTGTAATGTGGAGAATCTCCTAGCCAGGAGACGAGAGGAGCCCATAAATACATGGGAAGAGATGAAGGAGAAACTGAGGGAGAAATATCTGCCACCCTCCTACCATCAGCGTCTTCTAGACCAGTGGCAGAAACTCACCCAAGATGGAAAGTCCGTGGACGAGTACATCGCCAAATTCGATGACTTCTTCCTTCGGAACCAAGTCATGGAAGACGCCTCTGTAACCCTCTCTCGATTTAGGGCTGGCCTACACGAGAGCATCCAACGAGAGCTTTTCCTGCGAGAGGTCAACACCCTCGAGCACGCCTACCAGGTTACCCGAGATGTTGAGCGATTTCAAAGAGTGGCCCCACCTCGGGTTCCCACCTACCGCCAACCTGAGTCTCGAAACCCCATGGTCCGTTACACCGAGAGAGTTGGCCCCTCCACTTCTTATGCCCCTGCGGCTACCCCACTATGGGTCGTTGCCCCTACCGTTCCTTTCACAAGGAACCCCTTACCTGCACCCGCTGCATTGCCCAGGCTGGAGTATACTCCACCGATTGATAAAAGGGATGACAAAGGAAAGGGACCCGCCCCTGGCACTTCCCAACCAGCCCCTATCTCAGGAGTCCGTTGCTTTAGGTGCCATAACCTAGGGCACATTGCCACCAACTGCCCCACCCGAGCCTTGGTCATCACCGACCCTCAGCCTATGGAGCCTCCACCTCAGGAAGGAGAAGACACTGAGAGATATATGGCCGATCCTGACCTTATCGCCCAGTTTGAGGAAATGGATGCAGGGTTTGATGAAACGCATGTCGAATACATGCAAGCGGGAGATATTGCCGAGAGCTCTAGCCAGGGTAGACTAGGTGTAGTTCGCTGCATCCTAACACACCCCCAGGAGGACGACTGGCGTCGGAGCTCCATCTTCCAAACCTACATCATGGTGAAAACCCAACCCTGCAAGGTGATCTTTGACAATGGGAGTTGTATCAATGCGGTCTCTTCAGACTTTGTCTCCCGTCTAGGTCTACCTACACACCCTCATCCTAGGCCCTACAACGTGGCTTGGGTTGACGACACTTCGATCCCAGTCACCACTACATATGTCATTCCCATCCAATTCCAGTCCTACAAAGGACAGATTTTGTGCGATGTAGTGCCTATGAAGGTCGGAAGCATCATCCTAGGACGACCGTGGATCTATGATGTAGACCTCACAATTTTCGGTCGATCCAACCAATGTTCCTTCTCCCACAATGGGAAGAAGATCCAGTTGTACCCGACACCCCCAAAGGTGACCTCGGGTAAGAGCCCCACTTCTACTCCGGGTAAGAGCTCCACCTCCTCCACCCCCACCGGGACCCCCAAGGTTCCGGAGAGTCCCCAAACTCCCAATGAAGGGAAACTTCTCATTCCCTATTCCCCTACACCTATCACGCCCGTTCCTAAGGCCCCCAAGGTTAGTCATGACCCTGTTAGGCGCCTTAGCTTCATAGGTGTCCGTGAGCTGAATAGAGAGGTTGCCGAGGTTGCCCCTGTTTGGGCTGTTGTCATCACCATCACACCTGAGGAGTCCCGAGTCTCAGTCCCACCCGAAGTCCAGACAGTCTTGCAGGACTTCGAAGATATTTTTCCCGAGGACTTGCCCTCTAAACTCCCACCCATGCGTGATGTACAACACGCTATCGACCTTGTCCCCGGGTCCACCCTCCCCAACCTCCCCCATTACCGGTTGAACCCCAGGGAGCATGCTGAGCTCCAAAGGATTGTCGAGGACCTTATCCAAAAGGGTTTCCTCAGGGTGAGTAAGAGCCCGTGTGCTGTCCCTGCTTTGCTCACACCCAAGAGAGATGGCACCTGTCGGATGTGTGTTGACAGCCGCGCCATCAACAAGATCACTGTCAAGTATAGGTTTCCCATTCCTCGCCTAGATGACATGCTTGACATGATGAGTGGGGCCACCATCTTTTCCAAGATTGACTTGAAAAGTGGCTACCACCAGGTCCGAATCCGACCAGGGGATGAGTGGAAGACGGCCTTCAAAACAAAAGAAGGTCTGTATGAATGACTCGTCATGCCGTTCGGGCTATCCAATGCCCCTAGCACTTTCATGAGACTTATGACAGAAGGCCTTCGTCCCCTTATTGGTCGCTTTGTTGTCGTCTACTTTGACGACATTCTCATCTATAGCCACAACCCTCAGGACCACATCCATCATTTGAGGGAAGTCTGCCAAACTTTGAGGAGAGAAACCCTGTATGTCAACCTTAGGAAATGTGAATTCATGACCGACCGGGTTAGTTTCCTCGGATTTGTGGTTTCGAGTCACGGAGTATCTGTGGACCAATCCAAGGTCCAAGCTATGGTCGACTGGCCTGAGCCCCAAAACGTCCACGACGTTCGAAGTTTTCATGGGCTAGCCACCTTTTACAGACGCTTCATGAAGAGTTTTA
Organism: Amorphophallus konjac; assembly: GCA_022559845.1. NCBI lineage: Eukaryota > Viridiplantae > Streptophyta > Magnoliopsida > Alismatales > Araceae > Amorphophallus > Amorphophallus konjac. The sequence goes on along the minus strand of CM040121.1, from coordinate 4,261,424 downwards.
GCACCATTATGGCACCTATTACAGACTGCATCTGTAAAGGGAACTTTGAGTGGACCCAAGCCGCCTCACATGCTTTTCTTGCCATAAAGGAGCTTATGACCAAAGCCCCTGTCCTCCGCCTGCCAGACTTTTCCAAAGTCTTCGAGATATCCTGTGATGCATCTGGCGTAGGAATAGGAGGAGTACTTAGCCAGGAAAGCCACCCTGTGGCTTATTTCAGTGAGAAGCTTTCTGATGCAAAGCTTCGATACTCCACATATGATAAGGAGTTCTATGCTGTGGTCCAAGCCCTCAAACACTGGAGACACTATCTCTTACCTCAAGAGTTTGTCTTATATTCGGACCACGAGGCTCTGAAATTCCTTAGCTCTCAGAAGAGCTTAAACCCAAGGCATGTTCGGTGGGTAGAATTTCTCCAGTCTTTCACATTTGTCCTAAAACATAAGACTGGAAAAGAAAATAAGGTGGCCGACGCCTTGAGTCGAAGGGTCTCCCTTCTTTCCACTGTTCGGGTAGAGGTCACTGGATTCGACCGCATGAAGGAGCTCTATGGAGAGTGTCCTGATTTTGGCCCTGCCCACTCTGCCTTATCTGCTGGACCCTCGGCAACCTTTTCTGACTATCTACTCCAGGATGGTTTTCTATTTCGAGGACAGCAACTCTGTGTCCCAAGGACTTCTGTTCGGGACTTTCTGATTTGGGAAATGCATGCTGGAGGTCTTGCTGGTCACTTTGGCCGTAACAAGACTATCCATTCTGTGGAGGAGCACTTCTATTGGCCAAGATTGTAGCCCAGTGTAGGACATGCACGATGGCCAAACAGGTCAAACAGAACACTGGTCTCTACACTCCTCTCCCCGTTCCCGATCGACCATGGGTTGATGTGAGCATGGATTTTATCCTTGGATTACCATGCACTGCTCACAAGCATGATTCCATCTTTGTTGTCGTTGATAGGTTCTCTAAGATGGCCCACTTCATTGCATGTTCCAAAACATCTGATGCATCTAGAGTAGCCCATTTGTTCTTTGATGAAGTCGTGCGTCTGCATGGTCTTCCCCAAACCATCGTGTCTGACCGGGATGTCCGGTTCACTAGCTATTTTTGGAAGACACTTTGGCACCTAGTTGGCACCAAACTGAAGTTTTCCACTGCCTATCACCCCCAAACTGATGGACAAACTGAGGTCGTCAATAGGAGTTTAGGGAATCTGTTGAGGTGTCTTGTAGGGGAACATTCCGGCACTTGGGATCTTCTTTTGCCCAGAGCCGAATTTGCATACAACAGCTCTATCAATAGGTCCATAGGCATGAGTCCATTTGAGGTCGTGCATGGCTACAAACCTAGGAAACCTGTGGCTCTCATTCCCCTTCCCCTCGAGTCTAGGATATCCAAGTCAGCTGAGGAGTTTGCACAGCATGTCAAAAGTCTGCATGAGTCAATTAGCAAGCAAATCAACCTCAGTAATGAGACTTATAAAAAATTGGCTGATTCGCATAGGCGTCACCATGAATTTCAAGAAGGTGACTTGGTTATGGTACGGGTCCGACCCGAACGTCTCCCCTCGGGAGCCGTTAAAAAGTTGCAGGCCCGTAGTGATGGACCCTTCCCAATTCTGCGGAAGATTGGCTCCAATGCTTATGTTGTGGACTTACCTCCCGAATATGGGATTAGCTCGACTTTTAATGTGACAGATCTAGTGGCCTACAAGGAACCCACAGCGATTCCTAGTGACCCTTTTGAGCCTTCTCCTCCCATTGAGAGTGAGCCCACCCCTGTGCGTCCCACAGCCTCGAGAGTACCGCGCGAGCACATTGAGAGGATACTGGATGAGCAGGTGACCACTACACGGAGCAGGGTGTACCAACGCTACCTTGTCCGCTGGCGGGACCGTCCACCTTCTGATGATTCCTGGATCAGCCGGGAAGATCTCCAGCGTCTCGATCCAGATCTGCTGGAGCACTACCACAGCAGTGTCCCCCCTTACTCGACGGAGTCGAGTTCCAGCCGTCCCGAGAGGGTTGGTGGGGACACCACCGGGTCCACTACCTGGCCCACTACTCGGAGCCGACGCCGCACCGCACCGACTGCACCGAGCTTATGGCTCGGAGAAGACTCGGCGTCCTGAGTACGTATCCGTACGTATGTGTGTACGTGTGTATTTTACTATGATGGTATTTGAATTTTTAAACCACCATAATATTTTATTTGGGTCAAAAGTTATTGTATTTTATTGTTATTTAACCCCCAAGTCAAATGAGGGTTGTTGGATGGTTGGTGGGGTTTGTCTTGTTAGGCTAGGATATGAGTCTAATTAGTGAAAGTTAGAAGGTCATATTGTTATAGCTCTCTTCCTATATAAAGAGGCTAAGGGTGTTGTTACGAGATGTCATATGAATGAAAGAAAAGTTGTTTTGAAACAAGTGTTAAGAGATTCCTCTCTTGCATTTCCCTTCTTTCCCTTCTCTTTGTAAGATTCGAGAGTCGCCCGGTGTGAGACCGTCCGGCGTGAGGCCGAGCTGCGCGAGGTAGCAAGATATCTGTTCCATCCGTGCCGACAAGAGCCGCCGTCGATCCGTTCCCCGACGTCCGTCCGCGTCAGGGGGTGGGGAAGTGGAGCTACAAGAGGTGGGGGGGAGGGGCCGTAGGGTGAACCCCTCTGTGGGGGGGGAGGGGCCGTAGGGTGAACCTCTCTCTCTCTCTCTCTCTCTCTCTCTCTCTCTCTCTCTCTCTCTCTCTCTCTCTCTCTCTGTGTGTGTGTGTGTGTGTGTGAGATATATAGGGGCATGTATGGTATTTCACATATTCAAATAATTTATGTGAGTATATTATTAAAATATTCGTTGGCGTTGATGATCCGAGAATCACATGGGCATACCTACTATAATACGGTGTACATCAAGAATATTTTTGATAATATGCAAAATATAATGGGATAAATGTAAATACGATATTTTGCAAGGTATAGATGCAAAAAATTGCTAAAATCAAAGGCATCTATTTATAAATTTAGATCTATCTTATGCAATATAACTTCACGAGAAAGAGTTGCAACACACCGAGATGTACTGTACACCTTATATATGCAGTGACTTTTATTTTTTTTTAATTTTTTTTGAAGTGGCTCCTAAGTTACTCTAACTTGGGGTGCAACTTAGGTCATCATTCGTTTACTTAAAAAAAATAAAAAATAAAAATGATTGATTTTTAAAAGAATAAGTCTAACACCATTCTTTCTATCTGATTTTTTTTTAGATAATTTAACGGTGACATGATTTACATCCAAAATTAAAATATCTCACGAGTCACTTCAAAAAAATTTCTTTTTAAAAGATAATAGTTTAATGACATCAAGGTGTGCATCACACCCTCAGTGTACAATGATCCTTTCTCCAACTTCGTGCCTCTCTCTTCCCTGTTTCCGAAGTGCATGCACGCATCACCCTGCGCTTCCACTCCAAGATCCAAGGTGGTGTCTTAACTTTTACACGGCAAGAGGGAGGAGATGCCCATCCCATACTCTTGTGGTGATGCACACGCTGGGTAGTGCAGCTCAAATGATGGCTAGGAAGTTGCCCCCACCCCCCCCCCCCCCCCAAACCCTCCTGCGGTGATCCATTAATTTATATTGGGAGGTGAGTCGATTTGCACCCATGCTGCACATTTCTCGCTATGAATCGTGGGGGATCCACCGATCAGTGGCCTCTGACTCCCACTGTATGTGTATTGAGCTCCTCGTGTGGGCAGCTGCCTGTGCCTCTTGGGTTCCAAAAAGGACGAGCAGAAGGAACTCGCGGGGGGGTGCATTCAACCCACCACCCTCGTGTGAACTTATTGGGGGCGTTTCTGCAAACATGTTACGGTCATTCACTGTCATGCACTCGGGAGAAGAAAAAGAAAAAGGCCCACTTTATCTCTTAGTAATGGTTTCCTGCCCAAGAAACCTAGCTGGGTGCTCGCGGGAACCTTCACCTTCACGTGGAATCGCATGGTCTGGATCAGTCTAATTCAGATATATAAGGTGATTTATAGAGACCAATTAAGAAGGCGTACGTCTTGTGCCACTGTTAACGGCGTAAGCTTTAAAACATATCCAACTGGGTTCACAGACATGTATGTCTGGGTCACCTTACCTACGTTAGTTGTAAGCCCAAAGTGTGGATAGAAGAATTAGCCCATTTGTTCACGAGCCCAACAATATGACGAAGCCTTGACGTTTTAATATTCTCTGTTCATACGTAAAAGCAAAGCTAGCTAGTTACTTTTTGGGAAAACCTTTTAGGCTAGGCATTCTACTGCACCATGTAACGCGTAAGCGGGTCTCCGCGTAAAAATATTTGCGCTAGGCATTCGAGATTGTAACACGTACATAAAAGCGATCTTAATTAATTCGTTATATATATCATCTTTAATAAAGAAATGATTAACTAATTAATTAAGATGATGAAATTAATCATCGAGTCAATGTCTCTCATACTTCAAGGATTAAAGGTCTCTCACACATATAGTTACAACCACTAATTAAAAAGACTTAATTCGTATCATCATCGTCATCGTGGTCATCATCTCCGACGTCCCTTCATTATTCAGTATCAACTCCATTGATGCGATGACGTAAGCTAAAAGCTTGAAGTGCTACACAGTAATTAATTAGGTCCCTGCATGTGGAGCCTCCCCTATCCCACTTGGGTGCCAAATCCCATCATGCATGCTTGTTCTTATCCCAATTTAGCCTTTCGGATGGCAATAAAGTATATATATATATATATATATGCATATATATATATATATATGTGGTGATCCATGTGCATCATAGATCAGTGACTACGATAGTTAACTAAACAATTAACTCTGTGACTTGATTAAAAGAGCCCGAAAGAAAAAAAATAAACAACGCGCCTTAATTTCCAGCCCTTTGATTGCTTCCTCTCCCCATCAAGCTAGCTAGCGACCGCTTATCATTAAGGAGAGTCCATCAAGTTTCTCTCTCGTCCATGGGGACCTTCAAGAACTCCTGGCAATTAAACGATCGACACGTGTTTCCCTTGACCTCATCACAATATATATAGCATGCAACCTTAATTAATTGTGATTGGACCCCCAAGTTAATCAATCAAGTCCCCTTAAATATATATTGCCCCTAGCTTGTCTTGTTGATATATATATATATATGATATATATATATATATTAATATATACTTCCACTATCAAATAAATTGGATCTGGTAGTAGACAGCTAGGAAGGTGCATGGTCGAGCGTTTATGCTGATATGAACAAGATGACAGCTAGCTAGCAGCCCAAGGGCAGAGTGATCTAGCTCGTTGAGCTTTGTGTCCTCTAAAAAGTCAAGATTAAGTGGTGTATATATATAGAAATTGAAGTAGCTAGCTAGGCTCACACATCTTTCTGTTTAATTAGTTTGTATCTTATCTTGTCTCTGTGGATATATATGATACTTAACACACCCTACACATGCATGTGAATACTTGGGTTTCATTAATTACTTAGGAAAATAAATAATGGGTATTTCATATGGTCTAAACTAACCAAATACGAACGAAATGGATTTCACATTTTAATATCTTGTTAATCGTCTAATAAATAATGGATAGATTACATTATTAAGTATGTTGTTTTGTGCTTTCAAAGGGTCCGAAACCAAATCAAACTAAACCTCAAGTAACTATACACAGTGTTCCAAAAAAAACCCCGTAAAGTTTCTAATAAAATTTGAAAACTAAGTACACATATTCGACTTCAATTGTAGAAAAACTACAACAAGATAAATATATATATATATATATATATATATATATATATATATATATAATCAAGCCCAACAAACGTCTTTTACAGACTCTTGTTTTTTTCACCCCAAAGTTAATAAACCTCGGGCCCACATCCGTCATTCACTTTCTACATGTTACATATCTCGTAAGTAAAAATTGTACGCGCATCAGATCGAGAGGACATGATCACTAACCCTTTGTGTATGCTTTCGTTTTCTTCGTAGTTTCCAAGGATGAAGATAAGAATTTTGACGCATAAAGATGGTAAAGGATATACCTCTTTCTCAAAGAGGAAAAGATGAGGATAGCGACAGCTTCCGTTGTCTTAACTGCCCAAAGTTAACACTCAAAAGAGTATCCAGGTTTACCACCTTTCAAGAGAGTCATGAAATTGGGGATATATAGAGTTTTGAGGATGGTGAGAAGGAAACATAAAACACTGGCAAATGTAATGAAATGGAAGGCTAGACATGTATGGGAAATCCATTTCAACATCCATGAAAGGGGAAGGGGGGGGGGGAGAGAAATGCCATATATAAAAGTGTTGGTGCGGTCCAGCCCATCGTGGGCATTGGATAAGTGAGGGGGGGGTGGGGTATATCATATCACCCACCTTTCCCTTTCCCTAAACACCCGAGACCAACAAAGCCTTGTACTGTACAGCAGAAACAAAAACGGCAGCAGCTTCTTCTTCTTATGTGAGCGGTGGCTTCTTCATCGGAGAGCATCTCTTGCAGGAGGAAAAGAGAAAGAGGAAGAGGAAGGGAAGAGGAAGAAGAAAAGTGGGAGAAAGAGGTTAGCCCGGTGAACTCGGGTATTTTGTTCTCTCACTTTGGGGATTTATCCCGGTTGAGGTATTCTCACATCTCTCCATTCTCTTATGTGTATACCCCAAGATTTGGGCAAATCTTGAGAGAAGAAAACCGTGTATTGCTATTTCTACATAGTGGATCACTGTCGGTTTGTCCCGTGGTTTTTCCCTCTCCATGTCGAGGGAGGGTTTTCCACGTTAAAAATCCGGTGCATTTTGTGTGTGATTGTTCTCTTGCTGGTGTGGTATTTTTCAACTCGGATATGTACGTGTGTAGATGGCATAGAGATTATTGTGGTTGCACAGATCCGCCGAAGGTGTGCGGATAGAATTTATTTCCGTGTTGATTTCTCCGACTACACATATATTTGTGCCTAGTATATTTCTTGCTGGTATCAGAGCAGGGTTAATTTGCAGGCATTATTATTATGAGTCGGAATGTCGGACAGTGGAGCGTCTAGCACCATGATAAAATTGAATAATACAAATTAGATTATTTGGAAGCCAAAAATGGAAGACATCCTATATTGCAAGGATTTGTATGATCCGATTGAAGGTAATGGAGCCAAACCGGAGGGTATGTCCGCTAAAGATTGAGAAAAATTAAATCGGAAGACCATTGGCACAGTCAGACAATGGGTAGATGACAGTGTATTTCATCATGTTTCGAGTGAAACCAGTGCACAAGTATTGTGAAAAAAATTAGAATCCTTGTATGAGCAGAAGACCGCAGGTAATAAAGCTTTTATTATTCTAAAACTTGTTAATTTGAAATTCAAAGAAAGTAACAGTGTTGCAGAGCATTTGAATGAGTTCCAGAGTTTGGTGAATCAATTGGCTACAATAAAAATGACTTTAGAAGATGAACTCCAGGCTTTGTTGCTTTTGGGATCCTTGCCAGACAGTTGGGAAATTTTGATTGTGTCAGTTAGTAATTCTGCTCCTAATGGTGTGTTGTCTATGAGTTTAGTTACTGCTAGCTTGTTTAATAAAGAAACAAAAAGAAAATTAACTGGATCAGATAATGCACATGCTCTTGTCACAGAGAACAGGGGGAGGAGTAGATCAAAGTATAATGATCAGTCAAGGGGTCAAAGCAAGTCCAGAGGCAGGTCAAAGTCCAAGAGTAGAGCATGCTTTCATTGTGGAAAAGAAGGTCACCTAAAGAGGAACTGCAGGATATGGAAGAGAGAGATGAAAGAGAAGAAGGATAAAAATCAGATGAAGACAGAGGATGATCAAAATAACGCAGCTACATTGTTAGAGGGTGATAATGTCATTCTCACAATAGAGGGAGACACTTGTTTACATTTCACAGGCCATGATTCAGAGTGGATAGTAGACACTGGTGCTTCCTATCATGCAACTTCTAAAAGGGAGCTCTTTACATCTTACAAGGCAGGAGATCTTGGAAATGTGAAGATGGGTAACACTACCTACTCAAAGATTGTTGGTATTGGTGATGTGTGTTTGCAAACAAATGCAGGGTATGCACTAACTTTGAAGGATGTGCGGCATGTTCCTAATTTGCGTCTCAATCTTCTCTCCGGTATTGCTCTAGATAAGCAAGGTTTTGAGCACAGATTCAGTCAAGGAAAATGAAAATTGACTACATGCTCATTGATTGTTGCCAAGGGAAATACTTGTTGTGGTCTTTACAAGACTCATGCAAAAGTGTGCAAAGATGTGTTGAATGATGTCCAAGGTTATTCTTCTCCAGATTTATGGCATAGAAGGCTCGGGCATATGAGTGAGAAATGACTACAACTTTTGGTGAGGAAGTCTTATATTCCATCCATGAAAGGTATGACTCATAGTCCTTGTGATTACTGTTTACTTGGAAAGCATCATATAATTTCTTTTCGTTCTTCATTACAACGAAAAAGTTGCATTTTAGATTTGATTTATTCTGATGTTTGTGGTCCCTTTGAGGTGGAGTCCATGAGTGGAAATAGGTACTTTGTCACTTTCATTGATGATGCATCTAGAAAGGTGTGGGTCTATTTGCTGAAGACAAAAGATCAAGTGTTTCAGTCATTTCAAAATTTTCATGCTATAGTGGAAAGAGAGACAAGCAAAAAATTGAAATGTCTCCGCACATATAATGGAGGAGAGTACATCTCCAAAGAATTTACAGATTATTGTGCAGCTCATGGCATAAGACATGAAAGGACTGAACCAGGCACCCCACAGCATAATGGTGTAGCAGAAAGAATGAACAGAACCATTGTGGAAAAGGTGAGATGTATGTTGAGGATGGCAAAGCTACCAAAGAGCTTCTGGGCTGAAGCTGTTCGCACTGCTTGCTATTTGATAAATATGTGTCCTTCTGTTCCTTTGGGTTTTGAAATTCCAATGAAGATTTGGTCAGGGAAGGAGGTATCCTACAATCACTTGAAAGTGTTTGGATGCAAGGCATTTGTGCATGTCCCCAAGGACCAAAGGCGGAAACTTGATGACAAAGTCATTCCTTGTATTTTCTTAGGCTATGGAAATGAAGAGTTTGGCTTCAGGTTATGGGATCCAGAAAAGAAGACAGTAGTCAGACAGAGAGATGTGATCTTTTATGAAGATCAGAATATTGAAGACATCAAAGAAACAAAGTTGAAAGGCCAATCTTCCTACAGTGCTCCAGATCTCGCACTCATTCCTTCTCCAGTGCAAGAGCTTACAGATGGAGAAGAAATGCAAGGTGAAGATGACATTGATGAAATGCCAGAATTGGGTGACAGTGATGCTGAGCCAGAGCAGGAGGTTTCTGAGCAGGGGGAGCATCAAGAGTTAGAGATCAGGAGGTCTTCCAGAGTGCCACAGCCATCATCAAAATATCCTCCCTCTCAGTATATGCTGCTTACTGAGGAGGGGGAGCCAGAAAGCTTTGAGGAGGTACAATCTCATAAAGACAAAGATAAGTGGTTCAAAGCCATGCAGAGCGAGATGAATTCACTTAAGCTGAATAATACTTATGAGTTGGTGGACCTTCCTAAAGGCAGAAAAGCATTGAAGAACAAGTGGGTTTTCAAGCTGAAAAAGGATGACAATATAGAGTGCTTGAAGTATAAAGCTAGATTGGTAGTGAAAGGTTTTGCACAAAAACAGGGAATTGATTTTGATGAAATATTTTCTCCTGTTGTGAAGATGACTTCTATCAGGGTGGTTCTAGGCTTGGTTGCAAGCTTAGACTTGGAGCTTGAGCAGATGGACGTGAAGACTGCCTTCCTTCATGGTGATTTGGAGGAAGAGATTTATATGGTACAACCAGAAGATTTTGAAGTGAAAGGTAAGGAACACATGGTATGCAGGTTGAAGAAAAGCTTGTATGGATTAAAGCAGGCACCTAGATAGTGATACAAGAAATTTGACTCATTTATGGTGAGCCATGGGTACCAGAGGACAGCTGCAGATGCATGTGTTTATTTTAAAAAATTATTAGATGTGAGCTTCATTATCCTTTTGCTTTATGTTGATGATATGTTGATTGTTGGTCAGGATACTCAAGAGATTGATAAATTGAAAGTAGATTTGTCAAAGTTTTTTGATATGAAAGACTTGGGACCAGCATGCAGAATATTGGGCATGGATATCTTTTGTGACAGGAAAATCAAGAAATTGTGGTTGTCACAAAGAAAATATATTGAACGGGTGCTTGACAGGTTCAATATGAAGAATGTCAAGTCTGTGAGTACTCCATTAGCAGCTCATTTCAAGCTCAGCAAGAAGTCATGTCCCTCTTCTAAGGAAGATATGGAAGAGATGGAGAGCATTCCTTACTCCTTAGCAGTTAGAAGTTTGATGTATGCTATAGTTTGCACCAGGCCTGACATTGCACATGCAGTTGGTGTAGTGAGCAGATTCATTTCTAATCCAGAGAAAGAGCATTGGGAAGCAGTGAAATGGATCTTCAGATATTTGAGAGGTAGCTCTAGAGTGTGTTTGACATTTGGGAGTTCAGAACCAGTTCTAGAAGGCTTTACAGATGCTGATATGGCAGGTGACCTTGATCACAAAAAATCTACCTCAGGGTGCTTATTTACTTTTGCAGGGGGAGCTGTGTCCTGGCAATCCAAATTGTAAAAATATGTTGCTTTATCTACTACTGAGGCAAAGTATATTGCAGCAACTGAAGCAGGGAAAGAAATACTTTGGATGAAAAGATTTTTACAGGAATTGGGTTTGAAGCAAGAAGAGTATGTGATTTTTTGTGACAGTCAGAGTGCTATGGACTTGAGCAAAAACTCCACATATCACTCCCGTACAAAGCACATTGATGTGAGATACCATTGGTTGCGAGATGTTATAGAGCAACAACAGATGAAGCTGAAGAAGATCCATACAGATAAAATCCTTCTGATATGATGACAAAGGCGGTTCCTAGAGAGAAGCTAGAGTTGTGTCGGCGGCTGGCCGGCATGGACTCCCGGTGAGGAGTCATTTTAGTACTACCTCCCTCTATGGGCTGGAGGGGGAGATTGTTGGTGCGGTCCAGCCCATCGTGGGCATTGGATAAGTGAGGGGGGGGGGTGGGGTATATCATACCACCCACTGATGTGACACGACCTCGGACCTAATGCAAGCAAGCACAATCGCATTCAAAACGGGCCAAATTGGGCCACCGCTCTATCGTCACTCACCCAAGCCCGGGGTGACTTGGCAATGCCAAGGGGAGGATGTGGGGTTGGGCCCTTACTGGTAGAGGGCCAGCAAGGCAAAGACTTGATTCCCAAAGGGTGGGGATGCCCAAATCAAGGGGGCCGACAAAGTGCCAAAGGCACCGGTTGCAATATTCCCACGGTGATCACTCAAGTTTATGGGGCTTGAGGATCGGGCTCTCACTCGCATAACCAGCGGAATTAGAACTAATATTGAAAGACAAATCACTAAGTGGAGTGAAGGTTTGAGCACTTACTCGACCGGATTGAAGAAACCGGTCCCGGTCGGAGACGAGGGCGAGCGGGGAGACGAGTGGATCCCCACACGCCGCGGCGGTGTCGCTTGACCTGTCCAAACAAGTTACAACACTACACCTCACGTAGGAGGGGGATCTTGGGGTGGGGGTTAATAGAAATTACAATCAATACTACCTCCACATAGGGAGGGACCTTCAGCCGGTCAAGCGGGGTGGGGAAACTAAAGCAAAGAACGAGGAATAAGGGTGGACGCCGAATCTGCTTGCTGTCTGCGAGCCGGGACAGAGAGTCGGTGTTGCTGCTGTAGATCTTGATCAGGAATTTTGTTGATGACGAAACCAGAGGGAAAACCTTCGTAGCTGGAAGGGGAATGCCTCAGAATTTTCTTAATTTCTTCTAGAGTCGCTGCTGGTCGGGGCAGGAGCTTGAACAGGGCCTCTGTTTCTCGGACTAGCAGGGGCAGGTCACCAACAGTAGGATTCAGAGGCTGTCCTGGCCGCTCCTGAACTCCAAATTTGATGCCGTCAGCGCCGTTAGAACCGTGGGTGAGTCCTCTTTGCAGCAAAAGAAACGGGGACACCAGAAGAGGTCGGAGACAATCTGTGGAACTAGAAGAGTGAGGAGGGGTCGGTGCAGACTGTAGAAGGCAGAACCGCGCGTTCGGGGAAGAAAATTGGTAACTTCTGCTACCAGATGCTGAATGAACTTCCGCTTCTTGAATCTGAAACTAGACAGGCCAAAGAGGAACTTTGAAGAAGAACTTGAAGAATGATTCCTTCAGAGTCCATCGTGGCAGAGCTTCTAATCTGGTTCAGGTCCTTAGCCGAGGTAGAACCGCGCAGCTGTGGAAGAATGAACCTCCAGGATGGCTCGGAGATCGGAAGAAGACGAAACCACTTCGGTTGCGAAGGTGACTGGCGGACGCTTCCGACGATGGCTCTTGGGTCTTCAAACTCATCCGGAGGTGATCACAGTGGCCGCTGCTGCTCTGCTGCTCTGCTGCTCTGCTGTAGATCTTCAGTTGAGAGCTGTAGGTTGATGATGATGGGGGGGAATGGGGTATATGGGAGGGGAAATGGGGGTGGATGAGTGTGGGGAAAGCCCGGGCTGTGAGGGGGTCTAGGAGGGGGTGTTCTAAGGTGGGGGAAGGGAAGAATGGGGTCTGGAAGGGGGTCTAACAGGTGGTGGGAGGAGGAGCTACGAATTTGGGAAGGTGGGTGAGAGGAGAAGGTGAGGGGGGGCACAAGTGAGTGGAGGGAAGGGTGGATTTCAAATTCAAATATGCTTTGGAAGTTGTGGGGTTGTGTGGGGAAGGGGTTGATTGTGTTGGAATGGGGAGAGTGGTGTTGGAATGTGGAGGATGGTGTTGGAATGGTGAGGGATCTCCTTGGGACTAGGGGGGTGGAGTAATGGAGGCCATGGGGAAGTGGAGGGCTTTAATGATGGTAGGTGGGGGTTGAGGTGGTTGGGAAAGGAGGAGAGAGAAGAAAATTCGAAATTGGGTGTTGAGGAGAGAGAAAGTGGAGTGAAAAAGAGGGATTAGGAGAGGGAAGGGTGGGGAATCTCTCCCCTAGGGTTTCTCACCCAAAAAATGTTGGAATCACTCCACTAAACTAAGCTTTGGATACTCAAATGACATTTTTCATTGATTCATTCATTCATTACCTCCAAATGAAGGAAATGGGGCCCTATATATAGGAAACCCACATTTTACAATAAGTCCCGTACAAAAGACTCAATAACAAATAACCGAAGGGGTAGGGGGGGCTCATGGGCCAAGCCCGAAGAATTGGGCCCAATAGCACATTACACAATCTAATGACACTCAAACTTAGGAAAATGTAAGACCTAGGAACATGACTCAAATAAAAGGGAAAATACATCAAATGACTCAAATAAAATTACATAGGACTCAAAATTAAATGACTAAACCATGCCGGATGCAACCGGGGCGAGGAGACGAGCTGTGAACGTGGGCATGGGAGGTGATGTCCCCATCACCCACCTTTCCCTTTCCCTAAACACCCGAGACCAACAAAGCCTTGTACTGTACAGCAGAAACAAAAACGGCAGCAGCTTCTTCTTCTTATGTGAGCGGTGGCTTCTTCATCGGAGAGCATCTCTTGCAGGAGGAAAAGAGAAAGAGGAAGAGGAAGGGAAGAGGAAGAAGAAAAGTGGGAGAAAGAGGTTAGCCCGGTGAACTCGGGTATTTTGTTCTCTCACTTTGGGGATTTATCCCGGTTGAGGTATTCTCACATCCCTCCATTCTCTTATGTGTATACCTCAAGATTTGGGCAAATCTTGAGAGAAGAAAATCGTGTATTGCTAATTCTACATAGTGGATCACTATCGGTTTGCCCCGTGATTTTTCCCTCTCCATGTCGAGGGAGGGTTTTCCACGTTAAAAATTCGGAGCATTTTGTGTGTGATTGCTCTCTTGTTGGTTTGGTATTTTTCAACTCGGATACGTACGTGTGTGGATGGCATAGAGATTATTGTGGTTGCACAGATCCGCCGAAGGTGTGCGGATAGAATTTATTTCCGTGTTAATTTCTCCGACTACACATATATTTGTATCTAATATATTTCTTACAGCTCTCCAACAAAAAGAAGGTTTTACTAAAGGATTGTTATCGAGAGAGAAAGGAGTGGGACAATATATTTAAAGGTGAATATAGGAGTTATAATAATGCACGTAGATAAAGATAAGGACCTAGCTTTTTCCCTCTAAAGGGAGAAAGACATGGATAGCGACGCCTCGGGTTGTCTTAAATTAATGTCCAAAGTTACCACACTCGGGTGGGTGTACTGCCTCGCGGTTAAGCCCCCTTTAACGGGGCCCAGTGGACAGTCGGGGATCACGGAATTCGGACGTGGCAGGCAAGCGAATAAAGTGGGCGCCTCCGCGGAAACGACATGTCCCGTCGGGCCCATCATGATGGTGAAACCACCTGAGGCCCACACGGGTGAAGCCTCCAGCACACGATGAAGCAAGCGTGGCCCGTGGGGGAGTTGATGTGCCGCCGGTGCTCCCAACGCTAAGCTGAACCGTCGTCCGTTAGAGTGGACACTTCGGAGCAAATGCATGGTGGCACCTTTCTGACGCCACCAACTTACTTATGAATGGAAGAGGAAGCGGAAGCGGACGAGGACAACACAGAAGGGGGTCCTCCAGTGGACCGAATGTAGTAGTCACTGGTCAGTCAGTACAAGCAAAAAAAAAAAAAAAACGCGGGGACAATGCCCGAGAGCCGAATGGGCCTGATGAAACCAACCACCACCCCCTCCCCCCTCATATTTCACTGTTTTGTCTCAGAGAGGGGTAGATGTGCTTTGAAATTTAAGGCAAACACCACGTTAAGCAAATATTACAGGAGATGATTCAGCTTTTTGTACAAGTATATATAGGACCATACGTCGTAATACAACAAACCAAATTGATCGAAACCAAGATCATAAATCATGAAAAGGAGGACCATTTTCATAATGAATGGTGTACTGAATTGTAATGCCTTTATTGTGTGTGTGTGTGTGCGTTTTTTTTTTTTTGGGGGGGGGGGGTTTGGTCATAGGAGTTCTCGTCAAAGACGGAAATTGACTCACTTTTCACTCATGATTCTCCAGGCGGAGCTCCAAAGTATCAAACTTTTGACGGTGCTGTGCTGCCCAAACAAAAAGTGATTCCGACGACGCCCATGAACAGACAGATTAATTCGTTAGGTCACTGAAAGAGGCAGTTAAAAAGGTCTTTAACTTTATTTCCATGTGGGTGGGGCGCCTGAAGAACCCCGCAGCCCTCGTCATGCTAAGGGGCAATAATGATTTGGTTCTAGCCAGTTGAATGCGAGCCCACTGTTTGTCTTAATTTAACCCGGTGGTGGTTCTTACCACACCGAACCATGCAAGATCGAAGAGGAAGAGCACGTCAGCTGTGGTTGGCCCCCGGCGGCATAAGACTGCGTTTAGAACAACAGATGCTGGTGATAGATTTTGGAGATTTTAATCATTAAAAATTTAATTCCACGATCAAAATTATTTTTAAACATCTTAATATTTTATCAATTTTTATTTTATGCATATTTTAAAGTTTAGAGAGAAAGAGAGAAAGAGGAGTAGATTTCAAAATCTTCGAAACTTGTCTCCAGACAATTTACTCTCTCTCTCTCTCTCTCTAGAGATTTTGAAAAAAATCCCCCATCCAACATCCGTTCTAAAACGCGAGTAAAATAGTCGTAGTTTAAAGCTTTCCTAATTTGGGCTCACAATTAACAAGATAATATATTAGAGAAGACCTAACTTGTATAGTTATACACAAAATCAGCTATAACTAATTTTGTTTGACATTTTTCATGCTAAACGTATAAATTAAAAGCAACTCTGGTCACAAGTTTCACCAAAATATACGGCATTTAGCTCTGGTGACCAGGCGTTCGTGAACACCCCCACAGGCCTCCAAGAGGCGGCACCAGTTATACCCTCAGATGAAACTTTTAATAACACGGTGCAGTCCACGTGTGCGAGCAACCATGTAACCGTGGTGTGATGGTGGTGTGATTGCGGCGTGCCGTAGTGGCGTCCAATGGTGGTCGCCGGGAACGTGACGGGGTGCAGCCGCGCGGGAATTGACCCCTTGTCTGCCCCATCACGGGGAAACAAAATTGTGGCCCGACCACTCCTAATGCAGTCTCTCCAACCTATATGAATTTCCCCTTTTCAATGCTAAGGTGTATAGTATGGTTTCGAATTTGGAATTATAAGTAATTGATAGTTGAGATATATCTACTGTAGACTACTTATGTACATAGTTCGTCGTCGATGATCCCTCGGAACGACGGATTGCACGTATATTTTCGGAAGAAAGCGCCACACGAGTTTCTGTGCGTACGTGTGAGTATTCTTGTGTATATTAGGCTTATCAACGGAGCAGATACGAAGCGAATATATGACTATCCGCATTCGCTCCGTTTTCTGATTCGAATTATCCGATTTTGATCCGCTCCGATTTGACTCGGATACGAAGCGAATATCTGACTATCCGTATCCGCTCCGTTTTAAAATTCGAATTATCCGATTCAAATTTAAAAGTATATAAATATAATTATAAAATATTAAAAATATATAAAATATAATTATAAAATGTCAAAAATATATAAAATAAATTTTAAATTAAAATATAACTATAAAATATCTAAATTTCTCTATAATATTATTTATTTTATAATATATTATTTAAAAATATATATTATATGATATATAATATTACGAACGAATATTTTTCGAAGTGAATATTATAATATCCGTATCCGCTCCGATTCGAATTCAGGTATTATCCGTATTCGAAAAAATAAATACGAATCGAAACGGATCCGAATAATATTCGTATCCATTGACAAGCCTAATGCATATATAATTTTTTCCCCGGCCAACCATTCTGGGCTTCATTCCAAAACGCTTCTCGTCAAATCTTGTCCACTCGTCTTTCTTTACACGGTTCTAGTTTGCATTTAACAACGCGATGTCTAATAGGTTACTTTAACGAGTGTCGAGACGTTCATGTGTCTGCTCGTGATCTAGTGAATCATCTCCATATATATGTACGTCAGTTACAGTATTGCTTCGCTCAGCAAATATTTTTCAATGTCATACGGACACCCGGCCTTGAGGGAGAACGATTAAAAAAATTGATGAAACATTAACTTATCAAACAATTTAATTTTCCACGTTTTGAAGCTGGACGGTAACAATATTTTATTTTTTAAAAAAGAAATCACCTTTTCCTTGATTATGCATATACCCAATTGCAAAAGGGAGGGCACCGTTTGTTGCCTTGCCGCAAGGGGTACAACAGTACGGCATCAGGTGGGGGAGGAAATACACGTATCGTCATGATTATGGCCACAATCATACTCTCGAACACGTACGTTTATGGGGGGCCGGTAACATGTATCAGGTTTGGCCGAGGGGAGGGCGGGGGGTGGGGCCCGTCAATTGCGGGTAGGACACAGCTAGCAGCACCCAACGGACATCCCCCAAGCGGCTAGCAGATGCTGGCTGCCCCCGACAACAAACAAACCTAAACAGACACGAAAATTGGGCATTCAGTGTCCGGTTGATGCCGGGAAGAAATGCCCTTACTGTGAATGGTTCATCTCATTCCTCCTCTCCTCCTCTCTTCACATCATGGAAACGGTTTCTTCAAACATGAGTTTGTTTGGGGATCAAGTAAATTAATGGGCTGGATCAGTCTCATTTTATTTGTAGTAGGGGATGGGATTGGCGCTCTGATTGATCACTTATTAGTCGGTCATCTAATAATTCGATCACCTAATCTCTCACCATTCTTGTTTCGGTGTGGGATTGGACGACCAAAGTAGGTCCCTATTCCATACATAGGGCCAATGGTGCAGATGGGATCACATCAACACTGATCTCATCCCAACCGTTGCACAGTTAAAATCTTGATGAGAGATACACGGGGCCCATGTGATGTCGGAATGAGGAAGGACGGACGGACGGACGGACGCTGTAGATATGGCGACATCCACACCGTTGATCCTGTAGATGTCAATCTGGGTCATCCAATCAACTCTGAGAAGAGCATCTCTCCATGAAGTTGGGCGCACTGAGCCATGGCGTCCAGAGTGCCAGTAACCCCACATCCACCCCCACTACCTTCTCAAGCGTTTAAATACCCCGCGAGCCCTCCCCATCTCCTTCCCCATTCCATTCATTTCCTTCCCTCGGTCCCTCCTGCGCTCCTCTTCTCACCCGCATATATCTCCTCCTCTTCTTCTCTCTCTGCTGCCCTGCGCAGGGTATGATGAGGGCCGTCACCTTCCTCGGCTCCCCGACGGCCACGACGGCGCAGCACCACCCGGCGGCGCAGCAGCACTCGACGTGGCGGTCGCCGGTGCCCTACCTGTTCGGGGGGCTGGCCGCCATGATGGGCCTCATCGCCTTCGCCCTCCTCCTCCTGGCGTGCTCCTACTGGAGGCTCTCCGGCTACCTCGAGGAAGGAGGCGGCGGCGACCTGGAGAGCGGGGGCGGCAAGCCCGACGACGCTGGGGCGGCCAAGGCCACCCCACCCCCGCCGGAGCAGAGGGTCGTGGTGATCATGGCGGGGGACGAGAAGCCCTCCTTCCTCGCCACCCCGGTCTCCAGCCGGACCTCCTCCTTCGGCGACAACGCCAGCAGGGGCAGGACCGGCGACGAGGACGGCAGGAGGGAAGCTGAGAACAGGCCGGAGACCGGGGCAGGAGGAGATGATCACGTCTCGGCGGCCGCTCAGGACGACGGCGGCCGACAGCAAGTAGGGACCCAGGCAAACCAAGAGGGTGCCCACCAGAACCATGACCGGGAAGGGAGCCATGGGAGCCTGTAGAGGGACCAGTGAGAGAAGCAATACCACCCTCTCTCTCTCTCGATGAGAAATGGGGTTACTGCTATAGGTTTCAGTGTATATATATATATATATATATATATATATATATCGGAAAAGAGCTGTGGGGTTAATTGGGAAGGTGATGGGATATCCTTCTTTCATTTAAGCATGGGTTTGCATTCTCCTGCAGTGATTATTGTAGCCGCCGGGAAAATGTAAATGGCTGCTGCTAGGACGAACAAGAGTGTCCTCCTTTTATGACTTTTAACTGCAGCTTGTTTTCCCCTTCCCCTTTCCCTCCTTGCTCTCTCTACTCCACTTTTCCATTCTTTCCATGCCACACAGGAATTAAGGAATTGCCCCCTAACGGACGAAGCGAGAGCAAAAGATGGGGGTGGAGAAGACGACGAACCCCGCGCGGCTTCTGTCTTCTCTTCCTACCTTTCCCATCTTGTTAGTTACTTAGTTTCCCTCCTCCTCTTGCATGCTGCTCCTCCTGTAATCCTTGGAAAAGAGGTGCAGCATGTGGAGTTGCCGCTCGCTGTGTGTGGATGCCCTGCCCACAAGATCCTACCCGCGGCCCGGGATGAGTGGAATCTGTGTAAAATCCGACTCATCCATCACTGGATATATATATATTGTTTATAAAAGGTTGCATTAATGAAGATGCCATTTTAATTTAACAAGTGTCTTATATTTTGTGGGTTAACATGCGCCATAGAAAACATGGTTACCTAACATTCCTCCTGCCCGGAAGATTTGCGGGCGCACTTATTTTAATCTTTTCTTGGGAATGTGGTGTTAGAATACACCTTTCACACGCCACCTAGCTATACACAAAGATGACACAATATATACCTGCTTTCTACTCCACGACGGAACAAAGATGTGACCGTTAATTAATTAGGTTTGTGTATTGTTGGGATTTTTTTTTTCTCTTGCCGATCGATTTACACCTATATATCGGAGTAATCACCAAAACTTTACGGATGTTTGAACATCGACCATGATAACGATGAACGTCACACATAACTGTGCGGGGTCGGGTTAAGTAACCGCGCATGCATGCATGGTGCATGGGGGAGTAAATAGTTGGCAGCTATATATATATATGAAGCCTTTTATTGGCCTCCATCATCGATCATCTGGCCCGTGTCGGTAGCCATCATGGCGTTGTCATCAACAGGAGCTCCCTTACACGTGACTTGCACTCTGTAGTCTGTAGTTCCCTTCTCCACACGTACGTCCACAAGCTTCTTAATTTGAGTCCATCTAACTGATTTCTAGCTGCTCCTTTTGCTGGTGACGCATTGAATTGCGGTTACTATATATATATATATCAGAAATGATAAGCTACTACGTCAAATTTTCTTTTTCCCATCCATCGGATTACCTGATCGATCGGATGGTAAAAACACATGCCAAATCTACATTAATTGGTATCTAAAGTTGATATCATACTTAGATTTAACGTTCTCCACCATCTGATCTGATGACTGGATTCTCGTCCTTTGTCGACGATCAACTTTTTTTCCTTTCCGGTGACAAGAATTAATTGTGAGTCAAAGTAACTGTCTTCTCCTCTTCTTCGGAGTCTAACTCTAGATTTCCCTGTCATGATATAAAGTTTTTTAACATTCAAGTCAACTTTTTTTTTCTTTTTAGTGATAAGAATTAAATATGAGTCAAGTAACTGTCTTCTCCTCCTCTTAGGAGTGGAACTCGAGACTTCCCTATCATGAGATAAAATCTTTTAACATTAAGTCACACGGGATCTTATTCTCAGACTATCAACTTATAATTAAGAGTAATACTTTGTGCAACGAATCCGGTGTACAAAGTCAACTCAAATTGTAACATTCCCTCTCATTGGTTTAAATAAAGTTGAAATGATTATTTTTGCCCAAAAAAAGACACTCCGCGTCAGACCCGTACGGTCTCGCGTCAGACTCGTATGGTCCGTTTTTTCATTCGACGAAAAAAATATAAGAATGAAATATTTTATATGACTGAAATATTTTACTATACGAATGAAACATTTAGTGTAGAATTGAAACATTTTGTTAAGTTTTATTCTTATAACAAAATGTTTCATTTATGTAGTGTTTTATCCTTGTAACAAATATTTCGTTCATATAATAAATATTTTATTTCTACAAAATATTTCATTCATTTATTTTTGTAGTCATATAAAATGTTTCATTCCTGTAACAAAATATTTCACTCTTATAAAATATTTCACTTTTGTATGTTCTCATCGAGCGAAAAAATAGGCCGTACGGATCTGAAGCGGGACTGTACAGATCTGATGCAAGATGTTTTTTTAAAGAAAAAATAGTCATTTCAACTTTTTTGAGATTAAGAGAAAATGTTATAATTCGAGATAGCTTTGTGCACCGAATTTGTTGCACAAAACATTACTCTATAATTAATCCAGGAGCAAAGGTCCCAAATTGAAGTATATGATAGGTTTGTATAAGCACTTAAAATTAATTGGAGCACCTAGCTCGGGTGCATATGCCGACGTCACACGGGTAAATTAATTGAAAACGTCGTCAACTCTCTACTACTTCATGGCCTCTGTAGAATTAATTAGATCCAAGTCGATATAAGCGGTCCTATTTCTCTTACTAACACTACCAGAAAAGGCGGGATTTCAGACGGCCGGTATCCGTCTCAGATCCGTCTGAAAATCCGTCACAAAACACGTTTGCGACGAATTTCCGACAGAATTCAGACGGAAATAGACTATCTTATATTCTTAGTCACAAATTTGTGACAGTTTTATATTCCGTCTGAAATTTCGTCTGAAAATAAAATTTCAGACAGATTAAATTCAGTCACATATTCCGTCTGAAAATAATACGAGATTTTTTCCGTCTGAAATACCATCTGTCCATTATTCCGTCTGAATTTCAAACGGTCTCAAGCCGTCCGAAAATTGGTGAGAATTCCGTCTGAAATTCAGAAGGATAATTACATGTTGGTATAAAGGTCATGATCCTTCTTCCGATCAGACCATCTCCTTTTATAAGGCTCGTAGCCAATTTCTGTTTACATATTACATGTGGATATTGTGCCACCTCATCCCATATATTTCTTGCTATCAAAATTACTAAAAGAAACACAAAATTGCCACTAATATAACAACCCTGTTACATACATTAGCTAACGGCTTATAACAGTCGCCCTTCATCTACAGTTATTCTGTTACAGCTGAGGTGTGTGCGTGTGTTTGTGTCTGTGTGTGCGTGTGTGTGTGTGTCTGTGAGGGGGAGGGGGGCCACGGACAGGGGAAGAGAGGGCGATGGAGGGGGTGGGGGAGGGCGGCCAGAGGGAGTGAGGGAGCGGGAGAGGGGAGAGGGAGTCGGACAGGGGAGAGGGAGAGGGATTGAGTGAGGGGGAACATGATCGGGAGAGGGAGAGGGATTGAGTGAGGGAGGGGAACAAGATCGGGAGAGGGAGAGGGAGACCACTTACCGGCGACGACGACGGCGATGATGGGAGGAGGCTGGCGGCGACGGCGACCGTGAGAAGAGGATGATGGCGGCGACGGCGACCACGACCGTGAGAGGGAGGGAGGTTGGCGAATGGCGGCGACGGTGGCTCCGGCGGCGATGGCTGCTGCTCCGGCGGCTCCGGCGGCGGCTCCGGCGGCGACGACCGCAAGCAGAGGGCAGAGGAGAAGGAGAGAGTGAGAGGGAGAGTGGGGGGGGGGGGGTGGAAATGGGGCCGGGTGGAAGGGGTGGGAGGGAGGGGTCGACGGTGGCGGGAAAGGGGGAATTTTGCGACGGAAATACGGACGGAACTTATTTCCGTCTGAAATTTCAGACGGAATATTTCTGTCTGAATATCCGTCCCAAATTTGCGACGTATATAAAGACGGAATATATTCCGTCTATAATTATAGACGGATCTTCAGAGAGAGTATAGTATGTCCTTAATAGAGATGGAATTTGTGACGGAATCTAATCCGTCACAAATTCACAAATACAGACGGATTTTAAGACGAAAAATATCCGTATGAAATATCTGTCGGTATTCCCGCTTTTTCTAGTGGTGTAATCGCTAAAACTTGTCAATTAATAACTTTAGTTAATTAGGTCCACTATATATGTTGATCATTTATAATTAAGTAAATAGGTTTTTAGTATCGAGTACCATCCAACAAGAGTACATAATTAAGTGCCCAAACACATTTTTGTGTGCAACTATCTTAATTAATTACACACGTTATTAATTTCATTGGCCCACTTAATTAAGAATATAGATGGGATGCGAAGACCAAAAAAAATGCGCCAGTAATGATGCCCAAAGATGGGAGGTGTGTGACAACAAATATTACGTACTCTCGTCTTTAACTGCTTATTATTACCATCGCAACTTACTTGAGGCACCAGGGCAAGGGTTGGTTGACCCATTATATATATCGACATATATATATATATATATATATATATATATATATATATATATATATATATATATATATATATATGTCGATGTCATCTCAATTAAGTAGTATTAGGGTTGTCAATAGGTCGAGTCGACTTGATCGATCTACGGACTTGATTTGATTTCGGGTCGGGTCACATAGTTTTTTCCGACGTACGAGTTTTTAGTCGGATTTAAAAACTCGGCCCGATTAAACTCACGGGTCGGACTCGAACTTTAAGTTTGATCTACGGGTTGACTCGACTCGTTCATTTTTTCCTCCGGTCAAAATTTAAAAAATACTTAGTTAAAATTATATTATTTTATTTAATTATAAAATTTAAAAATCTCTTTTCAAATAAATTAAATAATTAACATCAAAACTCTAATTAATTTATTAAGATTATAAATTTTATAATATTAATTTTTTATTTTTATTTAAAAATTTGAGCTTGATCAAATCTGGATCAGATTTTATATTATTTTATTAGTGTCGGACTCAATCCGACTCGTCTCGATATAATTTAAATCTGAGTCGGATTTAAATTTTAATGTTGACGAGTCTGAGTGCGGATCGGACCAACTTAAATTTGACTCAACTTTGATCGATTGACAGCCCTAACTAACATCAGTCTCCCCATGTGCCAGCCAGTAAGACTTCAATGTTCATTTTTTATGCACCATCTCCTGATGTCTGCTGATCGGATCCCTCGATCACAATCTGTAGTTGAAACCCTGTGTTTGGAAGCTTGAAGAGCCCTCTTTGCCGCGCTGGGGACGTGGACAACAGCGGTCCGCTGATTATTGAGGAGGAGGGCAACGGGAGTCAGATCAGATTCGGGGTGAATTATTGAGTCCCCCGCCCCCGGCAAACTTCCCGGGGCGCGTGGGCTGTGCGGCCGGCGTCTTCGTCAAGTCCAACGACCGGGTCCACGAAGCCCACCTGAAGGATGATGTGGTCTACCACAGGAGAACCGAGACTCACACTCGGGTTCGACAACCAGTATGGCCCGCATGCTTGGGCAGGGGGTGTGGGTGGCGGGTGTTGACTCGGGCAGATAACTCATTAGTTGTGGGAAAGGGTGCCTTGTGAGTTATGATCAACTCATTTATGTTTATCTCCAACTTGTTTCTCTTTTTTTTTAAAAAAAAAGTTTCATCAAATAAACTCTTGTAACTCATAGGTAGGGATAGAAAACTTACCGGGGAAGGTAGCTTTTGCCTTCACAACCGTTTTTTTTGGAAAAGTCAAAAAGTTATATTCGTAAAATATCTTTTATTTTTTGACCTATTTCTTCACTTCTCCCCCCATCAAAAATAGAACTTGAGCAATGTTCACCCGTTTACTTTCTCTTCCTCTATGTCAAAACTCGAACACATTTTTCGTGTTTGTGAAATTTTATTTCTGAAAAAAATTCCTCCAACGGTAAAATGCCCTGTAGCTGTAAGGTCGACATCCCGAGGAAGGGCAGATGAGAAAGGGAGAATCCAGCCAGGGACTTGCAATGGTGGCTGACAAAAAGAGAAGAGAACACCCAACAACAGCCAAAACAGTCAACTGGCCAGGTACATACGGTGTTGTTTTGCTGGCAAAAGTTTAACCAATCAGGGGAGACAGAACAACGGCGTGGGTGGACTAGAAAAGGAAGAGAAGATAAATTCCCAAAGTAAGGAGAAGGTGAAGTTGTAAAAACGTAAAATTAAAAAATAAAGTTTACCGGTTGAAGAACGCCGTCTGTGGGAATCGAACCCACGACCACATGGTTAAAAGCCATGCGCTCTACCGGCTGAGCTAAGACGGCTTTGTGCTAATAGCTACGGCTTTATATTAATAGCTATAATAGAATTTAGATAGTATTAACTTGCTTTTTACGACAACGGTTGGACTTATCCCAGTAAACTTGGAACTCAGCGTATAATATAGGACATTTCCATGTGAGTGGGCCCACATGCCACATGGACCACCTGATGAGGCCCACGTTAGTGGGTCTGTAACGAAATTGTCGATTTCGTTTTGCCATTTTCCCCTGCCTTCAAACAAATTCGTATGGCTCTCGCAAAGGTACGAAGGATGGAGACGTGTTTCGAGTCTCATTATTTTTGCTCCCTTTCTCTGGTCGATACATGCAGATGAGCACTGCACATGCAACTTGAGGTCAGTTTTGAAACGTAAGTTTTACAAATAAGAAAACCGGCATAAGAATGTGGTTATTCCTCGTGGAAAGCACGGAATGTATCTCTTAAGACTAGGATAAAATGTGTTTCTTTGCTACGACACAAACATTAATCTTGCAGGAGCATCTAAAATTGGGTACCGTTCTTTTTTAAGTTGTCACTCTTCCCATGGAGTAGAATCATAGGGTGCACTGATCGTATCTCTAAGTCAACATGATCTTGGGATATCAAACAGATAGGACTTGGGGTGAGAAAAAAAATATAAGGTATCGCCATTATTTTCACAGACATCCCATGTTCCCATAGGCTGAGGGAACCGAGGGACCGTGCAGCAGCTTTGCAGGTCCTCTTGGGCATTACATCAAACGATGTACATCCATCTCAGAATATTTGTCAACAATGACAAGTGCAGATACATCTACATAACCAAAATCATTGGTCGCATTGAACCCATCTGAAACCATCAGGCTGCACCCCTGCCCCTGATTTACACCGTTGTCCTTCACCTTGAAAAAGCAACAAAGAATTCCCACAAGGATAAGGTTTGGTACTTCAAATGATTTGAAGCTGGTAGGTACACTGGAGTCTGGAACAATGCCGGAGTGGTCTACTCTTAAAAGTGTGTCAAAAGCTATGGGCTGTCACAACTCTTCTACCCTATGAAACAGTGCCACCAAGCTCCTCCCACCAAGTGTGCACCACGGCAGCAAGAGAGGACCTGTGGAGACCAAGAAACCTATGCTCTGGGCATATATAAAGATTAAATAGGCAGTTGGGTGGAGTCAGATCAGGTATTGTGTGAGAATGATGGGTCTTTAATGATGGTATGTGGATACTAAGTGAGTGAGCGAGTGGACTCTAAAACTCACTTATGTGGGCACATCTTTTGTCTTCAACAGCAAGACAAAATCAATAGCACCCTCCTTTCCCCTCCCTCCCCCAAGACTTTGCTTCCATTCCAAATCACCAACCAACCCCATTATATGCCATTGTAGCCCCTAGAATGGAATGTGAAGGCCATCACATACATTAATCAAATCATCCTCTCCTCTCCTTCTCACTTCAGTGACTCCCACTCATGCTTATTAGAGAAGGAAATTTTGACTGGCGAGACAAATGGTGGCCTCCACATCTCGTCCCCCCTGCCATGTCATCCCATTCAAGTCTTTCCCCGCCCTACAAATTATACCTCAGGGGTGGCCTCAACTCCTTCATTCCGATCAGAACTCCTCTGACCTGAACCTTCACTACAAGTTGACTCTTTGAGCTGGAATTGGAATTGACGACCACACATGAAGATACTGGTGGGAATCCCCCTGGATGTCCTTATTGGCATGGAGCTCCTAACATGGGCAATCACTGAGGCATCTCATCCAGATGACACGGTTGTCGCTCTCCACGTTCTCGGTAGGTTAAATGGTGATATTATTCAAGTTCACCTCGTGTCTGGGTGTTCACAATATCTGTCATCTGAAGGTGGGTAGCCTGAATATTTCATGGTTCAGAAACTGCTGCTGAATTCTAGTCTTTTGAGTTCCTCTTTGTGCAACATGTTCTAGGATACGGATTGTTAGAATTTTTCTGTTTGATATGTGTCTATACATATACTGATGGATCTGAGCCACAGTTGGGGAGGGCGAGAGGAAACCCAGTATCGGCGGTCTTACAATGCGTCGGACCAAGGCGTTTGTCATATCCTTGCTCGGAGAATTTGCTGAAATGTCTAATACTAAACAGGTAATATCAGAAGGGAACTGCAGAGTTTGAACAATGTAGCCAACTGTTGAACGTTGGAAATCTGCCGTACACTTGATATGCCCGTCATGCAGGTGAATCTGGAAGCGAAAGTTGTGCAGAGTTCCAGCACCGGGAGAGGGTTGGTTGATGAAGCAGCGTCACTGAAAGCCTCATACCTCGTTGTTGGTGGCTCAAGAAATCCATCACAAAGGTGAAAAACACAGTAAACTACTTGCATTTGGAACGAGTGCCATCCCAGAAATTTCCACCCATAAGTTCTCTAATGTGATCATGAATCAGACTTTCGTTTGCAATTACAAAGTACTGCTTCGAGCAAGCACCGGAGGGTTGCATGGTGATCGCCATTGGAACGCAGGGGCTTCACCAACAGGACACGGGCTCTGACTCTCCCAACTACGAAGGTTTGCGTAGGCACATATCCCATTGATGCTAGTCTGCACTTTTGCGAATAGGTGCCGCTAAGCGTTAGTTAACTAACCGCCCACGCTATGATAAACCCGGACGAAGCTGTATGGCAAACGGCGGCATTCCATAAACTACTTCTCCAGACATGGGGAAATCTGTGTTGGGGCGTGTTTGGAACGGAGTGAGGAGAGAGATTTTGAGCTCTCCAATTATTGGAATCTCTCTTCCTCCAAAAGTATTTTCAAATGTCTCAATATCCCATCAACTTTTATTTTATAGCGAATTTCAAGATTTAGAGAGAGATAGGGAGAAAGAGAAGAGAATTGAAAAATCTCCGAAAATTATTTAAAATGTGTTTCTTCTCTCTCTAAGGGATTTTGAAAAAATCTCTCCACCCTCGATCTGTTCTAAACGTGCCCAGTAAAGTTTGTTTATTTGATCATAGAACATTGTAAAACTCTGTAGCCGGTTTATTTAACAACGTTTTTAGATTGTTTGTTTGATTGTAACGCAGTATAAATGAGATTACATCAACCCATGTGACACTAAGATTCTCTTGTTTGGATTTAATAGTCTATATCTAACCGAAACTAAAACCAGAGAAAAATAAGTTGAAATCACAGCAAATCAACAAAATAATTTGTTTTAAAATTATACGGTCATCCAAATAAAATATTTCCAGTTTTAAAATTAAGAAAAAATACACCAATTTTAAAACCGAAGAATTACGTCGAAACGAACAACGCCTAAACTGAACCCCCCAACCTTATAACTCATGTTAATGGGTGGAGAGATTTTGAACAATATAGGTACAGAGTGGCTCATGAATAGTTTCAAGTGTGGGACTAAATAGCTTTCTCCCAACAATATCAGTGCATTGGATGTGAAACTGGGTCTCTCTACTTACTAATTAAGTGGTCTTAGAGTTGGATGTCCTAACACGGCATCAGACCCACCCACCCCATGCACAGTGTGATATTGCTCTCTTTGCTCTGACACTACCTTGGCCGCGCCCCTCGCAGGAGCTCACAGGTTGAGCTCGAGTTGGGTAGAAAGAGAGACTCGTGTCGGCAAGGCTCACTCTCCTCTGCAGAAGCTGTTAGGAACGAGGAAGAAGAGAGGAGGGTCATTCGACAGGACATGCTCTGCAACTGAAGGGAAGGCCTCCCCCAGAACTGTCCTGGATGGTCCTGAAGACGGAATAGATCACCAAGTAGAGGATCACTCCATACCGTATAACAATGAGACTGGCAGGTTCCGCCATTGGAGGCGTTCATCCGTAATCAAGAGGTTTCTCCCTTTCCTACACTCGGCACCTGATGCAATGGCGGTAGTGGAAGGATGCTCACCCAACAGAGAGAACATGAAACCTTCTTGGAGGTGCTTCAGCTATGAGGAAATTTCAAATGCAACAGACAATTTCCACCCTGGTAATATTGAGATAATTCTTTTGAAGAACTGTATTGACTCAATTTTTTGGATATTGTCATCCTTTGCTTGTGGATCTTTCCGAGTATATAATTTGCTATGTTTCGCAGGGAATGTGGTGGGGAGAGGAGGATATGCAGAAGTATACAAAGGCACCCTTGATGACGGGCAAGTCATAGCAGTGAAAAGGCTGGCTAGAGGGGGTGCTGACATGCACAAAGAGAGAGACTTCCTCGCAGAACTCGGCATACTTGGCCATGTTTGCCATCCCAACGCAGCCTACTTGGTTGGCTGCTGCATTGAGAACGGACTCCATCTCATCTTTGATTATTCTCCTAATGGAAGCTTAGCATCTGCACTGCATGGTAAAATGAATTTCAACTTGAGTGTGGACAAATCTCTGGGGTACCTTGGCATTAAGTTAACTGTGCATAAAATCATCTCAGGTAGAAATAGCGAAGTTCTAGAGTGGCCTGTCAGATACAAGATTGCCACTGGAATAGCTAGAGGTCTGCATTATCTCCACAAATGCTGCAGGAGGCGAATAATTCATCGCGACATTAAGGCCTCCAATATTCTTCTTGGGGAGGACTTTGAACCTCAGGTGAAGTAAAGCTCAAGTTAATTTGGATATCTAATGAGGGAAGACCCATGGGAAGCTCAGTTCTGAGATGGTTCAATGTTGACAGATTTCGGACTTTGGGCTAGCGAGGTGGCTTCCCAAGCAGTGGAATCACCTGTCTATCATACCCATAGAAGGCACATTCGGGTGATCTCCTCTTATTTCCTCTTCTATGATAATGAAAAAAGCCAAAAAAGATATTGAATGTTCAAGGATCATACCATTAAACAGTGGGTCAAGATTAATGAAAAAAAAAATATACAGAGAAATTTGCTGATACGATAACCCATGGAAACATTCCTCTTCTCTTTGTAGCCTTTCTATCTTCCACTAGATCAGTTGGGTGACCTATTACCAGATGCCAATTTTTCTTTCCAAGTAAATTGTAGCTCAAAAATTGATGTGCCATGTTAATTGAACTTAAACAGCAATCCACCGTTATCATCCAATTGAAGGCAAGTTTCTGACGGTGCATACATCTTAAACAGGTATTTGGCACCAGAGTACTTCATGGATGGGATTGTTGATGAGAAAACAGATGTTTTTGCCTTTGGTGTTCTCCTACTGGAGCTCATCACTGGCAGAAGACCTGTAGACACCTCCAAGCAGAGTCTTATTCAATGGGTGAGAGCAGGGCAGAAGCTACTTGTCATCATCTATATCCGCATAAACTGAAGTTCCTTCTAGAGGCCTTCTAGTAATCTGTTGTTGAATCTTCACAGGCTACGCCACTCATTCAGTCCGGGAACATAGCAGAACTGGCAGACCCAGAACTTCAAGGCAAATATGATGCGGACCAGATGACAAAGCTGGTTCTCACTGCCTCCTATTGCATCAGACAATCGTCAATATGGCGTCCATCGATGAATGAGGTAGAAGCATTTCCTTTGCTCTTGTTTCATTGGGTATTTACTCATATTATCTCACAGAGAAAATGGAAAGCTCCATGGGGATTGCAAAACCTTAGCTCCACACCGGAATTATCTTTCTACCCTGTCGAAGCCTAATCATGTGGGGCAATTTAATTGGGGGATTCATGTAATACGGTTGCTGAAATTGAACTTTCTAATTCAATAACCTTGAGGTTATGAGTTGGGAGTTAACACAAATGTTGCCACCAGCCGAGGTTACAAACCTGTGGACCCAACTCTGGTTAAATGAGTTGTGGTTCATGTGCATCTTATGACTTTGGACCTATGTATCTCAACATCGCGACTTTATGGATTCAACGAGTAGCATATGCAGATTAAATGATTAATTAAGCAATCTATCTTACAAACCTTAAAATTTAGGTGTTAAGGTTGAAGGGCCCAGGACTATAAACTCAAAGAATCCACATGTGTTTTCCGATATGAGATTATTCTTCCATTCAGGACTCCAACAATCTCCTTCAAGATTATATCCCTTCGAAATTGGTCTCCAGCAGCAAGATGTAAACACATTGTCGGCTTTCTTCATGGTAGCACCGTCCATGTGTTATTTAAATATCTAAGGCGGGGCTAACCAGTGAGAGTTTCAGGTGCTGCAACTCCTAACAGAAGGGCACAACTCCAAAGTAGCCGAGAACTGGAGGATGCCGGAGAGCAGAGCAGATGAGATAGATGACTGCAACTGTGACTTGGATTGGCGTGATGCCTTCTAGCCCACAGTTTCTGGTGGGGGAAGGATTAATTGCTTTCTAGAGTCTGGCTGGGCTTTTCACTTGATTGGGTTTCTTTTTCTTGTTTTATGTATATCCCCCCTCCTTTCTTTTGCAGGAGGAAGAACTGGGTTTTGAGCTGGGGCTTTTAGTACATGATCTGTGTGTAGGGAATGGGATCGAATTTTTGTAACTTATGCCAAATATTTATAATTTTGGTGCAATTTCTGATGCTATAGCTTTAATGATTGTCGTGCCATCAAACAAGATTAAACTCCAACAACCGGGGATCCAGGCAGTGTATTATATGACATTGATTCGATCATCTAACTTTATGAACTATCGGTGCACTCATGCATACACACGTGCCAATGTATACACACAAAAAGGTCACTAACTTCAAATGTTTAATAATGCTATAAAACAAATGTGTGTTGTTTACATATCCCATGTCAAAGATCCCTATAAATATGATTTATATTCATAAGTAATTTAATTTGGAGAGTTTTTTTTTAAAAGTGAGATTATGAGATTCTGAGTTCGAAACCTGCGGGAGCAGTTTTTTGTTATTTTTTTATTATTCTTTAACAATTGAAGTCAAAAAATTATGACACTTCTGAAATTAAAACTCTCAATCTCATATTTAAATAACACACTTTCTAACTAACTGAATTATACATAAATTTTTATTATATTTTATTATATTTCACATTCATGATCGAAACCAAAAAGTAACCACGAATTAAAAGCATTAATTAACATCATATGGCCCCGTGAGTAAGCCGTCAAATACATAGATCTTAAAAAAGTTAAATGCAATATTTTACGGAGATTAAAAAAATAAAAAAGAAAAGTTTGATGCACACCCAGGGTGTGATGCATTATTTGAGTGTGTAATATTTTTTATTTTTTAAAAAATTATTGAAATGACTCTTAAAATATTCAAATTTAAAATACAAGTCATATCATCATCTGATTATGTAAAAATTAAAAATAAAATACGTCGATTTTTAAGAGAATAGATCGAATGCTATACATTCAATCTGTTTTTTTTATTTTTTTTGAATAATTTATTGATGACGTGAGATTCACCTTAAATTAAGATATCTTGAGAATTATTTTAAAAAAAATTATAAATTTAAAAATGTTGCACACCTATGATTTACATCTTGGCAATGTACATAAAACGGAACAGCTACACCATGGAGAAGAAAGACCGCCATCTCCCCCTACCTTCATCCGAGTCTGACACGGAGAGAACCACACGGGGCCACAGGCGCGTGCATACGACTCGGAATCGGAGAAGCACTCTACGCGTACTCGGTTCCGTTCCCGAGTCCGATAGGGACCCGAGTTCCGACTCGTCCTCCCCACCCCTACCTACCTCCTCCCAAACTCGTCTGTGTCATAGCCCAGAACAGGACCAGTGCTGGAGCCATGGAGGACCGGTGTGGTGCGTCCCTCTCCGCCAAGCCCGCCCCACCCTCCTCGTCTGTTCACCACCTGCCCCACTTCGCCGACCGCTTCCGGGACTTCCCCTGGGACCTCCGCGAGGAGATGGTGGCGCAGTGCAGGGAGGCGGTGAAGCGGCGCCCCGACGCCCTCCCGGAGGAGGTTGCCCGCCTGCCCGTCGAGGCCTTCCCGGAGAGGCTGCACGAGCTCTACGGCGTCGTGGACGCGGCGAGGAAGGTGGGGCTCGACGCCGGGGAGCACGAGCGCCGCCTGGCAGACCTGTGCGCCGCCGTCGAGCGGCGCCAGGAAGCCGTGTGGAGGATGGCGGGGCGCCGGGAGGAAATGGAGCGGCTGCGGCGCCGGCAGGCGGCCCTGGAGGAGGAGGAGGACGAGAGGGAGAGGGGGCTGGTGACCTTGTTGCAGTCGGAGATCTGGGAGATGGCGTCGGCGCCGTGGGAGGCCGTCACCTACGACGCGAGGGAGAAATGACCGACGAGGACGACGCCATCCAGATTGAGACGAGAAAGGCTCGTTGCACACCAACGGTGCTGCACACTTGGGTTTGCATCGTATTTAATTTTTTAAAAATAACTTTTAAAATATTTTAAAAAGGGACGTAAATTATATCATCATTAGATTATTCAAAAAAATAGAAAATCAGATTGCATAAATAATATTAAATTTATTTTTAAAATTAAATTTATTTTATTTTTAATTCTTTAGAAAATTAAATGATGACTTGATTTACCACTCAAGTTAGAATAACTTGAGAGGTATTTTTAAAAATTTTAACAATATTAGACACCCCAGATGTGGAGTAAACCCAATTCGATTGAGATATGTGTAGTTCTGAATCTCACCTCTCTCTACTGTATTCCTCTGTAGAGTAGTGTTACAAGTAGACACAAGACTTTCCTGATTGGCACAAGATATGCACTTGTACTAGTAACTACATTTTTTTTAAAAAAAAATTGATTGGAGATGTTTTTAAATTCCCACAACTTTCAATCCAATTGTTTCGATTTACTGACATGTTTAATTTCTTTGGAATAAAGTGAAAATTTCAAAAGTTATTTCTATGATTTCCTATTAACTTCCTCTGGAAGAAGAGGAAAAAAAGAAGACTACGGGAAGAATTGCTTCCCGTAGTTGCCCAGAATTGGTTACTTCATTCACGCATGTTTGATGTCTTTCATACTCCAAGTGAAAAACTAATTTCCACACTAATTTTCCAAATCCTTTTTATTAATTAATGGACCCTGTCGTAGAATTGTAAACTTGTAATCAGAGGCACTATTAATAAAAAAAACACACGACCACACAGATGTGACTGTACACCATAGCCAGCCTTTTACTGAAGCACATTCTTCATATATATGGATAGGAGACGCCTCTGGAGCACTCGGTTACTCTTCAGAAATTAAAACAGAAATGCTCTCACTACTATGATAATGTGTTTCGTTCAAAAATGGGTGTTATAGGTATCTGAACCCTCAAGTTCAACAGATATTTGAACCGACATTCCACACATAGCCCTAAGCAGCAAACACTACAATTGGATATATTCTGGTCGTGTAATCACAATTTACATGTAATATTCGAAACTTGTGTAACTCCAAATTGAAAAGAAAAAAAAAGGTTAGAAAAGACGACTACACCACGTCATCCTCTGCCTCGGTAAATCTTCAAGTCTGCAGGGATCCTCACATCGGATAAGGTTTTCAGCCACCTCCAGACTTAAGTGTGTTACTCAGCCTGCAATAGTACGAAGCATTTGCATAATTTATTAATTGCATAAATATAACCAACTTTGTATATCACATAGAAAAGTGGGCAATCCACTTACAAAGTTCACATGGTGCTGTCAACCAGATTGCCATGGGATGATGAGTTTAAAATTTGCTTAGATCTAAATTTATGCAGATGAAACTATCTGTTGTTGAGACGGCAATGAACAATCACACATTTTTCTTCATCCATGACAGCAAAAATATCCTTTACATGAATAAAAAAAGGAATCCTTGGCCGCATGAAAGTAAGGAAGACATAATAGAAACTTAGGGCATTTCCAATTTTCAATAACTAGTGCATTGTGCTTGCATATTATCAATGTTTAAAGGAAAGATCTATAAATACCTTTATCTTCCAAAATAGAGACGATACTGGGATGCTCCTAATATCAATAATTTGTGTGGGTGGGTGGCTTAGGTTGGGGTGGGGGGGGGGTGAGGTTCCAAATCTGCTAGTAAATATCATCAACTTTGCTTCCTAATGTCAAAGTCCAATTTTTGAGAGCATTCAAATGAAGGGAGAAAACTTCTCTCACACACAAGTTCCATTTTTCTTTTTCATGAGTGCTGGATGGTGCAGATCCACCAAATTATAAATTTGCAGTGATAACCAAAATTCCTCGAGTGAGATAGAAATTACCAATCCAAGCCCTCAAAAAGCCCCTCCCCTTTTATAGCTGAAGTTTTGAAAATGGCCCACTGGCGGTTTTTAATCTTGTGCAATTCTAAGGCTTCTGTCACTGCAGCATCATCAAGTGCACCAGGAAGATCCTATAGAGAAACATGGGGAAAACTGATCAGTGGTATAGAAGACATAGATGTAGAAGAGGTAATATATCTAATGTATAGAAAGGTCATCTTTACAACCAAACGTCAGATAGCAGTAAGAAACATAGGCTGACTAGCAAGCATATGCTAGTTTACATAAAGCAGGCACCTTTGAGATAAATCGATCAAAATTTAAGCAGCTAATTGTACTATAAGGATTTCCAAAGGAATACAATCAAAGTCATCTGAGTGACTGTCCCTGTAGAAAACATTTCATAAGAGACCTCACTAAGAGAAAAAGCAGGGTAGCAGCTCTTTACCTGTTTGTTTGCATAAACAAGGACAACAGCACCTTTAAGCTCTTCCTCCTACAAAACACCCAATTATACCAGCTTTTAATAATACGATTGAGATCAAAAAAAGTAAATGATGACAAAGGTATAGTCTATGCCTTAGCTTTTCTTCAAATAAAATCATGCCTACACCCTTAAATGTACTCCCATAACCCATTATGTGCTTGTCTCCCATTATGATATGGAAGATCACTGTGGCAGTTGGTGGGAATGTAAGGGAGGTACCTCTGGAAGGGAAAGTAGCATTTTCCTTGTGCTTTAAACCGATGGCTAATAAAAATGTAAACTCCTGATGAAAAAGGACCATAAAGAGAGTATCTTCTCATTCCCAAAACAGAAAGGAACCAGAAGAGCAATAAGCTTGCCAGATCAGGCAGCGAGCTTGACATAATAAACAGAAAAAGACACCATATTGACAATCATGTTAGAAGCTGTTTTAAATGTGAAGTAATAAAACAAGTTGACAACACCAGATGATGACCTGCCAACAAATTGCAAGAGTTTAGATATTTTATGGATTAAATCTACTTGAAATATGACGGTTATGCATATTATCTGATACAGAATTGTGAATATAGCATGGTAAAGAAAACATACAACGTGCATAAAGTTGAAAATTTAGCTAACCCATGGTAGACATGATCCTGCTAAACAAACCGCTTTGAGAAACAACAAAAAACGACAAACACTGCTTGATGATAAGCAAAGCATTTATTGTCTACGTTGTTACAATGGAATTCGAGGATAAGTGAAATTTAAAGAACCAACTCATTATTCCTTGATTTTAAACTGGTTTCATCTGGGGTAAGAAATCTCTGGTGGCAAAATTTCACAGATGAACAACAAACAACCACAGAGTACTCACATACCTCCAAAATGGCATGAAATTCGTCCTTTGCAATTACAATCCTGTCAGTGTCACTCGAATCAACGACGTATATGATAGCCTGCGTATTTGGGAAATAGCACCTCCAATATGGTCTGTGGAGCAAACGTAGATGGGCAAATGATGAGTGACAGGTGATTGAGTTTAAAGATGGACATGACTAAAAATTCTATTAAGAGCAAAAAGACGTACAAGATATATTTGATAGAATACATAAACAAAGGGTACTTCGAAATTGACAGTTTGACGCATCTTTTTTTCATCACAGCTCAGGCAGAATGAATACAATGGGTTCAACTTCAACGTTCACTTTTTAATTTTTATTAAATTTTGGTATATTATATAAACAAAAGACCTTCCGTAGACCATCCCATACCTTTGACGCATTTAAAATACAGACAAACTCATATTGTTTTCCAGAATCCCTTGCACATTATTTTTTCATAGAGAATGAAGGATTGAATTTCCCTACAATATAACACATATGGGCATGTCCTACCTCAATACTGTTTGGGCAAATCTGCCAGCTAAACTGTATGACCAAAAGGCAGAGATACTCAAATTACAATGCTACAGTATGAGTTACAATGAGAAATTGACATTAATGCCAGAATTACTGTGTTATCCATAGTACTATTGCAAAAATTTCAAATATCCGACCCTAGGAGTGCTTAGCCATGCATCAGAAATCAGCCTCAAAGCAGTAGCCTTGTTGCTGGTATTACATATTTTTGAGCTGTTTCCGTTATAGGCATGCTGATCAGTTACAAACCAGCAAGACTGTTATATATCATACAGTGCAAGCTTTGCTGTTGCTGAAGATTGAAAATGCTTCACCTAACCCCCATCCCAACAACGGAAAAGTAAGCATGCTTTAAAAGATGGAAACATGGTTTATAAGAAAGGTCCAATCATCTAAAAAATCACAGTAAATATGCATCTGGACAAAATAAAGGAAAATGGTCAGCAAACACCCCAAAGTTGAAGCTCACTAGTGGCCAAATAAGATTGGAATTACTCATCATTAAAGAAAAGAAGAAAAAGAAAACAAACAAACCTTTCTAATGTTGCTCTTGTTTACATGTTGTCAACAAACACAATACCTTATTTTTTATATTTCCTGTCATGCAAAATGGGCCAAAAGTGAAGTCTAGACCAATAGACTTCTCGTGAAAACTAAAACCATAATAAAAACATTTATTGGTTCTAATAAAAGAAAAGCTGTTAAGTTGTGACTTCCTAGTTTATGATGAATTGACCATAACATGTTATTTCGAAAAGTATTCCATATTTAAGCAGTTATAGCTGCATACGTGGAATTGATGGCATTGATAGATACAACCTAGGTGCGAATGTTGGTTATTTAGTATAATGATGAAAACTACAAATGAGCTCTCCAGCCCAATGCAATGTCGGCTTTATGTTTGACGAACACTATGTTGCCATGAGCATCTCTGTCAAAACATTGTTTAGATGAAAGATTAGTTCACCAAGGGATGGACTACACTGATATAAAAAGTGGGAAAGACATTAGTGAGAAAGTAAGGAGAAGGCATAGAACATGTGGAAATGGAAACACGACAGATGAAAAAATGAAGAGGAAAAGTATGAGACTTCTTGGAAGAACTTTTCAAAGAAAACAGTCCTAAAGTTGCTAAATAAGAGTAGTCTACAGAGACAACAGATTCCATTCTGCAAATACTGACAAACATAATGAAATAGCCTCCTTAACTGGAAGTTTATATGCAAAGGGCATAAATATTTAGACAGTAAGAAGAGATATAATGGAATTTACCTGATGCTGGTTTGTCCACCTGTTTCAGCAATGATGAGTATGTTAAAAAACAGAAACTGGAAATGACTGAAATACTAATCTGTAGAAAGTACTCCTAAAAGTGTGCAACAAAAGTATGGACACAAAAGCAATAACAGAAAAATTCAACTGACATAAAAGTATAGCAAAAGTATTCAACTATGATTCCATCATTATTTCATATGAATAAAGAACAGAGTTCCTCCCCTTGAACAAAAACCATTAACCCTGGAAGACTAACACATAGCATTCTAAGGGGATTTTGGGATAGTCCCATCAGTCCGTATACCCAGTCTCCTTAGTATGAAGGATGATCCCAATCAAATTCAAAAGGCTCATCTTTTATATGCTAAGGTATTCATCTCATTATTATAACCCCCCCAAAAAAACATAGCCAGTGCAGTACTCATATCTCAAATGATCATCTATCTCATATAACTTTGCTACACCTCCCCAAACATCATAATGGAAACCAAATGGAATCTGGCAAAAGTAGGCTTAACCTTTTTCTCACCCACATACGTACACCCTTTATTTGGTCCTATCATTATACAGCAGTAAGAGTGAGCATCAATCAAGTGCACACTTTCCTGCCATGTTCATGGTAGTTTCACTATCTTTTTCTCTTTTTCTTCCTCTCTTTTTAACTAATGACAGATACTCTTTCCTTCTTTACCAACAAGCATAAAGTGGAAATTGACCTGTTGAATATGTGGTCCTAGTTTTGGGTTTCTATAAACTGCAGATGATTTATGAAAGAGTGTACAGTTGCTTTGCACTCTATGGTTCAGCCAAAACAATATTGTCCATGTGTTTTGCAGCAGAATTCATGTACCGGATTCAAATACTAATGATCAGAAATGGTAATCTACAAGGAAAATGCATGGAGAACACTATATTTAAATGCTGGGCAGACACGATCTCTCTTTGATCACAGATTTTACAGTGCTACCTTGGTTAAAATTCAGTGATGGAAACTGAAGTGAGAGTGTACATCTAACAGGCATTCAAAAGGTCCAGCCCTCTAGCAATGCCTCATTCTACAATCATGACAGACCTATGTGATGACCTTTCGGGACTATGAAGTTCCCATCTACTTACTAGATAAATTTAACTATTGTTTTGGAGGAAAAATAGAGCATGCAGATACCAGGAATTTGATTACTTAACACGTGTTAAACTACAGGCATAATGAGCATAATGCCTCGGTATATTATCCCTCAAGGGCCTCTAGAATATGGCATTATGAATTCCCTCCCAAGTAAAGGGTTTTTAAAAATATAATTCACTACACGACTCTTGAACTTACCATCTCCAACCCATTGCTCAAACAGTTAATTTCATGCATGCAGTCCGTTCTGGTTTCTCATGATCAATCAAGTCCACTATCTTGTGACAAGGATGACAATGGGGAGAGTACATACAATTTTACTGGGTGAGAACCGGGAATTGAATACTGTAAGCAACTCCAGTCACACTGAAATACATGGAGGATGCAGAATTCCGAACATACAGATGCTGGAAGAAAATACTTAAGAGCTATACTGCCCAACTATGTTGCATGGCTAGTTCATCACAGGATTTGAAGACATTGACATGGCTGAATCAAGCAAGGCGTTTAGTGGACAGATATATTATCAAATGCACCCAGTAATAGCTAAGTCATGGAATTTTCATAACGACATAGTAGAAGAAGATCGTTCTATACCAACATACCCAGATCCCAGACTTGAAACTTGATATTGTTGTGCTGCACGGTTTCCACATTGAAGCCGATTGCTGCAACATAGCAACGGGGAGAAAAGAGGAAGTCCCCCTGGGTCAGACACCGGAAGCTGCATAAAAACAAAAGGCGCTCAAATCGGAGAATTGCAACAGGATACGCACTTGGGATCGTCGAGACCACTTCTCCCATCTGCAGCCGATCTGAAATGACAGAAACCGATTCAGCCCCACCCACCACCGGGCAACACAAACCTTAAAAGGAGAGGAAGGCGCGTGGAAACGTACAGAGGATCGTGGTCTTCCCAGCATTGTCGAGGCCGAGGACGAGGATCCGCGCCTCCCGGTTCCCGAAGATGGAAGACAGCATCCGGGTGAAGAGGATTCCCATCCCTCTTTCCGGATCAGATCCGTCCGGCGGGGGTTCAGATCTGCAGAGCAGAAAGCCCTATTTCCCGCAGAAACAGAGAAGAGAACAGTGAGACGAACGGAGGAGGAGGAGGAGATGGAGAGGGGGGGGAAGTGCCCGTGGAGGCGTCGTGTGTGGTGAGGGAAGGTACCGAGAACGGAGAAGAGGGCGGGCCTTCTCTCGCAGCTTGGAGCTCTCCGGCGACGATGCTGATGGAAATCGAGGAGGAGGAGGAATAAGCATTTTTAGTAGAGGCGAAGCCGGTCCCGGGTCTGAAGTGCCAAACCGGGGCTCCAGTTACATGCTTCCTATGGTCAATTTGGCCGGTGACTCCAATTCTGATTGGTTAAATTCATGCTAGATGACGTTTGCCCTAAGCTGACAGCCACAGCGTATAAGTCAGCCGACAACTGACTTCCGGGGTCAGGTAATCCAATGAGAGGCTGGAGTTGGGAAGCCTCTTTTTTTTTTTAATCTGGCTTGGCCGCTGGCGGAACTGGGGGCGCCGTGGGCCTAATCAGGGCACACCAGACGGCTAGTGGCCTCCCGTTGCGTTGGCGCGAGTCCACTCACTGGTGGGCTTTTCCGATGCGGCAGACACTAAATTACCCGGTTTTTTTGTTCGCGTATGCCTCGCATATACATGATTTTTGATCACATATGCGTAAATAATAAGAACCATGGAATCAAATGATTGGATGGATGCTAGTAAATATTAGAAGAAAAAGTACTAGAGATTTTTCTTTTTGATGACGGGGAACCTAACGAGGCGATACTTGGGCCCAGTGGCGGAGTTAGAAATATTTGAAAGGGAGGGCAAAATATAATTAATATAATAAAAATTATTTATTTTCATTCAAGTAGAAGATATTTTACAAGTGAGTTGTCCATGATGGGTCTTCATATTCTGAAAGCGTTACATTATTGTCTCATTGTCAATACTCTCGAATGCCTCCTCAATATATGTCATAAAATTATCATTCATCTATTGATCACCACAAAAATTGTTTCAGCTTCAAAATCAGATGCAGTGTTTTCGACGAGTGGGAGCTGACTTTGTATTATATAATCGAGATAATGAATCACAAACAGGAACAACTGAGAAGGAGAACCAAGTTAAACTAATGAGACATGTAAAATCCTCGTGATTGAAAATACATGAAGTAAGAATTAAAAAGAAAGATAAAATCAAAGTCATGAATGAAATATCTTTCTCAGGTAAAATTCCATGGTAAAATCCTATGATTCCAGCAAAAGCCACCAAATAAATAACAAGAGAACTGAGCAAGGGAAAAAATTCACCGTATTGACAGAGAAACTCCTCAGAGTGGAATGGGGTGTGGGGGGACAGACGTGCGGATCGGAGAGACCTACTACAAGCCTGTAAATCAACACTGTGCACAGCCCGATAATCTTTTTTTATTTATGCTCAACCATCAAAAAATAACCCTACATAGCTACAGACAAAGTTTCTCAGTCGACAGCGCAATACCTTTTACGGTTCTACTGTGCTATTTTTATCCTCTTTTATCTCTTTCAGGTTTCTATCTTACAAAATAAAATCGTCATCGTCGATTTACGGTTAAACAACCAACCAATGAATATAGGTGATAAATACCCGCCATCAGTAGACATTTTAATTTAATCGTAAAATCTAGATATCCATCATCGATAGACATCTAGGCCCTGTTTGACAACCGGTTAAGCCCGAGTAGGATAGGTTAACCGGGGTCAGGTGGGTTATTCCTTATTTGATATTTTTTTTCTTAACCGGGGTCAGATAGGGTTAAAGTGGATTAACTCATTTCTAAGAAATAGGTGGAATGAGTTAATCCACCCCGGTTAAGGTTAGGGGTCGGGTGGGCCACCCCGAGTAGGCCACCCGCCTCTAACCTAACCCGTTATCAAACTCGCCCCTAATGAATCCAAAAAACCCAACAGGGGGTGGGAGGCAAATGTAAAGAAAGAGAGGAATTTACCCAATTCAAGGGGGCCCCCTCCTAGCTCCGCCACTGCTTGGACTTACATAGAGTGAGAGAGAACTTGGGTTCAAATCTAGCGACGCCCAACTCGCGCGCACATATGCCACTAGGCCAGCATGGGTCTCTAACTACTAATCCAGCCGAGCCGTTATCCTCGGTTGTAACGCCATCAATATTAATTTTTTCAGACAGTGGATAATTTCAGATGGTTGATGGGGATGGGGATTGGGGGAAGTTGCTTCCTGAGCGACAAATGAGAGCGCTATCTGAGGGACCTAGAGTGTGTAACGTTTGTCACGGTTTGGCAAACGTTGTTTTGTGAAGTAACAGCGTGGAAACACACGATGAAGGGACGTGCAGCCAGATCAAACATCTAGCATCTCTTTGTTCAATTGTCCCTCAATAGCAACATACGAACGTGATTCCGCATCACTTCGTTTAAATTGACGAGTGGAAGCCAACTTCAAAGAAGGGATAACACCAGCGCAGTTGTCCTACCCAGCACATCATTTTGTCGAAACGATAGCTTAAACTTAGGTGGATGGGATGCTCAGATGTTCTCCCCGACGTCCACATTTGTTTAATCCCCAAACGCATGCAGAAAGGATGACAAATACCGAAGGTTGAGAAACATGAAATTACGGTGTAGGTTTGTTTCGATCCTGGGTAATGATGTCTCAGTCCGAGACCATGTTACACCCCATAATACAATTCCAGTTCTGAACAGGGGAACAGCAGACCCAGAACAGGCGAACTGGTGCCCTATTGTATTCAAATATTGATGATCACTATAGTACACTGGGAGCAGCTTAGAAGCTTGTTTCCTTATTCTTTACACAAAGGGCTAATACCCAGACCCCCATAAATAAATGTTTCAACGGAAGGTCTCATGATGGGTGTCGTAGTCACATGGAAGCACCAGCTGGTACAAGGGCTGCCATATATATATATCGGGCACCACAGCGTCGTCGATCAAACAGAAGGGTGAAAGATCCTTTCCTGCCGTTTCCTCACGAGCTTGACTCGGGAAGTCAAGCACAGCAGGAGAATCCCGTATGCTTAATAATATTATTTTAGGGAAGGAAATGCCTTGGCGAAGACATTTTAGCATTGCTTACCCAACACACACACACACACACACAAAACCCCGGGCTCCTAATAAAAGAATGGGCTACCAGCGCATCCCACTATCCTTTGCTATAGCTTTAGGAACACAAATTCTTCGATGGCTGGCACGTTCCCAATCTTCTTGAGGGTCTCCTTGTCTGGTTCCCCATCAACACCGATCACCATAATCGCCTGCTTCCCCGGCCCAGTCCTCCCAACGCTCATGAAGTTCACATTGACATTGTTCTCCCCAAGGATGGTGCCCACACGCCCAATCATACCCGGCTGATCAACCTGCCTGCAGAGGATTATGTTCCTCTCAAGACTGACGTCCACACTGAAAGATCCCACCCGCGTAAGATGTGGGATTCCATCCTTGACCTTCCCTTCAACTCTTATTTCTCCGGAGTCGGATATGGCACTAGCAAACTTGGACTCCACATTGGCCAGGTGAACTTGGATCGAGTCGAGGGGAATGTCGGGGGAACCATCGTGAGGGAACCTCTCCTCACTGATTCTGAGGCCTCTCTGCTTGGCTATGTAATCAGCATTAACAATGTTAACAAACACACTGGATATGGGCTCTATGATCCCTTTGGTGATCATGGCGCGTAGAATCCTCGTGTCAAGGTCATCGGTGTCGCGAGCTGATGCATACACAATCTTGACCCCTTTGACGCCACTCCCTCCTGTCACCAGTTGCACAGCTAGCCTGCCCAGCTTCTCTGCCAGGACAACGTAAGGCGCCAGCTCTGCTAGGACCTGAGATCAAAAGGGGGCTGTTAAGGTAGAACGTGCACCGATTTCTTTGTTCTGGGAGGGACTTGAACTTTACGATGTCGGGTTACCTCAGCTGGAACCATAGGAGCATTCACGGCAGTAGCAGCGAGCTCACCTCTTAATGCCCCCACAACAGCTTCTGCTATTTCAATGGCGACACCTTCCTGGAATCATGAGATGGCGTTGCATTGTATGAGACAAAATTGATGCCGTCAAAAGGAACACAGAAAAAATGGAAAGATGCGAACCTGAGCTTCCACTGTACTAGCTCCGAGGTGAGGCGTGACGGTAACATTTGAGTGCTGCACTAACTTACTACCTTCAGCCGGGGGTGGTTCTTCTGTGAATACATCGAGTGCTGCCTGCTCAAAAGATGATGACAGAAGCGTTGCTCAGAATGATGATGGTGATTCTACGTTTGGGATACACGTGA
This sequence comes from Amorphophallus konjac, assembly GCA_022559845.1. NCBI lineage: Eukaryota > Viridiplantae > Streptophyta > Magnoliopsida > Alismatales > Araceae > Amorphophallus > Amorphophallus konjac. The sequence goes on along the minus strand of CM040121.1, from coordinate 4,216,579 downwards.
AGTGAGATGAAACTTAATTTCTCAGGAAAAACAAAAAGAAAGACTCATCAACAGAAGTTCGTTCTTTCTTTCTACTACGAAAATTTGTGATTGTGAGCCTGAAACTGGGCATTCATCCATTTCATATAAAAGGAAAAACCTGTGCTGACATTCCAGAGAAAGAAAAGGACAACCATATTGATCTGAAGGTACAGATGCGGCTGACCAGACAAATCATGATGCCCGGTGAAAAATGGCATGCGTGTACGGAGATCTGGGGATGTGATACACTTCCAAATTAATGGAAGTGGCAGGAAGGAAACAATTTTGCCGGCTCAAGAAGAGTGGGAGAGAGAGAGAGAGATATAACTACATACCTGGGCAACAGTTCCATTGTCAAGTGCTCTCACCAAGGCATCTTCGTCAATAACTCCGCCCCTGGCGACGTTGACAATCCTAACACCCTTTTTCATCCTTGCAAAGGCTTCGTCATTGAAAATCTTATTGGTCGTAGGAGTGAGTGGCATGTGGAGTGAGATGAAATCAGATGTGGAGAGGGCCTCGTCAAAAGACACCAGTTCCACACCAACAGCACGGGCTCTGTCAGCAGGGGCATAGGGATCGTGCGCGATAACATGCATCCCGAGGCCTCTCGCACGCCGGGCAACCTCGGAACCAACTTTCCCAAACCCCATCACAGCCAGTGTCTTCCCAACCAGGGAGACTCCAACAAATTTGTTGCGTTGCCATTTCCCTGCAAAAGTTAGGCACGGACAAATCATACCCCATGCCAACCACATTCACATATGAGCCATCCGAAAAGTAAGATCGAGGGGAGTCATATTGATCTTCGACAAACATTTGTTTTCACGGGCATCCGGTCGCGTCGTTGGGAAGTAAATGCTATTAGCGAGGAGAAAGATGAACACAGCAACCCATCTTGTGACTCACTAGTCAGAGGGAGCCGCTCAAATTGCAAGATTAGGGTTCATATCTAATCTTTTGTGGTGAAAACAAACAACTACCTACAGATGCAAGGACAAAGAAGACGATCAGATACTATCAAAAGTATGAACATCTGACTGCATAAATTCAATTGTACTCGGTACAAAATTGGGGAGTTTGGATATGAGAAAGTGGTTGGTACAGAGTACAGAGGGGAGGGGGGAATTGCTGGGCCAAGTGAGGAAGTGGCCATAAGAGGAAGCTACTCACAGACAACATGAAACCGAATATATGAAAAGGTTGTTGCACTACATCAACTGTACCTATTAAAATTCTTTCAAGCTCTTATACAAAAGTATCAAATTTTTTTGTCTTGTTTTTTTTTCTTTTCCGATTAACGGGTGCGATGATCCCACGGTCAGAAGAACGACCACAGAGGGACAGAAAACTCTTCGATTTTCGGGGAGTGTAAACTGTGAAGTCCTCGGAGACCTCAGATCGATTGTAAGGAAACAAAGGAGTATAAAAGGTTTAATGCCCGAGAAGAGGAGAATGGACTCTTGTCTTCACGTTTGGAACCGCTTTCTCGAGAGGATTCTTGACTGAGCACCAAAGCTCACAGTGCATTAAATGCGCAAATTCGTTGATTTTTTAAAAAATCTGAAGAGATTAACTTTGAGAGAGAGAGAGAGAGAGAGAGAGAGAGAGAGAGAGAGAGAGAGAGAGAGAGAGAGAGAGAGATCAAAACGGCAAATTTATCCTCTAATAACGAGGCAGAGACAAGAGCCAGACACGGCTGTCGGCCAAAGCCAATTATTTGCCTAGAGCAGTTGCAAACTAGCCAAAGCTTTCCGTAAGTATCACAAAAATAAAAGTAACAGGAACTTGACAGGAATAACGAAAAAGGGCGTAGATCTATGTCGATCGACCAAAACCTTACACTCCCAAGACCCTGTAGACACTCATCTTTTTAAGTGTTGTTGATGTTGGGGAGCAGAGAAGGGAATGAGGCAGGGAAGAATGTGTGTGATCTTACCGGCCTTCATGGAGGCATCGGCCTGCGCCACGTTCCTAGCCATGGCGGCGAGCAGCGCGATCCCGTGCTCGGCGGCGGCCACTGGGTTGGCCGTGGGAGCGTTCACCACGAGGCACCCGTACTCGGTGGCGGCCTGCAGATCCACGTTGTCGATCCCGACCCCGGCGCGACCGACGACCTTGAGCCGCCCCCGGGCCGCCTCGAACACCTCCCGCGTCACCTTGGTGCCGCTCCGCACGATCAGCGCGTCGCAGAGCGCGATCTTGGAGAGGAGTTCCTCCTCGGGGAGGTTGTAGGCGCACTCCACGTTCGAGAAGCTCCGGAGGACCTCCAGCCCGGCCTCCCCCAGCTTCTCCGACACCAGCACCGTCGGCTTCGTCTCCACGGCCGCCGTCGCCCCCGTGACACCGAGGTCCGTGGTGCTGACCGGCGCCGACACCGACACCGCGGAGCAGCAGACCCGGTCCGTCCCGGGGGAGACGAGCCCCAGAGAAGACCGGCCAGCGAAGGGAGCCGTGGGTCGGAAGGAGACGACGGAGGCAGGTAGGAGGGCCCGAGAGGACGGAGAGGAGGAGGGGACGGGGCACCCCGCCGCAAGCGCCGTCAAGGAGATGGCAGCCATGGCAAACTGTCGCAGAGGAGGAGCTCTGCGCCTACTCGCCGCCGCTTCCTGGCCCGGTACTCTCCAATGGGGGTTTTCGCTACAACAGAGAAGAGGGGCTCTGCTTTCCCGCCAGTGGAGGTTGGTCTTTTATAGGGGCTTGGGATCCCGAGGAGCATACAATTACCGAAACCCACGGCACAAAGGCGATTAAAAAGCCGTCCGTGTCATCGTTAATATTAATAAGTCATCTTAATTATAACTAAACAAAGAATAATATTTATCTTATAATCTAAGATAAATGTATGGAGCTTTTTGGTGTTCACACTGTAATGAACAAAAACAAATGTTTGGACAAGAAGCGGTGAAGATAGTGGACTATGTTAATTAGGGATGCCAATGGTAATCGATAATTTGATAATCGTCTGATTCGTTAGTTTAACGAACAACAAATAGATAGTATTTTTATTTCCGATAAATTAACGGGATACGAATACGGATATATCCGATTGCTTAGTGGATACGGATACGGGTACATCTCATTCTGAATCCGTATCCGTCTGTTACCATTTAACAAGTTTGTATTTGACTCAAATAATTTAGTGTCTCGAAGAAAATGATATTGAAGATGAGATATGTGTATAATTTAAGTCATTTTTATTTTCATGATGGTAAAATACTTCTAAATTATAAGATATTTTTATAATTTTTTAAATTATCAACTTAATATATTCTTTATTTTCATGAAAGGTATGTAAAGAACGAGAATACGATATGGATTAAAGTCCAAAAGAGTTAGTTTATTTTATTATTTAAATTTTATATGTTTCATATTATCTTTGAGGATATTTAAATATTCTATATTTGTATACTTTTAATTGCATTACAGGTTGACTCATGAATAATGATAATATGCGAACTAAATTAAAATGTGTTTGTTTATCATATAGATTGTTCTTTTCAATTTAAAATTTTTTATAATTAAGTTAATTTATATCTTAAAATTTAATCTTATATATATTTTTATGTCCGATAACTATTCGTTAACCGTATTTTTCGGATACTCGATAACGGTTTCGGATACACCACTTTTCGAATTCTTAACGAACAGTAAACAGATACGATTCTTCCTTATCAAATACGGATATGGATAATCTATTATCCGTATCGTGTCTGACCGTTGATATCCCTATGTTGAATGCTTCCACAATGGTGCCGGTAAAGGAAGAATGATGGACAAGGCATGTGCGGATGTAGGAATTGCCTCTGGATTCATTCCGCACGGGACTCGGCCATCCCGAGTCCTCTCATGCACAGTGGCTGCAAAGGTCGAGTATGATGTTCGTTTTTCTACATTGGAATGGCAAGACGGATGCATTCCCTTCCCAACCCCCCCTGCCCGCCAAAAAAAACCATTGTAACCTTCAACCAAGCTCATGTGATTTTTCTTCCCAGACTAGGATGCTAAAATGGTAGTTTTGAGATCTGTAGGATCATCGTACGAGATGTATTTTACAATAGAATATCCAAAACAACAGGAATTCGAAGAAGACCGGGCATGTATTGCAAAAAAAAAATCTAAGATAAGAAGGGTAAAATAATTTATTTATAATATTTATTTTCGTTTGTATCCTTATTTTTTACTAAGCGAATAATAGAGATATTGACATATTTATCCACTCGAATATCAAATGCTAGTGAGAATAAGAATATAGATAAATTAACTCAGAATGACTTACGACTATTCTCATTATAATTTATTCCGACACCAAACATAACCAAGGAGATTAAAGCTGTCCGTGACCTTCAACCTCAATTTGATACGGAGTTAGATTAAAGGTGGGCTAACTTAATTTGTTTAAAATAGTACGGAGTTAACCTATTTTTAGTTTGATAGGAGAGTAGTTAATTTGAGAGTAAAGAGGTGGATTAACTTACTTTTAATCTAGTGTGATTTGATAAGTAGTAGGTTAACAAAGTAATGATGATAAATAAGATATTATATTTATATATCTTTTAAATTTTTTTAATATATCTCTCATTCTATCACTCTACCTCTCTCCCCTCCCCTCTCTCTCTAGTCACTCTCTATCTCTCACACATATTAATTACTAGTTTCAATTACTATTCATCTTTAAAATTTTAATTTAATTTATTTTTAAATTATTTTAAAATATGTTACATATTAAATATATCATAAAATAAATTTTCTTTGATAAATAACATCATTAATATTTTTGATAAACAACAACAACGATCTCACTAATTAACATTTAAAAGTCAAAAATGACATTAATTATGGGTTTATGCTAGTGTTCATCTTAAAAATTTCTATTTTATCTTAATTTTTAAGTATTTTATCATATTATATAAATATAATATACGATGAAAATAAATTTTGTTTGATAAACAACATCAATAATCTCACTGATTAAAATATAAAAGTCAAAAATGATATTAATTACGGGTTTATGTTATTGTTCATCTTTAAAAAAATTTATTTTATCTTAATTTTAAATATTGCTATTATATTATATAAATATAATATACTATGAAAATAAATTTTATTTGATAAATAACATCAATAATCTCACTAATTAAAATATAAAAGTAAAAAATGATATTAATTACAGGTGTAGATTATCGTTCATCTTAAAATATATTTTATTTTAATTTTAAATATTCTTAATATATTCTATAAATTAGATATATCATGAAAATAAATTTTTGATAAAATATCATTAATCTCACTAATTGAAATTTAAAAGTCACAAATGTTTTTTTAAAAAACTATGTAGCTTAATATATATATATATTAACTCATTAAAATTTTTAATGAATTTTATATGATAAATATATCGTTATTATAATAAAAGTTCTCATAACATTAATGTGAGAGATTGAGCGAGAGAGAGAGGAGAGAGAGTGTGAGAGAGCCAGAGAGAGAGAGAGAGAGAGCGCACGAGAGAGACAGAGAGTGCGAGAGAGAGATAGAGAGACAGTTGGAGAGACTGAGAGAGGAGAGAGTGTGAGAGAGCGAGAGAGAGAGAGAGCGCGCACGAGAGAGACTGAGAGAGGAGAGAGAGTGCGAGAGAGAGATAGAGAGACAGTTGGAGAGAGAGAGAGAGAGTGTGTATTTAATATGTATTAAATGCATCTAATCCACCTACATCTGTGGATTTCTTAATCTGAGGTAAATCCATGATTAGTCCTATTTTTATTTTGATTAATTTAAATATACAATCAAAACATAAAAAAGATTAGTTCAGAGTTAATTTTAAATTAACTCAGGGCTAACCTAATACCAAAGATGGGGCTCAAAGTTTATCATCGGTTTGACCAAAACTGCTGCCTGGCTTTCCGGCGATTTGATCATTGGAAGGTGAGCGGAAGTTGCTGTGACGGTGTAGTTACGGGACTCAAAAGACGTAGACGTGGACGTGGACGTGGACGTGGACAGGGACAGGGACAGGAAACCTTATTAATTATTATGAAAGGCTGTGAAAAGGTCGAAAACCGCGGCTATGGAAAGTTTTTTTTTTTTGGCGACCTGAACTATCGTTGCATGTAAATTTTAAACTCATATGTTTGGAAATTAAATATGAGCCAACTCAAGACCTTCCGAGGTACATTGGTTTGCCATTCTACTCAGATTGTTTCACAGTTTTTTTTTAGTTGCACTCTTGATATTGGGTTTTGTGCACCGTACATCATCCCGGGTTTGTCGACCCAGTGCATCTCGCATCGACTCGCACGACTCGACCCGACTCAGACTGGGTCGATCGGGCTGTGGGTCACCACCGAGTCGACCTATTATTTTAATATTATATTATATTTTATATATAATGTATATTTTTCGATTTTATTATATTATTATATATATATATATAAAGTGGTGTTTTAGAACGAGACGGACCGAGTCGTACCGAGACGGGAGCGACCCGACCCGACCCAAATCGAGACCGGGTCGACCGGGTCAACCAGGCCAACAAATCCTGATACCATCATACCATGGCAAAGATTGTCACAAGATTTTAAGGATACACATGTAATTATGCCATATAATTTTTATGGTATATTCTCTAAATTTTCTATATATTTTATACCATATCTCCTCTAAAACATAGGGATAATTAATTATTGATCTTAGGGTAATAGTCAAACAAGGCAATATTTTTAGGAGTATATCGGTAGCAGAGTGGCTCCTTATTCTCTCGGTGTACCCTTCTCGTCGGTGACATCTCTGACATAAAAACCATACTCCTCCTTGCACCTTCCAACGGATGTGTGTGTCCCTCTTAATCACAGCAACGAGACCTTTGTTGAGAATAAAAAGAGAAGGCTAGGTCGATCGGACAAATAACTGGATTAGTTTCGTCAAAACATATTATATTATAACATACATGCATGTAGATAATATTATACATAATTTATATCGTGTTCGTATGCAGGCCACTCAAGTCCGGGATGAATCTGGGCAGTTTTTGTGCCGCTGTGTTCGTTTCCGCAAAACATATTATGTATAAAATCTTAAAGAATAATTAATTAGGTTTTTTGTTGGAGTAAACTTTATTTTATTCCTTATCATGTCTAAAGTTGGTCGTATCGATCGTCTCGATTTTTTATCGGAACGGGATTATAACGTCTCGATCTGTCCCGCTTCGTCCCGTAAGATATCAAGATAAAAAAAAATATTTAAATATCTAGTATACGTAAAATAATATAAAAAAATCTTAACTTAATTGGTAAGGTGATTCATCTCTTTCGTCTAAGATGTCTTAGAATTGAATCTCGTGAACATCTCTAAGTTTTTAAATTTTTTTGATCGAAAATCTTAAAAAGAAAGGAAACAATACATGAAATCTGTGAGTTTCAAACTCAAATTGTCTCCGAACGAATGAAGTCACTTAACCAACTAATTTATAAAATATTTTATATTTAAAATAAAATATCAAATATATATAACGATGTGATTACGTCTCATAGATCGATCGTCTCGATCTATTGTTGAGACGGACTAGGTCGTGAGAATAGAGTCGTCTCGACTTAATTTGTCAAACCCCGGTATGCCCCTTATTTGTTCTCTTCTTTATGTGGAAGCCTCCTACGGTTAATCCCCCGTTACCGCCCGCTTACGGAAATGTCAAATATGCTTTAGGTGATATATTATCGAAGTAATATCGGAATGTACAATGTTCATTGAAATATTCTGATGAAATAAAGTGTTAAATATATATATATATATACTTTAACATTTCGTCATTTTTGCAAAAATTTCAACCAGATGATAACAAGAGTTAACGACAAGAGGTTCTAGGTGAATAAGAAAAAAAAAAGTTAAAGGGCAGGATAAGGGATGTTCCAATAGGGGAGATCGAAATTAATAAAGTCGATATATACCCTACTAGGGGCTCCTAATTAATTATCTTTAAAAATTAATTATATATTATACAATTATCATATTTTTATAGTGGTTGTTTAGTTTTAATTTTAATTAGGGGGATCGGCGTCATTATTGTTGGAATCACACACTCGGTTTGGCAGATCCAGTCCCCCCCCATACATGCATCCTTATCTATAATTGCACATGCTATGTGTACGATACAAAGCTTCATCAAATAATTGGCGCAGAAGATGGTTTGCGACGTCTTCAAAGCAAGTCCTCACATGGCGTCGAGACACCCACGTCACCCTCTCGCACTAGATCTTATAGTACAAGTTCACATGCAACTTAATTAATTTAGGGTCTGAAGCAAGTGGATTAATTAACCACATGTCCCACTTCATTTAGGAAAAACTATAAACTTGTCCTGGCTGTTCAAAGTGGATTAAGTAGTACTCCCTCCTCCCCCTTTTTAAATCACTTATATGTTCAACTAGTCAAATGAACGTACTTCGCGCGTGTATTTATTTTATTTTTTTATAAAAAATATAATAATAATTTCAGTCATTTTGATTGATGACAAGAAAAATAAGTGACAAAAAAAAGAACTAAATGTGAGAGATATGATTATAAAAAATGAATGTTGATATGTGAGAGATAGGATGAGATCAACTTTATTTTTAAGATATGCTTTATTACAACAGAAAAATAAGTAGGAGAATAACTTTCTATCAAAAGGTATCATAAATAAGTATCACATAATCAGTGTATCAAGTCTGACTCCTTTAATAAAATATGCCGACTTCTGGATGTATATGCATATATATATATATAATATGATCTCATCTTTTTTCACATATTAATTACATCCTTCAATTCTATTTCTCTATCAAGCATGTTGAATATATAAATCTTGCATCGTACGTGGACCAGATAATTGATGACGGGCAAAGATAAATTTCGCGACACACTCCCTCTACCCAGTCGCATATTCGACTTTGTTTACGCCTCTATGGCCTTCCTTATCATACGAACTTCAGACTCTCGGTCGTGCTCGTCCCCATTCACCTCCCCCAAATCAGCCAAACTTATAAAATAAATAGCGTATGCAATTCACATGAGTAGAGGCAAAGCAAGGACGTGGAACAAAGGATGATTTTTTATTACGAGATTGTTGACCATCTCTGACTCCTACAATAAGGGTTTTGCTCGCATAAAACTTCTTCCTTAAGCTATATGCCACTCAGACTCACTCTAATGAACCACAACATTAAAGAAATTCTCACCCTCAGCAGATGGCAACTACTAAGAATTTTTTTTGGGAATCTCTCTCAATAATAATTTAGAGAAAAACCATAAAAAAACTAAATGAACAAAAGCACCCATTTATCATAGAGGTCCGAACAAGCGGGCCCACGAGGATTGACCGAACTCAACCAGAATCTAACGCGACAATTTCTCTCCAACAAGGACGATTTTATCTTTCTTGAATGCGGTCTCCTTGGGGACTGCGTTAACAGGAACGTGGTCCTCAGGGCAACCGCGACTCGGAAGGCGCTGGAAAGACTTATTTGGTCCAGGGGGGGCACTCCTCGCCTTTAGTTTGTCAAGGTATGGGCTGTAACGACCCGAGAATCCGATTACCGAGAAAGCCCGATAACCCGAGACTCGTATCGCCACCCACGAGCCCGAAGACTCGGAAGGGTTAAAATGATGGTGTGGAAACTACACAAGCATCACAGATAATTACAGAAATTAAACAGATATAATATTAAGCAGGAAATAAATTAACATTTTACATGGTCCACAATATAAAATAACAATAACAGCAGTCCACAACTAGTACAGTGACAAGAAAGGAAAGTACAGCTACACGGGACATCCCCCGGCTCTGACCTCTGGCACTACCTCTGGGCACCCGCACCACGCTGCGCTCCTGACGCGCTCCCCGAAGGTGGCGTCTCACCTGAAACACGGTGAAAACACGCAGGGGATGAGTCTCGGAACAAGACTCAGTAGGGATCACTCGAACCCTACCTCGTAAAACGAGAAACCACTACCCAAGCGGTAGGAGAGTACCTCGGAAAGGAAAGCCCTGTACTCTACAGAACTAGACCCTACGGCAGGCAAACCGACACACGTGTCACGGTACGAGAAGACCGAAACTCAACGGTCGAACCGCCAAACCCGAAGGTCGGAAACACACGACTGACAGTCTGTCACTCCGTACTCGACAGGAGTACCACCCACTAGAAGCACAGCCGGTCGCGTCCCCTGACGTCTTACACCGCACCGCAGGTGAACCGCCTGACGTGGTAGGTCCTACCCGAGGCGCAAACATCGAACAAGTAACCACAAACAAGTGACTAGCTGGGGTCACGCCCGTCGACGTGGGTCCAACCGCCCCCAACCACGTGTGCACACACAGACCACGCGTCCTAGGTCTGGCCCTCTGACCGGTTTTCCCCTCAGCCGGACTCTGGCTGCAAGACGTGGGGTCCAACGGTAACCGGTCCACAAACCGTCTAGAAAGGTCGGCTCGTACACCACTCCCTGGTGCGACTAGCACACGCGTACTAGTAGGCTACGACTAGTGGAGGGTCACTGAAGGAGTAGACTCTCAAACCAACGAAAAACGACGTCCGAGTCCGACAACGAGTGGGAATCACCCCACGCACTAGCTCCGTCAAACGGGGCCACGGTCGGAGAAAAATGGGCGCACCGCCCACGGCCAAACTCATGACCAAGGCAAACGGAACCTCCGGATACCAAAGACACGGTCACGGAACTCCACGGGGTGCCCGGGACGCACACACGGCCCAAGGGGAACACCCAACAACAGCCAGATCGCGCTAGGGACACCTAGCGCGACAGGGAAGAACGCGCTAGGGCCCCCTAGCGCGACAAGGGACATCGCGCTAGGGCCTCCTAGCGCGACAAGGCATGTCGCGCTAGGGACGGCTAGCGCGACACGACAGATCGCGCTAGGGATGCCTAGCGCGACAAGGCTGATAGCGCTAGGACCCCATAGCGCGACAGGAACCGCCTCCTGTTCATCTTCTCCGATGAACGCGCTCGGTCGGGGCAGCGCGTCCTCCAAGAACGCGCTGCTGGAGTATAGCGCGTTCTCAGTCCGCGGCCGAAAACGGTAGAAACGCCCAAAAATTCTAACCACGCCCCCATGCCTCCATAGGAGAGGGGGAAAACAAGGGGGAAGACCCCTGGGGACCCCTAGCATGATTCTAGGCCATCAAAATACGAAATCATGCATCAAATCCATAGATCGGGCGAGCTCTCCCCAAATCATGGAAAAACCCAAAAACGCTCAAATGATCCCCTCTCGGCCTCCCCGCGGCCTATAAATCGCGAAAAAGATCGGCATGAGGCTAAGGAACGTCACCCTACCTCAATGGAGCAAATGTTCCGCCGAATCAACCACGGATCGCGAAGAATGCTCGAAGCTTCACGAACTCCCCACGCTTCCCACGCACGCCGCACGCCCACGAGCTCGCCTCGCCGCCGCCCACACGTCCGCGCCGTCACCCCGCCGCCGTCCGTAGCCGGAGAGGGGTTCGCCGCGCCCGAATGGGAGAGAGGGAGAGAGGAGGGTGTCACGGTGGGAAGAAACGGAGGAAGAAGAAGAAGAAGAAAGAGAAAGGAGAAAAGAAAAAGAAAAAGAATTAGGGCTATATAGAAAATCCGAATTTTCGGAAAAATACCGAAAAATAGAAAAATATATTTCCGGAATCCTCGGAACGCACTGATCGCAACGGTACCACTCGTGCCCGGGTGAACCGCCCGGTTCGCCTGCAGCGAGCATCCGAAGAAAAAGCCGAAACACACACGGAAAAGCCGCGGAACGCCTCCGGGCCTCCGAAACGACTCCGGATCGCGCCGATCCGAACACGAAAGATGTCCGAAAGGAAATTTCAGACACAACAGAGCCGGACGCTCCGAAAACCAGATCCGGGACCCACGAAGAAGGATCCGAAAGGTCCGGCATATTACAGCCCTCCCCCCTTAAGGAATTTCATCCTCGAAATTGAGAACAACCAAAGGGGAAAGAAGAGGAAGACTCACTCAAACAGGTACGGGAACTGCTGACGCATCTCGTCCTCACGTTCCCACGAAGCCTCCCCACCAGAGTGTCGCTGCCACACGACCTTCACCAAGGGAATAACCTTGTACCGTAGGCGCTGCTCTCGCCTATCCTCCACGCGGATCGGAAACTCTGGGAGAGAAAGATCTGGAGTCACCTCAGGCCAAACGGAAAATCCGAGCACATGAGAGTCATCGGGCATATACTTCCGCAACATCGAGACGTGGAACACGTCATGCACCGACGCCAACTCAGGAGGCAACTGCAATCGGTAAGCAACATCACCGATGCGCTCCACAATCGTGAAAGGACCAATATAGCGGGGACTCAGCTTCCCACGCCATCCAAAACGCATCACCCTCTTCATCGGAGAAACTCTCAAGAACACATGATCGCCCACGGCGAACTCGAGGGGCTGCCTCCTACGGTCAGCATAGCTCTTCTGCCGACTCTGGGCCGCCAACATATTTTGATAGGGTGAGATTAAGATAAAATCAAATTCCCTCGCGATTTAATTTTAGATTTAGTAAGCATGACGCTAGGAGTCGTCATGGCCCTCCATCATTATGAGGTTATTGAACGTCTTCAACTCATAGATTTGTTGTGCTTTCCACAAGGTTCATGGGCTTGGAGGCGGGAAGTAACCCCAAGGCTAGGCCTCAATGGGGTGAGGAATTGATCCCGACCTTGTTGTGCTTTCTACAAGGGTCGGATCATGAACTCATTGCTATATCGCAATGGTGGTTAGATCTAACCGAGGGTATCCCTTGTTGTGCTTTCCACATGGGGATGATTTCTCGGGGGCTGAATATCGGATATTGCATTAGATGCAAGTGCATGTTGACTGCCCTTGAGATGGTGTATGGCTTGTTGTGCTTTCCACAAGGTCGTACCTCAGTCTCGTTGGGATTCCGACCCACTAGGTTGATCTCGTTGATCTCCCGTTCTATATGCTGAGGGTTATATAGTTTGATCGAAAAATATTGGGACTAACTAAGATAGAAAACCACATCTAAGTTAGAATTTGAACATATGCTAAGTTGTCTTTTATTTCTTATCCAGATTATAATGTCGTCGTCCAACCCCCTCCGCGGCATCTTGGATGCCAACAAACTGACTGGATCGAACTACTCGGATTGGCTGCATAATCTACGCATAGTCCTCACCGCCGAAAAAATAGCCTACATGATGGAAACGGTTCATTCTGAGCCAGCCCTCGATGTCGACGAGGGCGAATTAATGATTTATGCCAAATGGTCTGAAGACTCTTCCCTTACCCAATGTTACATGGTGGCCTCTATGGCTCCCGAGCTGCAGAGACAATTCGAAAAGACTGATTGTAAAAGCATACTTCTTAACCTACGCCAGCTCTTCGGAGAGCAGGGCAGGATTGAGAGATATGATATCTCAAAAGGGCTTTTCAGGACACGGATGTCGGATGGTGCTTCAGTACAGGCTCATGTACTGAAAATGATGGAGTTGATAGAGAGACTCAATGCACTGGGGTTCAAGTTGGATCTTGAACTGTGCATTGATCTTATACTCCAGTCATTGTCCAATTCCTTTTCTTCCTTCATCATAAACTATAACATGAATAGAATTGATGCAACTCTCCCGGAGCTACTCAACATGTTAAAGAGTGCTGAAGGAACTATGCAGAAAGATAAACCATCTTCTTATGTAATGATTGTTGGCCGGGCCAACAAGAAAAGGAAGGCCACCCAGATATCTACCAAAGGTGACAAAGGGAAGGGAAAGAAGAAGGCCATGGGTAAGCAACTCGCCAAAGTTGACAAAGAGAAGGGTAAGAAGAATGAAAAAGAAGACAAGTGTTTTCGATGCGGGGAAACACTGCATTGGAAAAGGAATTACAAGGCAATTCTAAATGATGGTATTTTTATCATAGATCTTAATTTGTCATATATGGAATCCACATCATGGGTATTGGATACTAGATGTGCATCTCATATCTGTAATTCTGTGCAGGTGCTGGCAAATAGAAGGCGGCTGGGTAAAAAGAAGATTGAACTAAAGATTGACAATGGAACTTTAGTTTCTGCCAAAGCTGTCGGGACTGCACGCCTCAATTTACATTCAGGAGTCATTCTAGAGCTGAATGAGTGTTATTATGTTCTTAATATTATTAAGAATATTATTTCTATCACGCCCCGAGCCTTTAATTACAACGGAAGACTCGCTCGGGGAGCGTGAACAGCCGGCATGGTAAGCCTCTTATAAGCAAGAATCAATCAGAGCGCAAGACAATCACACTATTAGATGCAATTGCACAAGATTTAATCAAACTTCAACTTTATTTCATAATGCTCAATATTCAAGATACAATCACTAATTTGATTTTCATTCTACTAGACTCAAGAAATAGGAAAATTACATTGACTCAATCTAGACAAATTAGACTTCCTATGTCTTCACTCTTGTCATAATAACATTCAATCGCTCTCAGACCTGCTACTTGAATCACCCGAATCCGAATTCGAACTATTTCCATCTCCTGAAAATATTGGAAAATAGGTCATGAGCACACTTGCCCAGTAGGTATCTTCGCATCAACATGAAGGTACTATTAAAGTAATTAACATTTTAGCTCTAGAAAAATAAGATAAAATCATGCGAATGCGAATCAATCATGCGATCAAATCAATAGTAACAAGATAACCATGTAAGATAGAATGATCAAGAATGAACTAGCAAGAATATAACAAGAACATGATATTGACCTTCCATGAACAAGAATGTAACGAGATTGTACTAGCAAGCCACATATTCATCACTTTAGCATCTTATGCTTAAGAGCAAGTGCTTCGTGAATTTCTGTGGAATATCAAGCAAGAATATCATGTTGTGCCGTGGATCTTCACTTATTTATAGAAATAGTACTCCCAGCGCAATGCGACGCCAGTAGCATCATACCCTATGGTTTATAAAATAGTATGTTTTCGGCAATCAGCCGAGGGGACTAGCATAGAGCCCTTGAACATAATCAGTGCTTGATCGCATCTTCAGTTATAAATTAAGCTACTTCCACGCATGTAACACTAAAGTAAGGCCAAGAATATAGCACTTCCAATAATTCCATGATAACTAAAATCAATGAATGAATGTTTTAATTTGAATATATGAGATCAAGAATGACATTTAAACTAGGTTATGCTTTATAGAATAAATCGGTAGCATAACGGTATATTTCCTTAACTTTCATCCATTACATTAAGTCTATTAAGCAATATGATAAGTTCTAGATCATCAAGATTTTGTCTAGAATCATGTGAAATATCAACCCTTGGTCAAACCTTGGGTTAACATATACCAGATATGTAACGGTCGTTTACTGGGCCGTTATATTATGTAACGCGCCATTAATGGGCCGTTACAATGATCAGAGTCCAGAAAGATAAATATAGACTCAGAGGAATGTGACAGTCTGGCACTGGGCCGTTACGTGAGCCTGACGGTCCAGTTCAAGGCCGTTACATTACAAAAATCAGAAACCAAGATAGTGTATTCTATTTAATGGGCTTTTATTGGTACAACCAACTCGGCGTCCTAGTGAGAATCCCAGGCTCGCGGAGAATTACGGAGGCCTTGAAACAATGATTTCCTATTCCATTGGAAGGAATATCCAATAGAGAGGTCCTCATGTCCAAGATTGTTTCCCTATAGTGCAAAGTGTAAACTAATGACAACATACCGGAATATGTGCCATGTACTTATAGAATTAACTCTATTTACAGAGAGAGATATGTATAATCAATGTGAAAATCATGATAAAAACTCCGCCAGTTCAAATGTTAAAAAGGTCATGCTTTATAGTACAAAACTATATAATTTTGCTTCAAGAAATTAACATACCTCAAGTAAAAGTGAGATAACAACACATGCAATACATATCTTGAATAATCAAATATCCTTAAAATTACATGATTATGTTTAAAACTTAGTTAACTAGGTTTTAATTATAATAAGATTGGCAGGTTATATTCTGTCATAGAGTTGACAGAACACATGATATAACGGTCTGGCGAGGGGGCGCCACAGTGAAAGTGACGGTCAGGATCCAGCCGTTACATGAATGTAACGCATCTGTCTAAGCGCGTTAAAAACAACAGTGAAATTCAAATATCACAGAGTGTGTAACGGTCTGTCGTAGGGCCGTTACTTGAAAGCGACGGTCCTATGATAATGCGTTACAGTATCTGCTAACAGAAAATAACTATAGAAACTAAGAGATCAACTCACATCATGGCTTTTATCAAAACATCCTGAGTTTCCAGACATGTTAACGAAGTAAAGGCCATCTATATGCATAGGTAATCATGAATAGATGAATAGTCATGTTTTAATTTCTCAATTTGGCTAAGAGGTGCATGATATGCATTGATCTATCAAAATGTGAAATCAATGATCTACCATGCATGAAAATCAATTAAACCAGAGGCTCTTAGTCCTATCAAGTTGTTTTTGCCATTCATGAGATAACCTACCTCTTAACTTAGACTGTAGTTTCTGAATTTGGTTGAGAACCTTGCCCTAGATCTCCTCCTTCTCTTGTGACTTTTCCAGCAACTTCTTTGAGCTCTAACCCCACGACCTCTTGACCTAAAGATGTGAAATTCGGAGGGGAGTTAGTCTAAAATATTGTAATCAAATACTTCTAAAGAACTTACCTGAGATAATGACTCATTACCTTGCTTCCTTACGTCCAAAAAGTAAGGGTCGCACAGTTTAGAACTATGCCCTATTTATAGAGTTTAGACTAGGTTTTGAGGATTAGATCGAGTTTAGAGTCCTTGTTTCATCAAATCCTAATCCCTAATAGTCCTTAGAGTCTTTACAATCCTTCCCAAGTCGATCCCTAGTGGATAGGAACATCAAGTTCTAATCTTTTCATGAGTTCCTTTGCTTACAGAACTAACAGGCTTGTAACGGACTAGGACCTACGCGTTAGAGTTATGTGGCGGTCTCGCGATAGACCGTTATATTCGTCGTGGATAGTGTTCAAATAATTTAAAACTCTTTTGATAATTATCCATTAACTTATCTTATATATTCTAGTATTTATCCTTAATATCCGTGGATAGACTTAATTTCCTTCTAGAATGTGGGCCAAACTTAATGGGCTTGAGTTAAAACCCTTTTGGACTTTAGTTAAGTGGGCTGGGTTAATTGATTAACACCACTTGACCTCATAATGACTTATTAATCAAATAAATCATTTATAAATTTATTTAGACCTTTATAAATTCTAAAAAATTATTTAAATTTTCTGGGGCACTACACCCTCCCCCACTTAGAAAGAATTTGGTCCCCAAATTCAAAACATGGATTGAGGAGAGCGTACTTACAGTTAAATAATTCCGAGAATCTTTTCTTCATGGCTGATTCGGTTTCCCACGTTGCTTCATAATGCCATGCTTTCTTCCATTGAATCTTAACCATAGGAATGACCTTATTTCTGAGTTGACGCACTTCCTGATCCAGAATCTTTATTGATGTTTGTTCGTATGTCAAGTCTTTCTGAATCTCTATATTGTCATAAGTGATAATGTGATCTGGATCATACACATACTTCTTCAGCATAGAGACGTGAAATACGTCATGAACTCCTGCCAATTGTGGAGGTAGAGCTAATCTATAAGCCACTTCACCAATCCTCTCAAGAATTTCAAATGGGCCAATAAATCTTGGAGTTAGCTTTCCTTTAATGCCAAATCTTTGAATACCACGACTCGGAGAAACCTTTAAATATACATGTTCTCCTACTTGAAACTCCAAGTCACGTCTTCGATTGCCAGTATAAGATTTTTGTCTATCTTGTGCCATTTTCATTCTTTCCTGGATAAGTTTGATCTTTTCTGTAGAATCTCTGATAAGGTCGGGACCTAGAAATTACCTTTCCCCTATTTCATTCCAACATATTGGTGATCGACAACTCTTTCCATATAGGGCTTCGAAAGGTGCCATTTGTATGCTTGCTTGATAGCTGTTGTTATATGCAAATTCTACCAGAGGTAAGTAATCATGCCAACTTCCTCCAAAATCAATGACACAAGCCCTGAGCATATCTTCTACCACCCGATTTGTTCTTTCCGTTTGACCATTAGTTTGTGGATGAAAAGCTGTGCTAAAATTCAATCTAGTCCCAAGTGAATGTTGTAGGCCCTTCCAGAACTGTGATGTGAATCGAGGTTCTCTATCTGATACAATAGTGACGGGAACCCCATGTAATTTGATAATTTCTTTTATGTATAACGCTGCTAGAATATCCACAGACCATCGACTTTTAATTAGTATGAAATGTGCAGACTTGGTCAATCGGTCTAAGATTACCCATATGCCATCGTGTCCACCTCTTGTCTTAGGTAATCCCATGATAAAATCCATTCATATGCTCTCCCATTTCCATTCAGGAATACTTAAGGGGTGTAATCTTCCTGCAGGTCTGAAATGTTCCGCCTTCATTTGTTGACATGTGAGACATCGAGACACAAAGTCAGCTACTTCCCTCTTCATATTGGGCCACCAAAAGTTTCTTTTGAGATCTTGATACATCTTAGTACCTTCTGGATGAATGGTATATTTTGATTTATGTGCTTCTTCTAAGATCAATTTCTTTGTATCTTCATGATCTGGTATACACATTCGTCCCTTGAATAGTAATCTTCCATTTTCAGAAATAGAAAAATCCGGTCTCTGTTCAATATTGGCCTTAATTTCCAGTAAAATTGGATCATCCTCTTGTAACTTGACTAAATCATCTATCAATGTAGGTTGAGTTCGGATATTTGCCATGAAGTAATTTTCTTCTTTAATGTCAACGTCTAGATTTAACTAAGCAAATTGAGGAATAAGGTTAGTCATATTAATCATGAGACTTGATAACATACCCATTGGTTTCCTACTGAGTGCATCAGCTAAAGTATTTGCCTTGCCAGGATGATATTGAATAGCAAATTCGAAGTCCTTGAGATGTTCTAACCACCTCCTTTGCCTCATATTAAGCTCCTTTTGAGAGAATAAACATTTCAAGCTCTTGTGGTCTGAGTAGATCGTAAACTTTTCTCCATAAAGATAATGGCGCCAAATTTTCAAGGCGAAAATAACTGCTGCTAATTCCAAATCATGTACGGGATAATTTTCTTCGTGACGTTTCAATTGTTTTGAAGAGTAGCAAATCACCTTTCCATCTTGCATAAGGACACATCCTAAGCCAATTCCAGATGCATCCGTATATACTTCAAATCCAACATGTACACCCTCTATTGGTAGTGACAAAACAGGGACTATTGTAAGATGATTCTTAAGACTTTGAAAACTCTTTTCACAGTCCTTCGACCAGAAAAAAGGATTTTCTTTTATTGTAAGTCTAGTTAAAGGAACTGCGATCTTTGAGAAGTCATTTATGAATCTTCTATAATAACCTGCTAGACCCAAAAAGCTTATGACTTCAGATACAGTCGTTGGTCGGCTCCAATCTCTGACAGCTTCTACCTTAGAAGGCTCCATAGAAATACCTTCTTTTGAAATAATGTGGCCTAGGAATGAGACTTCCTTGAGCCAGAATTCACACTTATTGAGTTTGGCATATAGCTTATGTTTTCTAAGTGTTTGCAAAACTATCCTTAGATGTTCTTCATGTTCTTCTTTTGTCTTGGAGTATATCAGGATATCATCGATGAAGACGACGATAAATTGGTCTAAATATGGCTGGAAGACACTATTCATAAGTTGCATAAATGCTGCTGGGGCATTAGTTAAACCGAACGGCATCACCACGAATTCATAGTGGCCATAACGACTTCAAAAAGTCGATTTATAAATGTCATCTTCTTTGATTCTAAGCTGATGATAACCTGATCTTAGGTCAATCTTAGAAAAGTACTCAGCTCCCGAAAGTTGATCGAAGAGCTCATCAATACGCGGCAATGGATATTTATTTTTGATTGTAAGCTGATTCAGTCGCCGGTAATCGATGCATAATCTGAGAGAACAATCCTTCTTCTTGACAAATAGAACAGGCGCACCCCAAGGGGATGTGCTAGGTCTAATGAAACCCTTATCTAGAAGTTCCTGTAATTGCTTCTTTAGTTCCTTAAGTTCCGTGGGAGACATCCAGTAAGAGGCTATAGAAATAGGTGCTGCATCAGGAATGAGTTCAATGGTAAAGTTTACTTCCCTCTCGGGTGGTAAACTAGGTAGTTCGGATGGGAACACGTCAGAGAATTCATTTGCAATAGGAATGTTTGCTAGGATAATTTCCTTAGATTCGATGACAATGACTGAAGCAAGAAAAACTTCACATCCTTTCGAGATAAGTTTGCAGGCGTGAAGAGAAGATATAATGATAGGATGCTTCTTGTATTTGATGACAAGAAAAGAAAATCTTGGAAGATCGGGCTTTCGGAAAGATATAATTCTATTTCGGTAGTTGATGTAAACATCATGGTCTACAAGTCAATCTACCCCTAAAATGGCATCATAACCTTTCATATCGAGGCATACTAAGTTTGCCGGGAGATTGTGTCTTTCTACTACCACCTCACAATCGGGATAATACTTGGTAGGCTTAGTTCCATATCCTAAAGGTGTAGTAATAGCAAGATCTGAAGGTAGGGGAACTGATGCAGTTTGTAAGGTGTTTGTAAAAGTGGTGGAGATAAAAGAATGAGAAGCACCAGTATCGAATAGCACGAATGCAAGACGAGAACAAATTTGAAGAGCACCTTCCATGAGCCCTTCATTTTGATCCCTGGGCGCTTCTTCTTCATCTAAAACTGCATTGAGGCGAGCCTCCCTCCTACGCCCTACGTTATTTGATTGATCTTTCATAAGGGGGCAATCTGGCACACGATGCTCCCTACTTCCACAGCGCAAACAAGCACCTAGGCACTTCTAGCATTCTTCAGCCGAGTGGCCGAATTTCTCGCAAAAGGTGCATGCCGAGGCGACTTGCTCCTTCTCTTCTTTAACCTTTTTACTATTCTTTTGGGAACTTCCACCGTTCCCGTTCCTTGATCTTTTCTTGTTATCACGACTTCTGTATGGTTCCGTGATGCAAAACTTCTCTTTCTTATAATGCCGATCTGAGCGCCGGCTAGATTATTCTCCCTTTCCTTTCAACCTTTCGACCTTCTCTAAGGTCATCTCGCATAAATATGCCCTCTGAACCATCTCCGCATAAGTGCGGATATTCTGTGTCCCCAGTTGCTGAATGAAACCGGGCCGTAACCCTTCCATAAATCGGTTCGCCTTTAATAATTCCATATTAATAAGATGTGGTGCATATGGTGCTAGTCTTGAAAACTGCAACTCATACTCTGCTACTAACATCATCCCTTGACGAAGGGAGGCAAACTCCATAGCCTTCCTTTCTTTCACAAGTTCGGAGAAATACTTGGCACGAAATAAAGTGAGAAAAGTATTCCATGTATGTGGCGCATCGGCTGGAGGTGCCGGAACGAACTTCCACCAAATACGGGCATCCTTATTCAATTGGAATGTTGCTAGGCAGACTTTCTCCTGATCAGTGCATTGTATGACACCAAATATACGATTCATCTCATCGATCCAATTTTCTGCTTCATCTGGATTGGAAGATCCATAGAAACGCGGAGGATTTAGACTCCAGAAGTTACGATGAAGGTCTCCTGCCCTTGCCCCTGCACCACCTTGTGCTATAGTCTACAGTGGCTGGGTGAGGCTGGCAACAGTTTGTTGCATACCGTCCCAATCTACACGATGAGCCATTCGAAAAATAGGGTACCTGAGAGAAAATAACAACTTGTTATTTCTCATGAAATTGGAATGAACAAAATAATTCTTAAAGCTAATTAGTTATCTTATCCCGAGTTCTACCCAATCCTCACATGGGTGTGGAATTTCTTCCTTAGTTCATAGGTAGGGGTCCTTAACCTTGGACTTATCCTATGACATGACTCTTTTCCCTAAGTCCTGAGACTTAGGCCCTGATACCAACTTAACTGTCACGTCCCGAGCCTTTAATTACAGCGGAAGACTCGCTCAGGGAGCGCAAAGAGCTGGCATGGTAAGCCTCTTGCAAGCAAGAATCAATTAGAGCGCAAGACAATCACACTATTAGATGCAATTGCACAAGATTTAATCAAACTTCAACTTTATTTCATAATGCTCAATATTCAAGATACAATCACTAATTTGATTTTCATTCTACTAGACTCAAGAAATAGGAAAATTACAGTGACTCAATCTAGACAAATTAGACTTCCTATGTCTTCACTCTTGTCATAATAACATTCAATCGCTCTCGGACCCGCTACTTGAATCACCCGAATCTGAATTCGAAATATTTCCATCTTCTGAAAATATTAGAAAATAGGTCATGAGCACAGTTGCCCAGTAGGTATCGTCGCATCAACATGAAGGCACTATTAAAGTAATTAACATTTTAGCTCTAGAAAAATAAGATAAAATCATGCGAATGCGAATAAATCATGCAATCAAATCAATAGTAACAAGATAACCATGTAAGATAGAATGATCAAGAATGAATTAGTAAGAATAGAACAAGAACATGATATTGACCTTCCATGAACAAGAATGTAACGAGATTGTACTTGCAAGTCACATATTCCTCACTTTAGCATCTTATGCTTAAGAGCAAGTGCTTCATGAATTTCTGTGGAATATCAAGCAAGAATGTTATGTTGTGCCGTGGATCTTCACTTATTTATAGAAATAGTAGTCCCAGCGCAATGCGACGCCAGTAGCATCATACCTCATGGTTTATAAAATAGTATGTTTCCGGCAATCAGCCGAGGGGACTAGCATAGAGCCCTTGAACACAATCAGTGCTCGATCGCATCTTTAGTTATAAATTAAGTTACTTCCACGCATGTAACAATAAAGTAAGGCGAAGAATATAGCACTTCCAATAATTCCATGATAACTAAAATCAATGAATGAATGTTTTAATTTGAATATATGAGATCAGGAATGACATTTAAATTAGGTTATGCTTTATAGAATAAATCGGTAGCATAACGGTATATTTCCTTAACTTTCATCCATTACATTAAGTCTATTAAGCAATATGATAAGTTCTACATCATCAAGGTTTTGTCTAGAATCATGTGAAATATCAACCCTTGGTCAAACCTTGGGTTAACATATACCAGATATGTAACGGTCGTTTACTGGGCCGTTATATTATGTAACGGGCCATTAATGGGCCGTTACAATGATCAGAGTCCAGAAGGATAAATATAGACTCAGAGGAATGTGACGGTCTGACACTGGGCCGTTACGTGAGTCTGACGGTCCAGTTCAAGGCCGTTACATTACAAAAATCAGAAACCAAGATAGTGTATTCTATTTAATGGGCTTTTATTGGTACAACCAACTCGGCGTCCTAGTGGGAATCCCAGGCTCGTGGAGAATTACGGAGGCCTTGAAATAATGATTTTCTAGTCCATTGGAAGGAATATCCAATAGAGAGGTCCTCATGTCCAAGATTGTTTCCCTATAGTGCAAATTGTGAACTAATGACAACATACCGGAATATGTGCCATGTACTTATAGAATTAACTCTATTTACAGAGAGAGATATGTATAATCAATGTGAAAATCATGATAAAAACTCTGTCAGTTCAAATGTTAAAAATGTCATGCTTTATAGTACAAAACTATATAATTTGGCTTCAAGAAATTAACATAACTCAAGTAAAAGTGAGATAACAACACATGCAATACCTATCTTGAATAATCAAATATCCTTAAAATCACATGATTATGTTTAAAACTTAGGTAACTAGGTTTTAATTATAATAAGATTGGCAGGTTATATTCTGTCATAGGGTTGACAGAACACATGATATAATAGTCTGGCGAGTGGGCGCCACAGTGAAAGTGACGGTCAGGATCCAGCCGTTACATAAATGTAACGCGTCTGTCTAAACGCGTTAAAAACAACAGTGAAATTCAAATATCACAGAGTGTGTAACGGTCTGTCGTAGGGCCGTTACTTGAAAGCGACGGTCCTATGATAATGCGTTACAGTATCTGCTAACAGAAAATAACTATAGAAACTAAGAGATCAACTCACATCATGTCTTTTATCAAAACATCCTGAGTTTCCAGACATGTTAACGAAGTAAAGGCCATCTATATGCATAGGTAATCATGAATAGATGAATAGTCATGTTTTAATTTCTCAATTTGACTAAGAGGTGCATGATATGCATTGAGCTATCAAAACGTGAAATCAATGATCTACCATGCATGAAAATCAATTAAACCAGAGGCTCTTAGTCCTATCAAGCTGTTTTTTCCGTTCATGAGATAACCTACCTCTTAACTTAGACTGTAGTTTCTGAATTTGGTTGAGAACCTTGCCCTAGATCTCCTCCTTCTCTTGTGACTTTTCCAGCAACTTCTTTGGGCTCTAACCCCACGACCTCTTGACCTAAAAATGTGAAATTCGGAGGGGAGTTAGTCTAAAGTATTGTAATCAAATACTTCTAAAGAACTTACCTGAGATAATGACTCCTTACCTTACTTCCTTACGTCTAAAAAGTAAGGGTCGCACAGTTTAGAACTATGCCATATTTATAGAGTTTAGACTAAGTTTTGAGAATTAGATCGAGTTTAGAGTCCTTGTTTCATCAAATCCTAATCCCTAATAGTTCTTAGAGTCTTTACAATCCTTCCCAAGTCGATCCCTAGTGGATAGGAACATCAAGTTCCATTCTTTTCATGAGTTCCTTTGCTTACGAAACTAACAGGCTTGTAACGGACTAGGACCTACGCGTTAGAGTTATGTGGCGGTCTCGCGATAGACCGTTATATTCGTCGTGGATAGTGTTCAAACAATTTAAAACTCTTTTGATAATTATCCATTAACTTATCTTATATATTCTAGTATTTATCCTTAATATCCGTGGATAGACTTAATTTCCGTCTAGAATGTGGACCAAACTTAATGGGCTTGAGTTAAAATCCTTTTAGACTTTAATTAAGTGGGTTGGGTTAATTGATTAACACAACTTGGCCTCATAATGACTTATTAATCAAATAAACCATTTATAAATTTATTTAGGCCTTTATAAATTCTAGAAAATTATTTAAAATTTCTGGGGCACTACAATTTCAATCTCTGACTTGTATAACGTTGGATATGCATTGGCTTTTAACAGCACTGGGTGCTCAATAATGAATAATGATTTGATTATAGCCAATGGTTCATTAGTCAATGGTCTTTATGTATTAGATACATGTTCTAACGTTATGCAGGTTTCCAATGTTAATGAAGTGAATTCTGCATATCTATGGCATTGCAGGCTTGGTCATGTAGGCGAGAAAAGAGTCTCTCACCTATGCTCAAATGGGTATTTGGATTCATTCGAATACAAGCCATTTGATACCTGTGAGTCGTGTCTCATGGGGAAGATGACCAAGGCTCCCTTTAGTGGACATGGTGAGAGGGATGCTGACCTTCTCGAGCTCATACACTCGGATGTGTGTGGACCCATGTCCATGGAAGTAAAAGGGGGTCACCTCTATTTTATTTATTTTATTGATGACTTCTCGAGATATGACTATGTGTATTTAATGAGTCATAAATCACATGCCTTTGAGAAGTTTAAGGAATATAAGAATGAAGTAGGGAAACAGACGGGCAAGAGTATTAAGGCTCTTCGATCGGATCGAGGAGGTGAATACCTTAGCCACTAATTCACTTCTTATCTTAAAGACAATGGAAATGTTTCTCAGTGGACTCCACAGTATACACTACAGCACAATGGTGTATCCGAAAGGAGAAACAAGACCTTATTAGACATGGTCCGATCCATGATGTCTATGTCAGGACTACCCTTGTCTCTCTGGGGCTATGTCTTAGAGACTATAGCCTATTTACTGAAAATGATCTCAAGTAAATCTGTTCCTTCTATACCATATGAGATATGGAAGGGCAGGGAATCAAATTTTAATCACATTAAAATTCGGGGGTGTCCTGCCCATGTGAAAAGGAACGACAGTGATAAACGTGAGTCAATAACCGATAAGTGTAGGTTTGTAGGATATCCAAAAGAGACGTTTGGATATTATTTCTATCACCCTTCTGAGCAAATGGTCTTAGTGGCCAAGAGAGCTGTATTTCTAGAAAGAGAATATCTTCTCCAGAAAGACAGTGGGAGCCAAATAGAATTGGACGAGGCCTAAGAACCACAACCTAAAGACTCATTAGATGAGACTGTATCGGTTGATCCTATTCAGAGTGAAACACAGACACTACGGAGATCTGGTAGACTACCAAGAGAACCTGAGAGATATGTTAGACATGTCTCAGAGAGGTCATCTAAGGTATGTATCGATGAGGATGAAGATCTTCAATCGTACCAGGATGCAATCCGTAGTGCGGACTCCGAGAAATGGCAAGAGGCAATGGATTCAGAGATCCAGTCCATGTACACTAACAAAGTTTGGAACTTGGTTGATGTACCCGAAGGGAAAGTCCCTATCGGCTGTAAATGAATTTTCAAAAGAAAAATCGGTGCAGATGGACTGATTGACACATACAAGACCAGATTAGTGGCGAAAGGGTATCATCAAAGACAATGTATTGACTATGACAAGACATTTTCACCTGTGGCCATGGTTAAGTCAATCAGAATCCTCCTTGCCATTGCTGCATATCTGGATTATGAGATTTGGCAAATGGATGTGAAGACAACTTTTCTGAATGAAAATCTGTCAGAAGAGGTGTACATAGTACAGCCTGAAGGATTCACTTCCATGCTTCCTCCTAATAAGGTATGCAAACTTCAGAGGTCCATTTATGGATTGAAGCAGACATCTCGAAGCTGGAACTTAAGATTTGATAAAGCTGTCAAATCTTTCAACTTCATTCGGAATGAAGATGAACCCTGTGTTTACAAGAAGGTCAGTGGGGGCTCTGTGACCTTCTTGATCCTTCATGTTGATGACATCTTACTCATTGGGAATGATGTAGGGATGTTGACATCAAATAAGTCTTAGTTGTCCAAGACCTTCTCCATGAAAGATTTGAGAGAAGCATCCTATGTGCTGGGCATAAGGATCTATCGATATAGATCTAAAAGGATGCTAGGATTATCCCAATCTATGTACATAGATATTATCCTCAAAAGGTTTAGGATAGAAAATTCTAAGAGAGGTCTCATTCCTATGAGACATGGAATTTACCTATCTAAGGGGATGAGCCCTAAAACATCAGAGGAGGTGGCATACATGAATAAGGTACCCTATGCTTCGGCCATAAGGTCAATCATGTATGCAATGCTATGTACACGGCCTGATGTTGCCAATGCTCTGAGCATTGTCAGTAGATATCAAGCAAATCCAGGCGAAGAGCACTGGAAGACAGTAAAGGACATCCTTAAGTACTTGCGAAGGGCTAAGGATCTTTTTCTGCTTTATGGAGGAGATGACCTACAGCTTAGAGCTTACACAGACTCTAGTTTCCAGTCAGATCTAGATGACTGTAAATCCATGTCTGGGTTTGTATTCATGTTGAATGGAGGGACAGTCAGTTGGAGAAGCTCCAAGCAAGATACGACTGCAGACTCGACGACGGAGGTAGAATATATTGCTGCAGCTGAAGCTGCTAAGAATGCCGTCTGGATGAAGAAATTTATTTTGGAACTTGGCGTAGTTCCCGAGATATCAGCTCCCATCCCATTATTTTGTGATAATAATGGGGCAATCGCCTAGGCGAAGGAACCGAGATCTCACCAGATGTCGAAGCATATTCTGAGGTGCTTCCACCTTATTCGGGAGATTGTTGATCGTGGAGATGTGGCGGTAGAGCGTGTACCGTCAGAAGATAACATAGTAGATCCACTAACTAAGCCGTTGACACAGATTGTATTTAAGCGCCATCGGGATAAGATGGGCCTCAAAGTTGTGGGGAATTGACTGTATTTGGAGATTGTTAGTATTGGTGTGCTACAGGCCAATTTAGGGTCAGGTAGACCCGATATATGTACGATCTTGTTCATTATTAATAAAGTGGTATTTGAGCGTAAATATATGATTGTATATTACTTTACGATGTCCTTAGGATATGTGGTTGTAAAGTCAACTCGAGATGAGATCTCGAATATGAGACTGATTTTACATGGACACATACCTTAAACTGTTCCTGGTTGGAGGGTAATCACTCGGGGACTTTGTTTACCTGTTAAACCAGTACACATGATGTGTGACTGACCAGTCTCATGGTCATTGGTGCGGGGCACCAACACATATGTGTAGGTGTATGTCCTTGGAGGATGTACACTGAACTGATCCGCTATTGGATCTTCAGATGGTTGATTATACCTAATGTCAACTGAAGATCCAACGGTCTCAGTAGCATCGTTGGTCCTTTGACATGAGACATTGATCGGATCTTACACGAGGACTGGAATGATTTAATTACTTGGCTAAGTGACTTTAACCATAAGTCACGAATTGTCGAGTCATTAACCATTTCAGGATACGTGTGAAGATCATCAATGGTCAAGAGGGGATCGCTCACTGTCTGGTATATATCAGACAGTTAATGAGTCATGACACTGACGCTCCATTAAATCCCTGGCCATGGTCGTGTGGGTTCGTTTAGAACGGACGTCATACACTTTAAGGAGGTCATGGTCAAATGTCACGATCATGGGGTTTGACACAAACCATACCCTCAATCAAACCAGACTCATAGAAGGAGCGAGGAATTATAGCGATGCGGCAACTGTAGACTTACAGGTACCAGACAGGCTGGTTTAAACCCGGTATCCTCTAGAATCACGAGGATTTACTTGACCCAACGTGATCAAAGGTTCGGAATAAATTAAACTATTATTCTACTCTGGTAGAAGCGAATAATAAGTTTAATTTACTTCTGATTGGGAATTAGAAGTTAATGAGCCTTAAACTAGAGTGACTAAGGGCCTAGTGGATCACATACAATGGATTCTTGGGTGAGGGATTATTATTGTACAAATGTATATATTAATTCCCTTGAAATCCTTTTGAAAAGGCATATAAGAGGGGCTTAATATATATGTACAATAATGAAAG
This sequence comes from Amorphophallus konjac, assembly GCA_022559845.1. NCBI lineage: Eukaryota > Viridiplantae > Streptophyta > Magnoliopsida > Alismatales > Araceae > Amorphophallus > Amorphophallus konjac. The sequence goes on along the minus strand of CM040121.1, from coordinate 4,187,448 downwards.
GGATACATATACAATATCGGTTAATAGGGGCTCTTTTAGAAAGGGCTAAATCCTATAAATATGCATCCTACGAGAGCTCTCTTCCCCCTTGGCTTAAGCAAACACTAACAGTAAGAGAAGAGAGATTTCTCTCCCCCCTTTCCTCCCTCTTACTCTCTCTCTAGAAGCCCTTTCTCTCTCTAGAAGGGGAAGGCTTGGGGAAGATCGTGCCGGGAGGATACCGTCGCTACGTGAGGATCCGTGTGGATCTGTTCTAGCGGCCGTACTTCTGTGCGGCTCGGTGTTCGCGAGATTCTGCATCGGACACTGCGGATAGCGTCGTTCCGCGCAAGGTGAAATCTGTAACCCATAGTTAGGGGTTGAGTTATTAATGCATCGATTAGAGCACATATCTAGGATTCCATCAAGCCGAGTTCGGGTAAATAAATTTTTTGTTATCCGCTGCGTTGCCTGAACAGTGCTATATGGAATGTTACAAAAACCTCCCAGCCCGGCATGGCTGAGTAATGCCAGGCCCAGTACGACCCGATGTCATTAGGCCCATAGCGGGCATTGCCAGTCAATCCGCAGTACATGAATGTAGCCCAATCGAGGCCCACTCAGGACTGGTCGGCTCACATGCATGATTCTTGAACCATTGCGTCTCGGACACCGTGATATTCGCTAGCGGACGAGCGTTGAGGCAGCAGTTACGGGGTTTACCTCAACGAACTCAGGATCATGCCCATGCCGTCGAGATGTCTGCCACAATACCCTTCCTAAGAGAATGGGCGAGTAGATAATGGACGATGTCCACGATCGAGTAGAACATCGCTCCACTAACCACACTCTCACCGAGTCAGGGAAGAGATGACGTCACGTCAACCGATATAAATAGGGTCCTGGACGGACGTAGGGATAGACAGAGTTACTCGCATGAAGACGCTCGCATAGTCACCCCTGCTACCACAGAGAGATATGGAGTGATCGCCACTATCTTAGGCTCCGAGTCTCTATGCCAAGCACTCGCTTCCTCTTCCGAGCACTCTCTCCCCCTTTGGAACTCTCACCTCTCTCACTCTTCTCTTTAACATTCGTATGTCCACGTCTCTGACTTAAGTATCAGAGGGTTATCTCTTGGGATCATAACTAGGACTCCTTCTGATGTACAATTCAATGTTTATAAATTTCCTCGAAGTAGTCAGATGCTCTTCTCCTCCAAAAAATTTAAAAAATGTAGTACAAATTTAAGGCATCACTTTTCATCATCTACAAACACCATCGTTGTCTATGTCATACTAGGAGTCATTCCAGTTATGACTTCATTTCTAGTGAAGGCTTCCGTGTCATCAGAGGACTCATCAAATTAATACGGAGACACCACCTACACCGACGCCTTAGTTTAACCATGTGTATCGTCCATATCCACTACCATCCATGTAGTTCTCTCTCATGCCAGTGCAAGCAATGGAACCGTGCACCAATTAGATCGTCAACAAATTAATGCCTTTCCAACGGCTCACTGTAAGAAGTTCTTTAATTGCACGAATCCTTTCATGCTTCAACCATGTCTACCTTCTCGATCGGTAATGCATTAATTACACGGATTAATTAATTAAAAGTACGAGGTCTTGTTATGCGTGGTTCTTGACTTGGTGCCCCTTTGCTTGTTCAACTCAGCTTCCATTGCTTTTTACATGATCCAAGTCTATTCACCTATCCCTGTCAAGATATCATTTGTACGCATGCCTGTCTCGGATGAAATTACTCACCGGTACTAATTGTTTCAGCTTCTGATGACAGCATATTCATGTTCATCAACTGGGAGCTAAAGTGGGCAACGCTTGGGAACTAGAAGGTAAAAAAAATATGTAATCATGCATGTGAAACGATATATTAGTTTAGAGTCACAATTATAGAGACAATTAATTCTAAAAAAAAATTGGTATCGAAATCCCAAAACTAGCAATAGGTTGAATATGTAAAAAGAACCGTGTACTATGTCATCCTGCTCTCACGCATGTATTTGTTCTAAAGCAAACAAGCATATATGTACCCCACTACATGCATTATATTGTCATTTGGTTAACAAATCTGTATTTAGCGATAGGTATTAAGTTAAAGATAGCGAGCATAGAGAGACTGTAAGAACAATCATCCAACAAGAAATTGCAGACCCAATCCATCACAAGCTCAGACCCACATGATACCCATGCAGTAATACAAGATAAACAGGGGAATTTGGACACCCCGAATTAAAAAGATAATATTACGTGGGCATGAATTGAGCGCGAAAGATTTAAGTTTAAATTTAACGACACCCAACTCATGTTCGTTTTTTTATCAAAGATTAGTAAATCCTAAACTCACATCTTTCAAAGATTAAATATGAGTCTAGTAAACCCCCCGAAAGTCTATCTCTACCTACTCGCCCGGAGAGAAATGCAACCTTCCAAGTAGACCAGATTGAGAGATTCGTCTCCACTCTCAAAACTGTAGCTTGGGATGGTAGGTGAAGTTGGTAGGTCATCTGGACTATTGAATAGAACTTACAAAGTAAGAACGTAGCCTCCGTGTTTTAGAGAAAGTCATCTCTTCACAATAATATCTTCAATTAACATAGAAATATTCCAGTAGCAAAGATAGGAGAAGGGATCTTCGATTCAGGGAGTTGGAGGAGGGAACATCTAGTCTAGTTAACATATGGATATAAGTAACTGCTTAACGTGGAAAATCGAGTCATCTTTCATTGGTATGCTTAGATATAATTAAGTGATCAGATCGAATCATTCGTCTCAATCATTAAAACATCTGTTTAATTCACATAGGGTGTGTTTGACGGACGATTAAGATAGGGGAGCAGATGAGAGAGAGAGAGCGGTGGGTCTCGCCTCTCTCTTACACATAACTCCATTGATCGGGGTCAGTTAGCACACTTGACCTTCCGGAGTCGAGTGGGTTAACTCCTCCCGATTAGTAAACACGTCCTTAAGATCTCTTCGACGCACAATATAGGACTGGAATAACCAATCGATGAGAGAGAAAAGACGTAAACTCTATCTTTTTTCCTCACATGTATCCGAAGTTAACGGAGTTCGGGTGACAGATTCGTGCCCAACCCAGTGATTACGTCTCCCCCACCCCCACCACTGGTTTGTCAACGAGTCCCTTAATAAAAAGAAGTTATAACCCGTACCTTGCATATCAACTCGATATGGATTCTATCTTCTTAGGTCAATCAAAGAGTTGGATGATGTGACTGCCCAAACCTGTCTTTTCATTGGATGAGCACAGACTGCCGATGGCATGAGAACATTTTGATTGATAAAGTCTACTAAATTTAGGTAGGTTTTGGAGGGGCTGATTTTACGGGCGGCCCACCTGCCGTTTTGACCTTTCAACGCTAGGTGGGCCATTTATTTAAAGCTTGCATGCGTAACGTGGGCTGGTAAAGAGAGTACATCGTCGGGCATTGTTATCGAGTTATTAGTGAAGTGGGGGCATCAATGGACGACTTTTAGTAAGGATGACTTGTAAATAGACTGATACCCAAACAAGGTAGAAAAATAGTACATTTAAAGCAAATTAATTACTCGTGTTATCTCTCTCTCTCTCTCTCTCTCTCTCTCTCTCTCACTATATATATATATATATATATATATATAAAATTGGTGAAAAATATGTTTAATACCAACTACATAGCTTCTGCTTCTAATATCACAACATATTTCTCATTCTCAAACAAAACGTAACCCTTAATGAATTGCTCAGCAAATGAGAGTTTCTTTCACGAAGGATTTCCATTTTTTTTCATCTTGTATTTTTTATCAATAAGTGCCATAATATTACATATTTGGTGGCACATGGCAATCGACATAAAGAACGATATTAATTTGGTCTGCTCGACATTTGGGATTTAATAAATGTGTGATAATGATAAGGAACTGTTAAATAAATGAGAATGGAGAGGGGGCTCTCTCTACTCCCTACGGAGAAAGGAGCAGGGAATTTTACAAATAAAAAATTCTTAAAAGTGGAATCAGTAAAAATATCATTCTTAAAAATGTATTCGCAGATATATTATTAATTTTAATCAAGTATTATAAAAATATCATCGTCGGTTTATTATTTTATATGAACATAACCATGATTATTTTTTTTATTAATATTAAGAAAAGAGTACACAGACAAAGGGGCATTCTCCTGGGAAACAAGAGGGCAAGCAAAAGAATTAGCCCTATAGAAAGCAAGGAAATAAAAAGCAAGGGCCTAAAGATTAACTACCAAAAGAGACTAAGATAATCCAGCGAATTCTATTCTTAATCCCCTTGAACCCAAAGACGGTCTAGAATCAGAAACGGGGCTAAGGATGCCAAGATAAAGAGCCTGCCAGCTAAGCCCTGACATCATAGAGCTCGAAATGCTTTGGCCTACGACGATTCTTCCTTTTGCTCCTACAGACAGGTTGGAAGGGAATTTCAATCTCCGTGCCTTGCTCATCCACCGAACTGTCAATCTCGCTGGGTGCACAATCTGAGGGATGTCCATCCAGCGCGTGTGCAGAGGGGCAGACATCAAATAGGGCAACCCCACCAACAACCCGAGAAGAGGCAGCAGGAGCTGGGGGAACTTCGTCGCAGGGGCTAGTACTCAAGGCCATCACACCATGGGGCTGTAAAACTGGGAGAGACAGAGCCATGCAAGACGACAGCAGTAGCAGAGGGCCGAGCACGACAAGGGGCCCAAGACCCAGAGAAGGCAGGCAGAGCGTTCAATTCATCTCTCATAGCGCACAGGGCGGCGAAGCAGGCCAAACGGTCTGCCTCCTTTTGGAGGTCAACGGCGTCCGGATGACAAGCAAATGACGACGCAGCAGCCACATGTGTAATGGCTTTGGCGGATGCAACCGCAGCGAAACCCACATCAGAGACACCACCGAGCTAATCACTTTCAGCAGGAGCATCATCGGTGCTAACAGGAATAACAGTGTCAACATGAATAACATCTGTAACAGGAATAACATCTGTAGCATCATTGAAATCAGACCCAGGCCGATCGAGAGGCGGAGAACCAGCAGGCTTGCTAATGATGCCATTGCGGGCTGACACTGGAGACGATCGGCCGGTGTTGTCACTCAGGAGAGAAAGGAGGCCCCGGGCGTCCTGGCGGGGGGCAGCAGCATGGGGTACCTCTGGAGCACCAATAACCTTGGGGGCATCACCAACCTGAGCTTCAACAATAGCAGGAGGCTGCTGAATAGGAATCAGAGCTGCAGGAGGTGGGGCATGGGAGGGAGCAGTGCCATTCGCAGGGAGCTTAGCAGGGCGCCAGACCCGCTTATGGCCAACTAGAGCAGCGGCTAGGGAGGGGCCGGCCTGAATAGCAGGATGAGGAACACAGTCCTTGGCATTAGAATTAGCAGCAGGGCCAACATAATCAACATACTTCTTCTAGCATTTAGACGGCAAATGAGCAAGCCATTTGCGGTTGGAGCAGAACATGGGAGGGGCAGGATAGTGCAGGGGCTGCCACGCACCATCAGACCCAATGCCAATCCAAACCCGGTGCGGAAGCTTCACATATACGTCCAATTGGACACAAACACAATGTGTTCCTGTCAACTTGGAGGACCAGGCCAATGCTACCGGCAATAGAGCAGATCATGGCTTCACTATAGAAGTTGGCCGGCAAACCCAGCATCTCCAGCCACACAGGAACAAGAGGAGAATCTTCATCCGGTGAAAAGGTCAAAGACCATTTAGAAAACAAGAATGGCTTGCCCTTCACATACAAAGACTCTTTGAGAAGAACTTGTAAGAAGTCATCTTGGTTCTGAAATCGTAGCAATAAATGGCGCCCATCCAAAGCACTCAGAAGGAAGTCTTGCTTCAATTGAAACCGCTGGGCAAGGTGCAGTCAAATCTCTTGGAATGGCGGTCTGCCCAGGGGTGTCTTGGCCACAATAGCATGTTCCAAGTGCTTATAGGACATATGAATCTCGTCCAAGGTGAAGAAGGTTGCATGCTCTCCGTTGTCTGTAGAAGCAGGTCTATGGACAGCAATATGAAGGGCCGGAGGAGGAGCAGAATGAAGAAGCACCTGGGCGAAGGATGGAGGCGCAGTGTGTGGGATGCTGCCGCACGCATCCCCTGCAGCAGATGACGAGGGAGGTAGACCAGAGCCGCACGCAGCAGCCCAAGGGGATGCGCCCTGGGCACCAGCAGCCGGGCCAGGCCGACCGGCTGGCACAGCAGCCAGGGCACGGCTAGCCGACACACGACCAGCGCGAGCACCACCAGCAGCACGGGCAGGAGCACCTCCTTGCACGCAAATAGCAGGGGGGCCCACAGCCGGAGCAGCAACCAGGGCACCGCTCGCAGAAGGGGGTAGCAAGGCGCCAGCAGCATCGCAGGGCAAAGCAGCAATGGAAGAATGCTCACGAGCGACAGTAACCAACGCATCAGCATCAGCAGATGGGGCCAAGACCTTGCCAGCAGCCAACGCACCAGCAGGAGGCACCTGCGATGCATTTGGAGCAGCGATGGTCGGAGAGGCAGACGGAGAAGTAGAAGGGGCACGAGATGAAGAAGAAGGGTCGTGGGCAGAAGGAGCCACCGCCTGGCCAACAACCGGAGCACAACCAGGAGGAGGGACCAGCGATGGAGGATGGGGAGGAGAAGACCCCCCCCTCCGGGGCCAGCCATGGCTGGGGAGGGCCGCGACCAACAGCAACCCTAGGGCGGCGCTCCTGCGCGGCGGCAGAGGAGACGCTCTCAACTTTTGCTGGAATTGATCATGATTATTTTTAATTAGATAAACGATTGCCATAATTATTTGTTACTTTCTGTGAATTTAATTATAATTATTTTTAATTAGATGGGTGAAAAATATTAATATCTTTAATTAAAATAGAATAAAATAAAATTCATCTCTCTCTCAACTCTATCTCCCTTTGTCGGTACTGCCCCCCTCCTGCGTGTTGTCGACTATGCCATCATGTCCCCATTGCCCCCTGCCTTGCCGGAACTCCCCTGCCTCGCCAAAACCCCCCTCACCTGCATCACCAACAGGAACACGTCGCCTCTACTGCCGCAAATCGACAAGGTCTCCCACGTGCACCCATCAGCCCCCTTCGCCGCGAACCACTCCTGCGGCTCCTTCAATTCGGCCGAAACCCCCTCAAGCAACAGTAGAACGGGAAGGGGACGTTCTCTGCGCAAGCGCCAAAGGGGCTACACACGGAATACTGCTCACAAGTCGTGGACACCATCTATACCCTCAGCTCCTCGGTCCAAAGGAGGTGTTCAAACTCGCTGGCGGGGTGCAGCAGCACCCATAGGAGGCTGGTGTTCCTGATCATGATGTCCATGTAGTACGTCTCATTGCAGGAGGAGACGATGGTGGAGTTGGAGACCGTGATGGCGTTCATGTTGTGCCCCTGTGGTTTTGATGATGGTTTTGATGATTGATTTGGTTTTGATGATTGGTGATGATTGGTGTTTGATGTTAATTACTGTGAGTCATCTTGTTGTGTAAGTCATTGCAATTGAAGTTCAGACTGTTTATCTCCTGCATAAAGCTTTCACATGCATTACTTGTTCAAGTGTAAACTCTGTCAGCTTTGTCTGGACATACACATCGACTGTTCATGCGAAGTCTAAACATTCTGATCAAGTTTGTACATTGGTCTTGGCATATGCATTCATAAAGTATATACACTCTTCGGTTGACTTCAACTGAAGTCTGTACATCGGCATGCATTACATCAAGTATGTACATTGCATAGCATGTTGCGTCTAAGTCTATACATCACTGTAGCATGCATTTCTTGAAGCCTATACATTCTCAGTGTTGACACGCTTTCAGCCTAAAGACTGTACAGCCCACACTCATAGCTAAGTCTATACACTGGCTTGAAGCATCCATTGATGTATGTACATTCTTCAATGAACCTTGAAGTCTATACACTGATTCACTGTTCATCGTCTTTGGGCATCAAAGTCTGTACATCGCCTTCAATCTTCAAGTCTATACTCTGGCGTATTCTTCAAGTCTGTACATCCACAGTTAAACTTGAAGTCTGCACACTAGTCTTCACTGTCAAGTCTGCACATTGGTCTTCGATATCATAGTCCATACATTGGACTGTTCATCAAAGTCTATACAGTGAGTGATTCATTGGTGAAGTCTGTTCACTCAACTGTACTTCAAGTCTAGACATTGCACTATTTCGTTCATCTTCGTGTTGTTTTAGTGTCTATGTCTTCGTGTTGTGTTTACGTTTTCGTGTTGGTCTGTCTTCATGTCTTCGTGTCGTTTTTGCATACGTGTCTCCGTGTTGTTTACTGTAGCAGCTCGATTTGTTCTGGTGAACTTCGAGTCGTTTCCCAGTGAATCCTGTGTCGGTTCACCTCGTGCTGTTCTCATCGTCTTAGTGTTGTTTTCACTTCGTGTCGTTTTCCTTCTCATGTCTACGTGTTGTGTTTCTGAAGCAGCTTTAATAGTTCTGATGAACTTCGAGCCGTTTCCCTGTAGACCTCGTGTCGTTCCTGTTTAGTAACCACTCTTCGTGTCGGTTACTGTTGTTCTTGTGTCTTCGTGTCATTTTCCTTGTTGTGTCTTCGTGTCATTTTTTCCTCTATTTGCGTGCAGGACATCGCAGCACCTCGTGTTACTTTCTGTGCCACCTCGTGTTGCTTTCTGTGCCATCTCGTGTCGTTCTCTGTGTAGTATGTGTTTTTGTCACCACTACACTTCGTGTCGTTGTTCTTTGCTTCGTGATGTTTTCACTGTCTTCGTATTGGTCTTTCTCATTAGACCTCGTGTCTTTCTCGCCTTGACCACACTTCGTGTTGCTTTACGTAGACCTCGTGTCTTGCTTGTTTGCAACCACTTCGTGTCGGTTTCTGTTGTCAGCCCGTGTTTGTCCTCGTGTTATTTTTGCATTCGTAACCTCGTGTTGGTCTAGTATTTGTGTTTTTGTTGTTTTTATTTTCGTGTCTTCGTGTTGCCATTTATAGACCTCGTATCTCTTTTGTTTTATAACCTCACTTCGTGTCGTTCCCTTCGTTGTGTCTGATCTGTTACAGTATACTCGTGTCGTTCTTAGTTATTATGTCCGAGTGTTGTTTCCTTCTCACTTCGTGCTGTTCTCATCCTACCTTGTGTCGTTCTTGTAGTAGTGCTTGATTTGTTACAGTGACTTCGTGTTGTTCTCCTTGTAATGTTTGTTTTTGTCACCACTGAATGTCGTGTCTTTCTCAGTGCATCTAGAATTGCTACTACATACTTCGTGCATATTTAGTTATTGTGGCCCTCAGTTTTAATGGTTTTCATCTCCTTGCAGGTCCGAGGAAGAAATATTCCCAAGTGACTGGGCAGCACGTGATCCGAGGCTGGAATGAAGCCTGCTGAGAGACTGCCACGTGGTCCGAATTCTTAGGGCTGGAAATGTGGAGGTCACACGTTGGGGCTGATGCTGCTGCTGCTATATATATGAGCCTTCTTCCACAGAAGAAGGTTGATCGAGTTGGCAAGAAGAAAAGTTCATATAGAGAGCCACGATCCAGAGAAAAAGAAAAGAAAAAGAAGAAGAGCAGAAGGAGAAGAAGAGAGAGAGATAGTGCTCGTGTGAAAAAAAAAAGGAAGAGCGAAGAAGAAGAAGTACAGCAGAGAGTGAGAGATTAGGAGAGCAGAAGAAAGAGAAAGAGAGATAGAGAGTGAACGAGAGAGCTCGTGGAGAAGAAGAAAGAAGCTTACCTGAAGATCTGACTACTGGACCGTGGATCAAATCCAGGCCAGGCAGCTCCATGCGAGCCACATTTGTGTTATTTGTCTTTACAACTTTCTGATCGCTGTGTATTTTTCGTTTCTTATTTTTCCTGTTTCATTTGGTTATCTGTGTTCTTCCGATCCTCAGTAGTGAGGTCGGGGTTCCTCCTGTTAGTTCAGGAGAAGGGAGATTGCTATCTCCGGTTGCAAGTAGCTGGGTGCTACTTGTGGGTTCCCTCCGGTTTGGAGGAAGGGAGATCTGATCTCCGGTTCTGGGCTTGTGGATTCAAGTCCAGGGGTTCCCTCCGGGTCTGGAGGAAGAGAGACCGTGTGTCTCTGGTTTGCTAGTGACTGGTGTCACTAGTGGTTCCCTCCGGTTGAGAGGAAGAGGGGAGGCTGTTCCCCTGGTCAAGCTGTGTGGCAGCACTTGTTGCAGACTGAGTCTGCTATTTCTAGCGTGAGCTAGTGGAAGCCACACTCGGTTTGAGTGTGGGGTGGATGTAGGTCTGCTGGACCGAACCACCTAAAAACCCCTTTTGCACTGTGGTTTGATTTGTCTATTTGTGCTTCCGCTAGGTGATTGCATAGGGGCGCTCCTTGTGTTTGGCGTCTGGTTGAGCAGAAGTTTTATTAGTTTATAGATTGACTAAATCTGTCTTGTTAGCTCTCCAGTGATCTCACTGTGTGTTTGGTTAGTTCCACAACTGCCATCTAGCCTTTAAGTTTGTTTAGTTTGCAAACTAGCATTTCAGTGAGCGAAATTTTAATTGGGCGGAAGGTTTTTAAAGGGTTATATTCATTCACCCCCCCCCCCTTCTGAATACTGCACCGAACCCAACAGTTCATGGATGGGAAGTCGATGAAGCGGACCCCGTTCCACAGCCCCATGGTGAACCTTATCATCGACGACCTTTCTCGCAACATGCGGCGGGGCAAATTGTTGACCTACATCTCATATGAAGGGAAAGCCGAGTCGACAATAAGTGACACATGATGTTGAAGCCATACCTCATGAGAGATGAGAATGATAAGGAATGAAGCAAGCAAGTGTCTGATGATGGCCAGGGTAGATAGGGGGTCGCTGATGGATTGAAGGGCATCGGCTAGGGATTTTACCTTTTGGAAATATTCCGTCACCAAGAATGTCCCTTTCTTGATTGTTTGAAGCTGGGTGTGCAGTTGGAGAGACCATGCACGAGAGTGAATATATAGCGAATGTTCGAGAGAGGGAATCCCAAGCAGCATGAGATTACCAAAGGAAGGATAGGTTCGTGTTGTGCCCATGTAGTCATTTGAGTCATCATGTGATCAATTAGGTCATTCGACATCAATCTATGATCATATGTGTCATTTGGTATTCTTGGTTTTGATAATGGCTAAACACTATAAGTCATTGTTCTTTTCCACTATCTTATGACTGACATATGTGATGTTTTGTTCATGACAGATATGCACATGAAAGCTCAATGTTGCGCCCTCGCACGCGGATCGACCTGCGCGGTCAGGTCGCGGGGATCGACCTACCCGGTCAAGTCGCGGGGGTCAAGGGGGCAGCGCCCCTTGCGGGGGTTTCCGGGGGCGGAGCCCCCGGAACAAAATTTGGCTTGAAGACTCAGTAATAAAACTTCAAGACAATCAAGGTCGATGCCACAGACATGAACGGGCGGCTAACGGACTCAAGCGACGGAGCTGGTGCGACCAACGGACCGACCCGGGGTGACCCGGGCTCTGCCCAGCTGGCGGTCGACCGCCAGCACAGGGGCGGTCGACCGCCCCAGCCAGGGACCGCCCAGCTGCAGTTCTGGCAGCTGGCGGTCGACCGCCAGCCAGTGGCGGTCGACCGATTTTCCCAGGGATCGCCCGGTTGTATGTGCTTCAGTGGCGGTCGACCGCCAGAAGCTGTAGGTCGACCGCCAGCCCCGAGCCTTCATTTTTTATTTTGTTTCCAACTTCGAAAAGGGTCATTCTACATGGATTTCTTTAATCCAAAAGTCACCTAATCACCCACAAATTGTGGATCTGGTCTAAGGCTTGTCCATAGACCATTCAAGGTCTATAAAACCAATACAAGAGGGTTGGAAACCCTAATGCTTCAAGGGGTTACAAGGGTGGCTGCAAGGGAGGTTGCAAGAGAGCTTGGAGACTTGCTACTGTTCACGTGAACAGTAGTTCGTGAAGGTGTTCTTCATCCAATCAAAGGAGAATCAAGCTCAAATCAAAGTCAGCAAACTTCAAGGAAGATTACATCAAAGCAAGGCTATCAAAGTGATCCAAGGAAGCTGGTTTGATTCAAGTTCTTCAAAGGAAATCATCTTCATCCATTCAAGTTCTTTCAAGTTCATTCAAGGTGATATCTCAAGCATTCAAACTCCTAGAAGCTAAAGAAGCAATCAAGATTCAAGGTAGCTTCATCATCTCCTTCATTCATTCAAAGAAGTTCAAAGAGAAGATCAAGAGAGAAGAATTGAAGGAAGATGTACTGTTCACGTGAACAGTACTCCGTGAAGAACATTCATCCAATCAAGGGTGAATCAAGAAGATTGAGTTGAAGCCAAGAGGAGCCTTGTTGCTGATCAACATTTCATACAAGGGCCAATTCATTTTCACTCATAACTCAATCTCTTGTTTTAGTTCCTTCACATTTGTTTCATTTTCATTATTGTTAAACATTGAAAGTGTGATTCATCCCTACCGGTGGTTAGTAGGAAGGAAATTGGAGGGTGTTCCAATTTACAGTTGACGTCCCTACCAGGTGGTGTGTAGGAAGGTAATTGGTAGTTTCCGATTTGCGGTTTGGTGCGCTGCACAAGTGAAGCCTCACCGGGTTTTGGTGAGGGGTGGACGTAGGGCTGAGGATTCAGTCCGAACCACCTTAAAAATCCTGTCTAGTGTGGTTTGCTTGTGTGATTGATTCGTTCTAGATGCATGCTTAGGATCGAATTATTATATATCTTGCTTATCTTGCTAAGTGAATCATAGCATTCTTGGAAGCTAGTTTCTATTCCGCTGCAATTCATTTTAACTAGCTGTTTAGAGGGCCGCATTGCGAAAAGTGGGGCTGATCTATTCACCCCTCCCCTCTGATCTGCTGTCCACTACACAACAGTTCGGAGATGGAGGTGACGATCGAACTGGCTTAGAATGAGTTGATCCTTCAAGGTCCACTCTTCATGGGTGGGATTGAGGACAGCTGGCATATTAGTGGAGGAGGAAGGGAGGAACTTGGGTGGGCAATGTTCGATGGCTCCGTAGGAGAGGAAGGAGCTGTCCTCTCCAAAAAGATAATTATATGAGGTGAGTTTCAAGGGGAGAAAAGGAAGGATATTAGAGGAAGTAACCAAGGTTGGCGAGGGAGCAGGGACAGTGGAGGATGTGTCATCGCTGGCCATGCATGGTGAGAGAGGGAGCAGAGGATCATGGGGGAAGGAGAGAAAGGCGATGAATGCAAAGGAAGCGAACCAAGGGGAGGCATTAGCCAAGTGTTGAAATATTTGGGCATAGTCTCTCGGGTAATAGTCCCGTATTAGTTAAATGAGTTGTGGTTCATGTGTTTATGACTCTGGACCTGTGTATCTCAATATTGTGATTTTAGATTTAACATGGTATCAGAGCATGGTCTTGGCCGTGAGGGAGAGTGTTAGAATATTTGAGCACAATAGTCCCCTGAGCAATAATCTCGTATTGGTTAAATGTGCTTATGACTATGGACCTGTGTATCTCAACACCAAAATGTTACGATACCATGTGAAAGTACAAACATCAGAGATCGGAGGTGATAGCGAGCGTGCAAGAATCGGTGCGCTACTGCAGGAAACAGAAAGCGGCAACACCGGAGCGCACAGCTGATGCGCACAACTGCATATCATATTGTTAGCGAATTGTTGTAATCGTTCCATCATTTGTGGAACCCAATTCTTATGCTTGTAAACGTTACAGGAAATGCAATATATACAAATACCAACAGTGCTACGAATTGAGCACTGACGGGATTCTCCACAAACTTCTTCTTTCCTTCTACTTCTGCCTTTTCATGGTATCAGAGCCCTCCGCTTAGCAACCTTCGATCCATGGCCTCCGGCAGCGAGCAGGCTTCTACTATATCGTCATCGGCTAAGCAGGCTTCTCCACTGGCATCACCCAACGTGATGCCCTTCCTTCCCTTGAAGTTATCACGGGATAACTATCTCCTATGGAAAGCTTAGTTCGTTCCCCTCTTGAAGAGCCATGGATATCTATCCATGGTCGATGGGTCGACTGTACCACCACCAGCGACTCTAACTAAAGATGGGGAGGAGTCGCAAACTCCCAACTCAGATTTTGTGGCATGGGAGAGGACGGATCAAATGATCCTATCGTGGCTCATCTCGTCCCTCACCGAGCCTCTTCTCCCATTAATCGTGGGACACCACACTCCTCGGGCGGTTTGGGATGCACTCGCTCGGGCGTTTGCTTCTCGCTCCCGCGCCCGTGTCCTGCAACTTTGCACAAAGCTTCACGGGATGCGACACGGGTTGGCCTCCATCGAGGAATACGTCCAGTCCATCAAACTTATTGCGGATGAGTTAGCTGCGATCGGCCACCCCATGAGCGATGAAGATCTCGTCACGGTGGTCCTGGTAGGTCTGGGACCGAGCTACGAAGCGTTTGTGTCGAGCATCACCACGCGCCTTGAGTCCAATACTCTCGAGGATATTCTTGCGCATCTCACCGCACATGAGATACTTATGGCTCCACAACGTACCACCTCCGATGATGCCTCTGCGTTTCACTCTGCCAATGCTACCGTCTATACTACTGCTCCCACTTCCAACAATGACAAAGGACGCCAAAGCAACACAGGTGGAAGCCGCAGACGTGGCCGCGGCAAATCCAAAGACCCGCGGTGCCAAATCTGCCACCTGTTCGGTCATCGTGGTCCAGCATGCCTCGAGCGCTTCAATAAAAATTTCACCGGAGGATATGCATCGGTCGGCAAACAATCGTTCACTCATCCATGGCGACCCCATTCCTCTCCAGCACCAACCTCTGTGCCACTGCCTCCAGGCCCGCCAGCATACCCTGCCGCGTATTCAGCTGAATACCCGCGCTATAGCACTACAATGCCTCCCTATACGGCAGTTCCCATGATGCCTCTCTCCCCGTCATGGTACCCGAACAGTGGAGCCACGCATCATGTTACGCCAGACTACAATACTCTCCTTAATCCTGTAAGCTACAGGGGTCCTGATAAACTACATGTCGGAAATGGTGAAGGTCCGCCTATCTCTTCCTTTGGTTCCTCTATTTTCCCACCCCACATTGTCCTCTTAAATTAAATAATGTCCTTCATGTTCCCTCTCTCACTCGTAATCTTATTTTAGTTCATCAACTCACTCATGATAATAATATTTTTGTTGAGTTTCACCCTCACTTTTGCCTTGTGAAGGATCAGAATTTGGGTAAAATTCTTCTTCGCAGACTGCTTAAAGACGGCCTCTAACACTTTCCCTCATCCACGCCAGCACCTCTTCTTCTCCTTGGTGAACGCGTCTCTCAACTTGTGTGGCATGCTCGCTTGGGTCATCCGAACCTTCGAGTTCTTTCCAAAGTTCTACATAAATATGGGTTACCTGTCACCCATCGTTCACGTCTATCTAGTTGTCAGTTTTGTTTAATGTCAAAAAGTCACTAGTTGCCATTTGCTAAATTATCTACTCGTTCAATCAAACCTCTCCAATTGTTGCACTCGGATTTATGGGGTCCAGCCCCGGTTGTCTCCCATGGAGGTTTCTCTTATTATGTTATATTTGTGGATGATTTTAGCAAATTCACATGGTTGTTTCCACTCAAACGCAAGTCTGATGTTTTGGATGTGTTTATTCAATTTCAACGAGTTGTGAAACGCACCTTTGGGCATCGGATACTTGCTCTCCAATCTGATTGGGGTGGCGAGTATCAATCCCTGCATAAACATCTTCAATAGTGCGGCATTATCCACCATGTTTCTTGCCCACACACACCTGAACAAAATGGGACTACTGAGCGGAAATATCGTCATCTTATTGAAACTACTCGCACTCTCCTCTCCACTGCTTCCATGCCTCCAAAGTTTTGGGACGAGGCCTTCTCCACTGCTGTCTACCTTATAAACCGTCTCCCCACTCCCGTTCTTGGCTCTCTCTCGCCTTTTGAACGGCTCTTTGGACAACCTCCGGATTATGCTTTTCTCCGGACTTTTGGCTGCGCATGCTATCCGTATCTTCGGCCCTACGCCGCATCCAAGCTTGCTCCGCGCTCTGAAAAATGCATCTTCCTTGGCTACAGTGGCATGCACCATGGCTACCGCTGTCTCTCTCTTTCTACTGGGCGTCTTCATGTTTCCCGGCACGTGGTTTTCGAGGAATCAATATTTCCCCTTGCAGGTAAGGATTCGGCGACGCCCAATCAGTCATCCATGGCTCCTGGGCTTCTCGGCGCGCTCCCGGTACCTTTCCTCCCACAGCAGCTCCCTTCCGGCTGCCACTGCATACTGCTGCTCCACCGCTTGTGGCAACGTCAGTGCCCCCTCCTACCGTCGACAGGGATGTCCCACCAATGCAGACTCCTTCACGTGCCAGCAGCAGCCGCACTACGTCCCTGCAGCCACCCGAGCAGGGCGCTCCGCCATCAGCGCCACGTTCTCCGCCATTCGCTCACAGTGCCCCGTCGTCCTCTGCTAGCAGCTCATCCACACCTCTTCTTGTTGACACTGCTGTCCCCCAACAAGATACTGTCTCACTGCAGGACGCCGCTGAGTCTCCTCCAAGGCGCACTCGGCCATTGGCCGACCTCTATGCGGCGACACAACCGGTGCCACCACAGGTGCTCACCGCGCACCGCCATCCCGTGCCGACATGCTTCCTTACTTGCGCTGCCACTAGTGAGCCCACTTGCTTTACTCAAGCTTCCAAACATCCTGCCTGGCGTGCTGCTATGGCTTCGGAGTTTGATGCTCTCCTGCGCAACGGCACGTGGACTCTTGTTCCTCGCCAACCCAACATGAATATTATTACTTGTAAGTGGGTCTTCAAATTAAAACAACAGGCCGATGGGTCTGTTGAACGGCATAAGGCGCGACTAGTTGCTAAAGGGTTTCGTCAACAGTCCGGCATCGACTTTCATAAAACCTTTCGTCCCGTGATCAAGATCACCACTGTCCGCCTTCTTCTGGCCGTGGCCATCAGTTGCAATTGGCCCATCCGCCAGTTGGACATCTCCAACGCATTCCTTCACGGTCACCTCGACGAGACAGTATTCATGGAGCAACCACCTGGGTTCTCGCACCCTCTATATCCCCATCATGTATGCAAACTTCACAAGTCGCTCTACGGCCTTCGCCAAGCACCTAGAGCTTGGTTCACACGTCTCAGTCACAGACTGCAGGAGCTCGGGTTTATTGGGTCCAAGACGGATCCATCTTTATTCTACCGCCACTCTGGCCCTACTAAACTATATGTGCTCATATATGTGGACGACATTCTCATAACGGGATCCGATCCAGGGGGCGTGGCCTTGCTGATACGCTCTCTACGCCAAGATTTTGCCGTTCGCGATCTTGGACCAGCCCGGTATTTCTTGGGCATTGAATTGATTCCCCACTAGGATGGCTGCACTCTCACTCAATCCAAATATATTCTGGACCTTCTACACCGAGCAAAGATGGACGCAGCCAAACCCATTTCCACCCCAATGGGCGTCACTCATGGTCCGGACCCTCCTGCGGACAAGTCAGTGGATCCCACTACCTATCGAAGTATTGTTGGCGGCCTGCAGTATCTCACTATAACCAGGCCCGATATTTTCTTTGCAGTAAACCAGGCCTGTCAATTCATGCATGCACCTACCCCATCTCATTGGGCTGCTGTCAAACGCCTCCTCCGCTATCTCAAAGGCACTATCGGTCATGGCCTTCTTCTTCGACGCTCCTCGTCTCTTCAGCTCAGTGCCTTCAGTGATGCTGACTGGGCTGGTTCGCAAACCGATCGCCGTTCTACTAGTGGCTATCTCATCTTCTTGGGAGCTAATCTTATATCCTGGAGCTCCAAGAAACAACCCCCGGTAGCGCGTTCCAGCACCGAGGCTGAGTATAAGGCCATCGCCAATGCTACCGCTGAACTCATCTGGCTTCGTTCATTACTTGGTGAGCTTCGCCTTCAATCCAGTTCACCCCCGATCCTTTGGTGTGATAACATCGGTGCCACATATCTTGCCACCAATCCAATGTTTCACGCTAGAACAAAACACATTGAGATTGACTATCATTTTGTCCACGAACAAGTGACCCTTCAACAACTTCTGGTGTCTTTTATCTCCACAAAAGACCAGCTCGCAGACATTCTGACTAAAGCCTTACCTAAGCCACGCTTTACTCTACTTCGGGACAAGCTGCATGTTGTAGGCACCATCTGCTTGAGGGGGTGTGATAGCGAGCGTGGAAGAACCGGTGCGCTACTGCAGGAAACAGAAAGCGGCAACATCGGAGCGCACAGCTGATGCGTGCAACTGCATATCATATTGTTAGCGAATTGTTGTAATCGTTCCATCATTTGTGAAACCCAATTCTTATCCTTGTAAACGTTACAGGAAATGCAATATATACAAATACCAACAGTGCTAACGGGATTCTCCACAAACTTCTTCTTTCCTTCTACTTCTGCCTTTTCAGGAGGAAAGCGATCTCATGCCCTTGATCTCTCTCTCTCTCTGGGCGCCACAGGGCTTATATTCACTTAAATCTGTAATAGAGATAATTACAGTGGATGAGATCCTTCTCATCTTGGATTCTTACGTACCACACGGTGGACTCGGAGAACCCTATCTATACAACAACCCCCAAGTCCTACTTAAACAACAGATAAACAAAGAATCCTAAAACAACCTAGCCCTTATACCTGGATCTCCCAGATGTGGAGGTGGCGCTCAACTCCTTAACGTGCTTGCGCATCTTGAGGCGATGCCGTGGAAGGTGGCGACATGCATGGCTCTTGCACATGTGCCCAGCTGGTCCGCTAACATATATATGAGCACTTCACCGGAGAGCTAGGGGTCGTCGTCGGACATCCACGAAGTCGAGCTCGAACCTCACGCCGGCCGAGACGAGGGTCTCACCGTCCCTCAACGAGCTCGTGCAGTCCATGATGTCCACAAAATTAACTGGGGGAAGAGAAGAGAGCGCTGAAGATAAGAAGGAAGGAGACCAGGCGAGAGCAGGGAGTGGATCGACTACCCCATGCTGCAAACGCTCTCGGTAGGGGCAGCGGCGTTCATGCACGGATCGAGATGGTGAGATCTCGCCAGTTTCTCCAGCTCTAACCCCGGTCCCCCACTCACTATACAACACCCTGCTACTTCTAGTCAACCTTGCCCTCTCTACCAAACAATATTCAATTTGTTTTCGAACATCCATCTTCGTGTCAACTAAAATTAACCACCAAATTAAACGTGTGATTAAAATTAATGATATATCTGTTAACATATTTTTTTAAGAATGATATTTTTAACTAATTTATTTTTAACAATAGGTCATTTATAAAAATCCCAGAAAAAAAAAAATCATATCTGTGGATGGACTTGGATCACTTGATTAAGGTGGAAGGCCATCTTGTTCGATAAGTTTGTCCTAATAATTGATCTCACACTCGAAAAGATCAACGTCAATTTAATGCTTCCAATTAATGTTAGCCAAAGATATTACACAGTTCGCCTACGGAATCGATGCATGAGATGCCTTCATTACTAAGATATGCATTTATTTTGATTATCTAACGTAAGTCCTTCATTGGGAATGTAGTGGACGAGAGTCCCTTAGCGTGGGGGTGGGGGGCGGCCCGGGCGGGGGAGGACGGATCACTCACAATCTCCCTCGACCACACGCAACTCGGGAATTTAATTAATTAAGACCCTTGAGTTTTGCTAGTATTATTGAGGCTAATCTGAGGAGGTTGGGTCTAGAAGTCAATTTGCAATTAATTAGAATGCGGAGTCTTTGAAGATTGGGTTTAGATGTAAGTTCTCATGCTTGACTTAATTATTCGAGCAACTCAATATGGGTTGAGTTGCAATGAACCAAACCTAAACCGGGCCTGATCAGCAGCTCATGAGTGAATTCAATTTAGACTGACCAGAACCACTAAGAGGGGCATTTTGAGTTTAGTTGCTAACTATCTAGCTAGTAGCAGCCTTATATGCTTGACCTGATCTTCATATCAGAATAATTAAGAAAGGATGAACTCAATTTGTACTCTAATCTCTGCTTGCTATGCTTAAAAAAAGTGAGGATATCTCTAACTTAAAGTTATCCCCATTTGTCCACTTAAAATCAAGGATAAGAAAATTTGTTTGGTATTAATAAAGGCTCGAAATTTCTTCTCTGAGGGTTATTTTACTTACAAAAAGTATAAAATCTTAACCGTCTTCAGACGTAGCGGGGACAATATTATGCACTCCTTCCACATGTTATTAGCCAACTTCTTTTGGGGCTCATAAAAGGGATCGCCGAAGAAACATTGGACGTCATCTCTCAACCGATTGATTGCGGCGGCCTGGGTGTCCTTAACCTCCAGCTTATGTAGGTAGCCTTTAGAATCAAATTGCTATGGGCTGCCATCACTTCCCCCTCTCTATGGGCCAGGTTCTTTAAGGCCAAATATCTACACTCTGTACACTATTCTGAGGCTGCATTCTCACTCATGATTGCTGCGGATCAAAGGCTATGGCAGCGGACAGCACAATTGATCTATAGGAACCATAGGGTGATCATCTCAAGGAACTCTCCCCATGTCAGATTTTGGTACGATGTTTGGGCTGGTGCAGCGTCTCTTCGTGACATGCTGCCACCTCTTATATGGTCTTCTATTAGTGATAAATATTGCTCTGTCCAGCATACTTTTTCAGACCCGCTGTGCACTAATCTTGACCATGTTCGTATGCACTGCCCCACCGGCTGTGTGACGACCCGGATTCCGGATACCAGATATATCTAGTAAGACTACCGAATACACCTGATATCACTTGGAACCCGCGAGGCCTCCCAAGAGCGGTAAAGCTCCGAAGGGAAAAAGGATTGTCGTGTAGTACATTGAACTGACAGATATAGCAGCAAGCAATTAAATTTCATTAGATCGGTTTGCTAAAGTAGCAGAAATAAAATTATAATTTAATTAACATATTTTAAACAATTATATACCAGAGTCAAGTCCAAAGCTAAAGACAGCAGTCTAGCAGTACAGTTGACAGAAAGAAAAGACGTACCAAGAAGTCGGGAGAAGCCTGACGGAGGTATCAGCTGGCAGCTACGACTCGAACTCCAGGACCCGCGGAAGCAGAACGAACACATCACCCCACCTGAAAAGTAGGGGTGAGCCTCGTGTCACTGGCTCAGTAGGGGTCACGCGGATCCCCACTGAAAAATACGCAGTAACACGGAACAACAGGAGCAACAGCGAGGAACAACACTAGAAAGCTGTAAAAGAAAGGGAAGCAGGAGCAAGGAACAGGTAAGGACGAGGGGAATAACCCGAACAGGCAAGCAACCCTAGAAAGGGAAAGAGGAGTAGGGAGCAGGTAAGGACGAGGGGAATAGCCAAACAAAACACCCCAACCTACACCTACAACATGCATGCAAAAGAAGGTCTAAAAAAGACCTAGACAAACACGGACAACACGACCGGAGTGTTGTGCACCAGACAGGACACAGACCTCGAGTACAGCCACAGAAAGGCCAACCCGGACAGGTCACGACAACCCCACAAGTGTCTCGACTACCCACCGATCGCGGCCTACGCGAGCCCGGTCGAGTCGCAGACCCACACGGAAACACAGGTACAAGTACTAGTCTGGGTCACGCCCGTCGGCGTCAGTCCTCTGCCCCTGACCACGTGTGCACACACTGGCTCCTGCCTAGAGCCAGGCCTCTAGCTAGTTTTCTCCCCCCGTAGGATGCTACGGTAACCGCAGGAGCCGACAGAAACTAGCTTTCAAACCGTATATCGGGGTCACCCCTCGACTGCAGGACGTCTAGGGTGACGCGAGGAGGAAGCTCGAAATGCGGCGCTGAAGTGCAGACAATCGAACATGCACTGTCACCCGTACCTCAAACACCGAGGGCAGCACAAGAAACTGCTTACAGACTCGAAAACGTAGTCTTAGCCTTCATAGGAACATCGACCGACGTCCACGGGGAAAGCGGCCAGACCACGCACTACAAGAAAAATCGCGGATAGCGACCGACCTAGCGGTCGCTATTCAGTCGTAGATCGGTCGCAAATATGCATTGCGACCGAACAGATACTATCTAGCGACCGAATATGTCGGTCGCTATATAATAGTCGCTATATAGCGACCGACATAATTCGGTCGCAGTATCAGTCGTTACCAGAGACCGATTATAATCGGTCGCCTGACCGGTCGCTAATAATTCGGTCGCCATTCAGTCTCTATTCGGTCGCTACATTTGTTGTATTTTAAAAAATAAAATTAACCTATCGGATTAAGTCGGTCTCAATTCGGTCGCTATTCGGTCTCGAATTATGTTGTATTTTTAAAAATAAAATTAACCTATCGGATTTATTCGGTCTCAATTCGGTCGCCAGTCGGTCGCTAAATTTGTTGTATTTTTAAAAATAAAATTAACCTATCGGATTGATTCGGTGGCTAGTCGGTCGCCAGTCGGTCGCCAAGTATAATTATTTAATAAAAGAAATATAACGTATAGTCGCTATTCGGTCGCAATTCAGTCTCCATGCGGTCGCTAATTTTGCATTATTTTTTTTAAAAATTTATTTAAACTGATAAATAAATTACCTGATAAATAACAAATTCATAACATAAATATAAAATCAACTACACAGACAACAATATCGACAAATCTCAAATTCATCACATACAAACACCTGATAAATAACAATTTCATAAAACAATAATAAATCAACTACACGGATCACAATCTCCACGAACCTCAAATTACACACAATTAAAATAAAATCACAAATTAATCATACATCCATAATAATAAAATGACAACATACACAACTAAAATAAAATCACAAATCCTCCACATATGTCTCATCCTGGTCGTCGTCTCGTCCAACATCATCCTGGTCGTCAATTGTGATGAGCTCGAAGATTTAATTGCTGAAGACTTACTTCGTCATCAGGCCCTTGTTGGCATAGCTCCACGGGCCCATGGAGGTAGTCATATTCCCAAACGAGGCATCTTGACGTGTTCTACGTCATTGGGTTCTATGGATCAAACCCAAACTGAAGAAGAGGAAGAGGAGCTGTACCACACAAACCTACGGCGTGGGTCACTCGATCAACATCTTAACTCCGAAATTGAAGACGACTGGTCGGAGGATGTCTCAATGGTATCTATTCATCAACTTGTCAGTGTTGACACTGGTAGGAAAAGGATGAAATCAGAAGAAAAATATGCTTACCTCAAATGTACAGGAATTAGACTCGAGGTTTCAGGGTTGGGAAGCCGCAACAATATCGGTAATGATATTTATCTAGGTTTCTCTTTGGACACTCTCTAGGGTGGGCAGTCTATTTATTTTCTTTGTCCTCTCTGGAGGTAAGGTGGCATGTCCCCCTCTGTGTTGAATCCTTTTCATTCTTTAATAAATCTTTATATTTTATGGGAAAAAAACTTCAATGCATTGATATCTTGAAAGAGATCTGGAGCAAAAGCAAAACTAAGAACTGTATATCAAATGAAAGAAGCATTTCTGATAACATAGGGATACAACAACGTTTTGCTCAAACTCCCAACTACCTTGTTTTTCCTTTTATGCCAATATATCATGACTACATATACACGTGAGGAGGTGCATGGCACATGCACTTTGAACCCCAGTTGCACATCTTTTAAAAGAGTTGCATCATTGGACCAGTTAAGAAGTCCCATAACAGAGTTCATGCAAGGCTAAATCATATTGCTGATTCTTATAACATTATTCTTGTTGTTGTTGTTGTAGCTACTATTGCAGTTGCTGCTGTTAATGCTGCTGTTGATGTCATTGTTACTTTAAGAGGTATAAATGAATTAAATTTAATTATTGAGGTAAAGATAAAAAATTGTTTATCTTTTCTATCACTTCTCGTCAACACTTTTACCTCAGCCTCCCTCAGTTTTCTTGACTTTATGCACCTAGACCAAGAAGCATCATGCACCAACAATAATCCCAGCTGCCCTGTCTTTCACAGTCCACTTTCAACACAGCAGCACTCCTCTTCATTACTTCGAGATACCTGACCTCTAGCAACTATGTCTGATGTGAGCTGGTTAACAAAGATCGTGACATATGGTAAATGGGAGAGAGGTTATCAGACTTCAGTCACATAAAAGAATAGAAATCTTCGGTTGCTAAGGGAATGTAAAGGGATGGAATAGGGTTTCTGATTCATTATAATAGAAACAGAATTAATAGAAATTGGGTAGACGATCAAGAAAAACTAGAAATTGGGTAGGGCTTTAAATGGAGGACAATGGAAATAAAAAAAAAAATGAATTCTGGAAACTAATAACATGAGTTAGCAGAGAGTAAGAGATGAAATATAATTGGAAATGAACAAAAAATGGTGTTTTCCAAGGAAAATGAGGTAAAAATAAAAACTCTAAGCAGGTAAATATAAAGGGTCGCGGCAAGTAATCGAAGAGTCCTAGCTCGATCACCGGTCTCATAGCTCGGCATAGTCTAAGAGATGGTTTCCAAACTCGGGCTGCCACAACCCCAACATGGAGGTATTAGCTCAGGCGCCATACCAGATGATGCAGAACTAGCAAGGCAGTTACGGTGAAGGCCACAAGATGGGGGAATCTAGTCTGCACAGTCAAATCTCCTTTGGAAGGTTATGAGTTATCACATTGAAAGCAGAAGTCCTGTCATTCACTTATCCCTCGAGAATCTCCGCCACCGCCTTGCATATCAATGCCTATGGTTCGAAGCGCATGGGGATATGGATGTTGCACTGATGTCAACCACATGACCTCCATTCCGCCAAATTCAGACCAAACCATTAAGTTATGAGAAGCCAAAGCGTCGTTATCACATGCCAATGTCACTCGATGCCGTGATATGTTTCATATCTCTTAACCCACGTCACTCCGAAAGACGAGCCACTCTTTGTAGTTCTGTCAAATTTGCATGTCTCCTTAACCTAGAAGTCTGGGATCTTTCGACTCACAGTGTTCCGGTGCGAATCATATACCGTACCTAGAACAACAAACTCGGGTCAACAGGCCTCCGATATGAGACTGATTGTGACAGAGGTGGCGATAGAGGGGGGACGTTGGCTGAGTGGGAGGCCGCGGCGGTGAGGGTGGAGACCGGTAGAGGAGCTCCGACGTAAATTCGACCGCACGATCCCCCTCAAATCAATCCTCTACGAGATGGACGGTGAGCTCGTGGAGTGACCCGACAGTATATGTCCAATCTCGCTAGTTTTAAATCCGACTTTATCATAAATGCAACATCTTGCTAATTTTTAATCACCAGTAACTTAATTTTAATTATTATTCTAAATGAAAATTTGGGTTCCTCGTTATTTTTTGTCTCCTTAATGTCGTTTCTAGGTTAAGGACTGCCTTAGAACTGGTCTAACTTAATTAACAGGTAAATCCGTAGTTATTCTCGTGTGATCAAAGTACATAAATAAGTGTTTTTTAGAAGAATGGTAGTACAATAATCTCTTTTATAATATTAGAAATATGCAAGTGTTTGCCTCTTGATTGCCATTGCTTCACAAACTGGACTGTTTTGCAAATACAAAGTCACTAAATAGAGGCATAAACTTGCAGGAGTTAGAATTCTTAAAAACATATCAATTTAAATAATCATGTTAGACAAAATTATTGCACTCTCCCTCGGCTCAGACGACCGATAGTAACTGGAGGAGGAGCTACGATGGTCTGCAGGGGGAGGGGTTCCAGCACTGCAGAGGGAGGGGGAGGGGATTCCTGCAACCTACAAGGGGGAGGGGGGTCTAACACCCAGCAGCACATGGGGATTGGGAGGGGGGTTTTCACTCGACAAGGAGATGGGGGGTTGCATTGGCCCGCAGTACTGGGGGGATGGGGAGGGGGCTTCCGATGGCATTGGGAGGGTGAGACGATTCCGGTGGTGCAGCACAAAGGGGAGTTGGTGGGGGGTTTCCAGAGGTGGAGGGGGACGGGAAGGGGAGGGGGAGGCAGAGGGGGACACGGGAAGGGGAGGAAGGGAGGAGACCGTCGGAGGCAGAGGGGGAGGCGGAGTGGGACGGGAAGGGGAGGGGGATCAGAGGGGTCAGGCCGGAGGGGGAGGGGCATGGGGATGGGAAGGAGATCTGAGGGGGACGGGGGCGCAGGCCGCAGGGGGGAGGGGAGGGGAGCAAGCCGGCGACGGGGCCGCAGGGGGGAGGGGAGTAGGCCGGCGGGGGAGGGGAGCAGGCCGGTGACGGA
Source organism: Amorphophallus konjac (assembly GCA_022559845.1). Taxonomy (NCBI): domain Eukaryota; kingdom Viridiplantae; phylum Streptophyta; class Magnoliopsida; order Alismatales; family Araceae; genus Amorphophallus; species Amorphophallus konjac. The sequence goes on along the minus strand of CM040121.1, from coordinate 4,161,242 downwards.
GGGGGAAGGGAGAGAGAGAGAGAGAGAGAGAGAGAGAGAGAGAGAGAGGTACCTGCGGAGGGCGACGACGGCAGGGCGAGCGGCGACGGCGACTCGACGCGAGCGGCGCGGCGACGGGCTCCGGCGGAGGGGGGCTCGGGCGGGAGGCAGCACGGGGAGGGGGGCTCCGGCGGAGGAGGGGGGCTCGGGCGGGAGGGCTCGGGCGGAGGGGGGGCTCCGGCGGAGGGGGCTCGGGCGGGAGCGGGGAGGGGGGCTAGGGCGGAGAGGGGGCCGCAGGGGAAGGGGGCTCGGGAGGGGGGGCTCGGGCGGGAGGGGGGGGGCTCGGGCGGGAGGGCTCGGGCGGGCGGGGGTCGTAGTAGGAAGTATAACGGCATCAGCGACCGACTGGAGACCGAAGTTAATTCGGTCGCAATAATAGCGACCGATTAGCGACCGATATACATGCGGTCGCTGAAACGGTCTCGGTTATGCGACCGATTATTTCGGTCTCCGAATTGGTCTCTATTTGGGACCGACTAGCGACCGATTTAATCGGTCGCTAATTCGGTCGCTATAGCCACTTTTTCTTGTAGTGACGGGAGTAACAGATGACACCCTAACAAAGACAGACACGAACACACAGACCTACCCCAAAACAACCTCTAACATCACCTAGAACGAACCCACAACACACGGCCGCACATCGGAAAGCCCAACGGCCATCACGGCCACAACAGGACTGTAACGGCCTAGCACAGGTGCGTTACACGAGCCTGACGCACCAGGGCGGGTGCGTCAGAGATAACAGGCACAAAGACACAACGAGAGCCACGTAACGCACCAGGGCAGGCGCGTTACAGCGGCCTAACGCACAAGCGCAGACGCGTTACGCCCACCTAACGCGTGGGGACATGCGCGTTACGCCAACCGACCCAAAATTAAGAACTCGGACGAGCAGTACGTAACGGTCCACGACGGACGCGTTACAGCACTGTGACGCAAGGGGGCAGGGCCGTTAGAGACAGCCGACACAGCCACCCAACCCAGCTAAACGGAGTGTAACGGCCTGGGGCAGACGCGTTACACAAACCTGACGCACCAGGGCGGGCGCGTCAGAGGAACCGACTCACCCAAAATGCTAGACGATAAAACAGGCGTGACGCATCACCCCGGACGCGTCAGAGAGCTGTGACGCGCCTCTCCTAGGCCGTCACACTCCCAAAATCACGAAGAAATAAAAACGCCCAGACGCTGTGACGGTCTGTCGTAGGGCCGTCAGAGACATGTGCGGTCTCTGAAACGACCGCTACACCGGTCACGGCGGAAAAATAGTGGAAACGCCAAATCGGACCGTTCCACTCCCCATTCACGCCGAAGCGCAGGGGAAACAAACCTAGACGATAAAAAATAACTCTAGGAGGCTCAAAAGCCCACATGGAAACCCTAAAATAAGAGATCGGGGTGATTTAGACAAATCGACCCTAAATGGGTCACCGAGGTTCCCGGACTCCTACCGGCCTCGAATGACAACCGATCGACACTAAACTTACGTGAATGGGATCCAGACATCCCAGCGGTCATTTTGACACTAACCACGTCGCAAATGGTTGCCGTTTTCCGGCGAACCCTGAAAATCCCAAAAACTACGGTTTTCACTCAACCGACCCGATCTCCCCTGATCGAGCACCAAAAAATGCACAGAAGCAGGGAAAATGTGCAGAAGGAAGTGGCGATCCGTCTCCCTACCTCCACCGAAGAAACCGTGCCCCGAAGGGACTAAACCACACCGAAAACCATCGAATCACGAACGACGCCCTCTCGGAATCCACCGAGGGATCGCGCCCGTCACGCTCCATCCGCTGCTCCTTCCCGCGAACCGATCACTCGAGCACGTCCACGCCTCAGCCAGCTCCGCAACGGTGCGCACCCCGCGCCGAACGGACCATAGACGGGAGAGAACGGAGTGAGATAGCGTGAAGTTGAAAATGAGCAGGAGAGATAGTGGAATTGAATTTATAGAAAGAAATTATGAAATTTTCCTAGTTTCTGAAAAATCCGATTTTTGGCCCGAACTCAGAAAAATACACAAAAATAGTCCAAATGATCGACTCGAAGAGTACATCGCCACCGTATCGTCCACGAGTCAATGAAGTGAGAGATAAACTCACCGCAGGGTTCCGTAACTAGTACGAGAGAAAAATCACACGGATCGTAAAACTCAACTCGGGAGCTACAAAAGTGATCCGAAACTCTCCGAAAAGGATCCGAAAGATCCAATAAAGATCCAACAAAGATCCGGGACATTACATCATCCCCTCCTTTAAAAATTTCATCCTCAAAATTCAAGGACTAGCAAGGGTAAGCAGGGAAGAACAACCCGACAACACAACCACAAAACGACATGAACCACGAGAAACAACAGCAAGACGGCAGCACTCGCAGGATTCCGGCTCCGTACAGGACACAGAACCACGGAATACCACTGCAAGCAGGGTCGCATCAAGGCATAACAGCAGCTGATCACACGACTTCCAGGGAACGAGTCATGCATCGAGCAGCTCACTGAGAAAAGACCCACGACAGCAATAAACTAGAATCACGAAACCTAACGCCAGTTGAAGAATGTACTGGACTTAAGGACTCTGGAAACTGTATATCTGAGATTCCCATGTACTTTACACAACAACGCTCTGATACCAACTGTGACGACCCGGATTCTGGATACCTGATATACCCGGTAAGACTACCGAATACACCTGATACCACTTGGAACCCGTGGGGCCTCCCAAGAGCGGTAAAGCTCCGAAGGGAAAAAGGATTGTCGTGTAGTACATTGAACTGACAGATATAGTAGCAAGCAATTAAATTTCATTAGATCGGTTTGCTAAAGTAGCAGAAATAAAATTACATTTTAATTAATAGATTTTAAACAATTGTATACCAGAGTCAAGTCCAAAGCTAAAGACAGCAGTCTAGCAGTACAGTCGACAGAAAGAAAAGACGTACCAAGACGTCGGGGGAAGCCCGACGGAGGTACCAGCTGGCAGCTACGACTCGAACTCCAGGACCCGCGGAAGCAGAACGAACACATCACCCCACCTGAAAAGCAGGGGTGAGCCTCGTGTCACTGGCTCTGTAGGGGTCACGCGGATCCCCACTGAAAAACACGCAGTAACACGGAACAACAGGAACAGCAGCGAGGAACAGCACTAGAAAGCTGTAAAAGAAAGAGAAGTAGGAGTAGGGAACAGGTAATGTGGCGACCCGGATTCCGGATACCCGGTGCACCCGGTATAAATACCGAATACACGTGATACCACATGGGACCCGCGAGGCCTCCCAAGCGCGGGAAAGCGCCGAAGGGAAAAAGGAGTGTGTGGAATACATTGAAGCCAGCAGATATAACAGTAAGCAATTAAATTTCATTAGATTGGATTGCTAAAGTAGCAGAAATAAAATTACTTTTTCATTAAACATTCAAATTTTATAATTATACACCAGAGTCCAGCCCGAAGGAAAGACAACAAGTCTAACACAGTACAGTCTGACAGAAAGAAACGTACACTGAAGTCGGGGGAAACCCGACGCAGGTACAGCTGGCAGCTACAGCGAACGCGCTCCACCAAGGATAGCAGAGGCAGACGGCGAAACCCACCTGAAAAGCAGGGGTGAGTCTCAACAGAAACTCAGTAGGGGTCACGCAGATCCCCACTGGAAAACGCACAAAGCAACGGAAGCAACAATAAAAACGACAAGTGTAGTAAAGCAGGAAAAAGTTACACTACAAAGCTGTAAACAGAACAGGTACAGTAGGAGTAGGGAACAGGCAGGAGAGGGGAGCTCAACAACAAAGAAGAGCAAGGCCGTAAAACACGGAACACGGCCACCGAGGAGAACTCGGCACCCTAAGCTACTCCAAACGGCAACAGACGGTCGACCCCAAACTCACATAGTAGGGTAACCCAATCCGTCAGCCAAAACAAAGGCGAAGGCGGACACCGACGTCGAAAACACAGACAAAACATGACAGGAGACGTCGTGCACGCAGCCCCACGCATGACGAGAATGTCATGCCAACGACAGAACACTGACCTCGAGTACGGCCACGAGAGGGCAACTCACAAAGGTCACAGCGCACAAGAAAACGCGACAGTCACAGCACCGAGTGACAGGAGCACCCTCCTCCCAGAAGAACAGCCAGAAGCGTCCACTGACGACTTACACTGCGCCACAAGTGTCATGTCCATTCAAGAACAAGACACACCAAGAACCAGGTCCGAGGAACAACAGTTCCAAGGAAACATGGTACCACAGCACAGGACTGCAGCACCAACTGCGAGTGACTAGTCAGGGCCATGCCCGTCGGCGCAAGTCCCCAGTCCCTGACCACGTGTGCACACACCGACCTCTACCTAGGTCAGGCCTCTAGCTAGTATTCTCCTCGGTAGGACGCTACCGCTGGCCGGGGCCTACGGAACTAGCTTAAGAACCGTACGTACCAAACGCAACAGGAGAACCCCTCCACCACTCCCGGTGGGTCGGCAAAAGCCTAGGGCTACAACTAGTGGAGGCTCACAAGGCACAAACTCCGAAACACAGGTGCTAAAGCACAGACAGTCAAGAAAGACCCGTCTCGTGCACCACAAAGCACCATGGCAGCTAAACAACCGCCAACCGACTCAGGACCAGGCAACTAGACCTACGACGTAACGATCCCTGAGTCGAACGACTCAAAGGCAAGATCGTCACAAGCAGCGAAACAAGCCGCCAATCGGTCTAATCCTAAGCCAGCAAAATAACGCTCCGCAGAAAATGACACACGGAGACCTGAGGGAAACACCAAGAACCCTCAGCACACCTGGACACGCAAACCGAGATAAGGCAACACCTCGAGACATCCAAAAATAGTGTCTCGAGCCGACACAACCACCGAGACACACACACACACAAGGTCATATGTCAACCACTGGGTCACACCGGGTTGACCTGAACCCAACACGATGCTTGAACGGTAGGAAAGAGAGTCCTACCCCAAGCAAGAAGGCTCCTGGCCACCTCACAACGTAGTATTAGCCCTCATAGGATGTCAAGAAACATCCACGGGATAACGGGCAAACCACTAGGACAAGCCAAGACAAGCTAAAACCGAAATCACGGAAAACGGAGCACAAGGCATGTAATGCGCCACCCCTAGACCGCTACTAGCATGTGACGGTCTAGACCAGGGCCGTTACTCACCAAACGACGGTCGGACGACAAGCCGTCGCTCACACCACCCTAACCAACTCTAAGACTCAAAACACGCACGAGCAAAGTAACGCACTAGACTAAGCGCGTTACAGCCAAACGACGCACGGGAGCAGGCGCGTTATTCACAACGTGCACAGTCACCCACAACCAAAGCGAAGTAACGCGCAACGCCAGGCGCGTTACAAACAAACAACACGGCAAGGGAAACGCGTCAGAGCCAAACGACGCGCAGGGGAAGGCGCGTTACTATCAACGTGCCCAGCCACCCTCAACCCAGCACAAAACAACAAACGACGGCCAGAGACAGGCGCGTTATAACACAACGACGCATGGGGGCATATCCGTTATATCCAACGGGCACAGCCACCCAAGCTCGGCCAAAACAGTGTGCAATGGCCTGGGGCAGGCGCGTTACACACACCCAACGCACAGGGGCACGACCGTCAGAGGCACCGCCTCAGCAGGTCAAACGTCGGTCAAACGGAAAGTAACGGCCAGGGCAGGGCGCGTTACATCCATCTAACGCGCTGGGTCAAACGCGTTAGATCAACCGACTCAACCCCAAAACAAGACGACGAAGACGAAGTAACGCGCTAGACTAGGCGCGTTACAAGGAAGCGACGCGCCACCCTAGGGCCGTCACTCACCCAAAAGCCAGAAAGCTCAAAAATGCCAAACGAAGTAACGGTATGTCGTAGGACCGTCAGAAGCAAGTAACGGCCACTGGAACGACCGCTACTTCCCATACAACGGGAAAACAGAGGAACGGCCAAACTGGCCCGTTCCACGCCCCATTCACGTCGAAACGCAGGGGAAACACACCTAAACGACAAATAACAACATCAGGGTGCTAAAAACCCCACATGCAAGCTCAAAAACGTAAGATCCGGGCGATTTAGACAAATCGACCCTAAGTGGGTCACCGAGGTTCCCGGGCTTCTACCGGCCTCGAATGAACACCAAATCACACGAAATCAACGTGGATGGGATCCTAGCATCCCTGCGGTCAGTTAGAAACTAACTACGCCACAAATGGTCGCCGTTTACCGGCCGACCCTAAAAACCACGAAAATCACGGTTTAGGCAAAACAAGCCCAAACTCGGCCGTTTCCTTGCCGAACGCCGTGCAATGGCAGGGAAAACGAAGAGGACGAAGTAAGGATCAATCACTCTACCTCCATCGAAGAAATCGTGCCCCGACGGGACTAAACCACGCCGAAAACCACTCGTGAACCGATTTCACCGGCTTTGAATCCATCGTTCGGGATCGCGCCAGAATCGATCGGATCCTCGCCCCATCGCGCACCTCGACAGCTCCACCTCGTCGCCACCTCACCCACGAGCGCCTCCGTCTGCAGCCGGAGCCGGAAGGGGGAGAGAACGAGAGAGAATGGGAGAGAGAGAGTGTGAGATCGCGAGAGAGAGGAGAGAGAGAGAGAGAGGAAAAAGAAATAAAAAGAAAAGAAATTAGGAAATTTTCCTAATTTCCAAAAATTCCAAAAATGCGCCGAAAATGCATAAATTCAGAAAAATATGCAAAAATAGTCGAAACTACCGGCTCGAAGAGTACATCGTCGCTGCAGCATCCACGAGTTCGAGAATTGACAAACAAACTCACCGTAGGGTTCCGTAACTAGTACGTGAGAAAAACCCACACGGCTCGTCAAACTCAACTCGGAAGCCACAAAAGCGAACCGAAACTCAACGAAACCAATCCAAAATAGATCCGAAAGATCCAACAAAGATCACACAAGACCTGTAAAGGATCCAGCAAAGATCTACCAAGGATCCAGGGTATTACAGGTAAGGACGAGGGGAATACCCGAACATGCAAGCAACCCTAGAAAGGGAAAGAGGAGTAGGGAGCAGGTAAGGACGAGGGGAATAGCCAAACAAAACACCCCAACCTACACCTACAACAGGCATGCAAAAGAAGTTCTAAAAAAGACCTAGACAGACACAGACAACACGACCGTAGTGTCATGCACCAGACATGACACAGACCTCGAGTACAGCCACGGAAAGGCCAACCCGGACAGGTCACGACAACCCCACAAGTGTCTCGACTACCCACCGATCGTGGCCTACGCGAGCTCGATCGAGTCGCAGACCCACACGGAAACGCAGGTACAAGTACTAGTCAGGGTCACGCCCGTCGGCGTCAGTCCTCTGCCCCTGACCACATGTGCACACACTGGCTCCTGCCTAGAGCCATGCCTCTAGCTAGTTTTCTCCCCCCGTAGGACGCTACGGTAACCGCAGGAGCTGACGGAAACTAGCTTGCAAACCGTATATCGGGGTCACCCCTCGACTGCAGGACGTCTAGGGTGACGCGAGGAGGAAGCTCGAAACACGGCGCTGAAGTACAGACAGTCGAACATGCACTGTCGCCCGTACCTCAAACACCGAGGGCAGCACAAGAAACTGTCGACAGACTCGGAAATGTAGTCTTAGCCTTCATAGGAACATCGACCGACGTCCACTGGGAAAGCGGCCAGACCACGGGAGCAACAGACAACACCGTAAGATAGACAGACACGTACACACAGACCTACCCCAAAACAACCCCTAACATCACCTAGAACGAACCCACAACACACGGCCGCATACCGAAAAGCCCAAAGGCCATCACGGCCACAACAGGACTGTAACGGCCTAGCACAGGCGCGTTACACGAGCCTGACGCACCAGGGCGGGCGCGTCAGAGACAACAGGCACAAAGACACAATGCGAGCCACGTAACGCACCAGGTCAGGCGCGTTACGACGGCCGAACGCACAAGCGCAGACGCGTTACGCCCACCTAACGCGTGGAGGCAGGCGCGTTACGCCAGCCGACCCAAAATCTAGAACTCGGACGAGCAGTACGTAACGGTCCACGGCGGACGCGTTACAGCACTGTGACGCAAGGGGGCAGGGCCGTTAGAGACAGCCGACACAGCCACCCAACCCAGCTAAACGGAGTGTAATGGCCTGGGGCAGGCGCGTTACATAAACCTGACGCACCAGGGCGGGCGCGTCAGAGGAACCGACTCACCCAAAATGCTAGACGACAAAACAGGCGTGACGCATCACCCCGGACGCGTCAGAGAGCTGTGACGCGCCTCCCCTAGGCCGTCACACTCCCAAAATCACGAAGAACTAAAAACGCCCATGTGACGACCCAGAGCGCCGGATACCGATGTACCGATAACATCGATACACCGATACCAGGAACTGGGGAAGCCACCCAAGAGGCTGATGAGGCCCCTGAAGGGTTAGTGAAGTTTGTCGAGGGGATGTATAACGAATTGCAATCACAAGCGCACATAAATTAGATTAAGCAATAAAGTTTAACAAAAGTGCGGAAGCAATTCAAAATAACCAGAGTGATATATATATATACTAGTCTAGAGACACAAAAGTACTAGTCCGAAATGTACAACTACACGGGGCATACCCTGGAAAAAGTACAAAAAAGGCCCAAAAAGGTGACCCGTCTACTGCTGGCGGCTAAGAACGGTCTCCGAGCAACTCACAAAACACCGGGAGACGGCGGGCGCGGCTCACCTGAAAAGAGAAGGGTGAGTGACAGCCAGACTCAATAGGGGTCACGCGGATCCCTACCTCGCACTAAACAAGCATACATGCAAAGTAAAGGTAATTAGAGCATGCATTTAATTAAATAACAGGCAATGGCATGAATAACTAATCACAATAAATCTGTAAAATCTAACTAATAGATATAACAGCTAATACATGCCAAAAGCGAGTAAGTCTAAAGCGACTGAAACTAAATCTACCAGTAGAATATGCCTCAACTAATCACAGCAACAAGGAGTAGGACAACCACTGGAACAGAAACCAGATGCGTCTACTGACGACTTACACTGCGTCTCGAGCACTCGCAGTCGACAACACGACAAGCTAAGCGCGTAAGCAGTACCAAACCAAGTGACCAGTCAGAGTGACATTCGTCAATGTCAGTCCACAGCCTCTGACCACGTGTGCACACACTGACTCTCGCCTGAGCCAGGCCCTCTAGATAGTTTTCTCCCTCGATAGGACGCTACCGTTGGCGGGGAGCCCACGGCACTAGCTTAAAAACCGTGTACGGGAACAATCCCCTCCGCCATCCTTAAGCGGGTCGACACTCAATAGACCTTAGGGCAACAACAGTGGTTCCATTGCAAGGAAAGTAAAGCTTACTCTATTGGGATCTAAAAACATGCCATTAGTTCATAAACTAATTCATACATGGCGTGTAATCATTATCGAATGCATAAAGAATGGGCTGGAAGCTTTTTTTTTTGAAACCAACAGGCAAGTGGCGGTCTGCAGCCACCGCGCTACAGACATGTAACGGCCTGGGGAAGGCGCGTTACATTGAAAGTGACACGTCCACCCCTGAGCGTTACATCCCCCGAACCCCAGCTCAAACGCAAACGAAACAGAGTGTAACGCGCTTGCCTAGGTGCGTTACACCGCTCTAATGGCAGGCCGACTGGCCGTTACATCCACCCGAGAGCAACACCAACACACAGTGTATCAGATCCGGTTGCTGGAAAAGTGACGCGCTCGCCCAGGCGTGTCGGGTCACCCTGACGGCCGGCCGACTGACTCGGTCAACGCAAAACAACGAACATGTAACGGATGGGAGCCCCACCGTTACTCTCAAAGTGACGCCCCATCAACGGGCCGTTACTTTCAAGTAACGCGTCCTCCAAGGACCGTTAGGCGTGTGACGGTTCCTGGAAGGACCGTCACACCACCTGGGCCACGGACGGGTTAGGTTTGAAAATCGGTTCCCTCCCGGACGATAGAAATCGTCGGGTAACGTCGAAAAAACCTGTTTCCTGTCAAACCACAAGTCCTAAACAACAATATACCAACTAAAAACATCACATGCAAGGCCAACAATAGCTTAAACATGAAGATCAAAGCTTAGGCATTAACAATGGAAAATAACCAATATGCATGCCACGGGGTTTCAAACATGAAAACATGCTATAGGAAATGATCCTAGCAAGTTCAGGATTCCATCCCCTACCTCGTTCAAGCCGAAACGGCCGAAAAAGCCGCATGCAAGGAGGAGGGTTCACCGGGCCTTCACACACCGTCCCGCTCCCACGATCACCGAACCACTCCAAGATGGGTACCCACGCGTTCCTCTCGACGCGAGGAAACCACCGGCGCCAACCACGCCTCAATCCGCCGTCGATACGCCTGCAACCCAAGGAGAGGGGAAGAGACGACCGCGGAGGAGAGAGAAAGAGGGGGTGAGAATGAGATCGGCGAGGGAGAGAGAGGGGGTGAGGGTGAGAGAAAAAGAAAACACTAAAATTAATATATATATAATATAATTATTATATATATTAAAATCTTATTAATTTCTAATAACCCTCAAATAAATCCAAATAAGTCCGAAAAATACTAGAAAAATTCCTAAAAATCTAGAAAAATAGCCAGAAATTCCAGAATAAATACTAGATCCAAACCACTAAGGATCCACTAAGGCACGGGCCTCACAGTCCCTCCCTCTAATAGAAATTTTGCCCTCGAAATTTACAACAACAGATAAGGAGGAAACTGAGAAAAGAATTATACCTCACTGGAATAAGAAAGGAAAAAGCTGACGCATCTCATCTTCACGTTCCCAAGTAGACTCATTATCAGAGTGACACTGCCAAGCAACTCTTACCAGAGGGATAACCTTATTTCTCAACCGTTGCTCACAACGGTCTTCAATTCTGATAGGAAACTCTGGCGTAGATAAATCAGCAGTCACTTCGGGCCAACCTGAATCATCGAGAACATGAGAAGCATCTGGCACATACTTCCTCAACTGAGAGACGTGGAACACATCATGAATAGCTTGCCTAGCCGCTGGTAGTTGCAATCGATAAGCTACCTGACCCACAGCTTCAACAATAGGAAACGGGCCAACATACCGCGGACTCAGCTTTCCACGTTTCCCAAATCTGGAAACACCTTTCATCGGAGATACCTTAACAAACACCATATCTCCTGGCTCAAACTGTAGTGGACGTCTGCGCTGATCTGCATAACTTTTCTGTCGACTCTGAGCCGTCAACAATCTCTGTCAAATCAGACGAACCACATCAGAACACTGCTGTACCATGTCAGGTCCTGTCAACAATCTGTCCCCAACATCAAACTAGTTCAAGGGAGTACGACAAGGACGACCATACAGTGCCTCATAAGGAGCCATACCAATACTGGAGTGAAAACTGTTATTATAAGTAAATTCAACAAGTGGCAAATGTTGACTCCACGAACCTTGCCAATCAAGGCAACACGATCTCAGCATGTCTTCCAGAGTCTGAATAGTCCTCTCTGACTGTCCATCTGACTGTGGGTGATACGCTGAACTGAAGCTAACTCAGTGCCCAAAGCTTTCTGGAAACTACGCCAGAAGCCGGAGGTAAAACGTGGATCACGATCTGACACAAGTGAAATTGGAATTCCATGCAGTGGCACTACCTTCTGCACATAAAGCTCGGCCAACCTCTGCACATTCCAAGCAACTTTAATTGGCAACAATCTGGCAGTTTTAGTCAATCTGTCGACAAGCAACCAGATACCATCAAAACCTTGAGAAGTCCGAGGCAAACCCACCATAAAATCTGTAGTAACATGGTCCCATTTCCACAAAGGAATCTCTAACGGCTGAAGCAAACCACCTGGCTTTTGATGTTCCGCTTTAACCTGCTGACAAGTCAAGCACTTAGAAACAAACACAGCCACGTCTAACTTCATACCTGGCCACCAGAACTGCTTTTTCAAATTCTGATACATCTTGGTGACACCTGGGTGAATAACAAAACGGGAACCATGGGCTTCACTCAGAACCTCAAGTCTCAATGCATCAACAACGGAAACATATAATCTGCCCTGGAAACTGACGACCAGCTCATCATCAAATTCCACATCATATCTTGATACAACACGGGCCAAATCAGAATCAGCTTGCTGGGCTTCTTTAATCTGCTGATATAAAGCTGAACCCAAAACCAAGCTAGCACAAACTGCCATCCTCAGATCGGCAGGAATCTCTACACTGAATGCGTTGCTCGGAAGTTGTTCCCACAATTTCCATTCATGAAGCATCAGATGAATGACTTGCACCTTCCTACTCAGAGCATCAGCCATAACATTCATTTTATCCGGTTGATAGGAGAGTGTAAAGTCATAATCTTTCATGTATTCCATCCATCGCCTCTGCCTAAGATTCAGATCTTTCTGGGAGAATATATACTGTAAACTCTGATGATCAGTAAAAATCTAAAAATTCTCACCATACAGATAATGTCTCTAGATCTTTAAGGCAAACACAACTGTAGCTAGCTCCAGATCATGCGTGGGATAATTTTCTTCATGATGTTTCAATTGCCGAGATGCGTATGCAATAACCTAACCATGTTGCATTAGCACTGCACCTAAACCCACTCGAGAAGCATCTGTGCAAACCATAAATCCACCCGAGCTGGAAGGCAAAATCAACACTGTAGAAGAAGTCAAGAGCCTTTTCAATTCAACAAAGCTCTCCTCACACTGATCTGACCAGACAAACGGCACATCTTTACGAGTCAGTCTAGTCATAGGTGCTGCAATCTTTGCAAAATCCTGGATGAATCTTCGATAATACCCAGCCAAACCTAAGAAGCTTCTAATCTCTGTTACAGTTCTCGGTCTCTGCCAATTCAAAATAGTTTCAATCTTTGCAGGGTCCACTGCTACTCCATCACCAGAAATCACGTGGCCAAGAAAATGAATTTCCCGAAGCCAGAATTCACATTTACTGAACTTCGCATAGAGCTCGTGATCTCTTAGAGTCTGCAGAACGATCCTCAAATGCTGCACATGATCTTCATCAGAAGCAGAGTAGATCAGAATATCATCAACAAAGATCACCATGAACTGATCGAGAAAAGGACGAAAGATACGCTGCATTAGGTCCATGAAAGCTACTGGGGCATTCGTCAATCCAAACGGCATTACCAGAAATTCAAAGTGACCATACCGAGTACTGAAAGCTGTCTTCTCCACATCAGATTCCCGGATTCACAACTGAAAGTAGCCAGACCGGAGGTCAATCCGTGAAAAGACAGTAGCAGACTGTAACTGGTCAAACAAATCATCAATCCTGGGAAGCAGATATTTGTTCTTGATAGTCACCTGATTCAGTTGTCTGTAATCAATACAAAGTCTCAGGCTTCCATCCTTCTTTTTCACAAATAACACTGGAGCACTCCACGGGGAAAAACTGGGGCGAATGTAGCCTTTTTCAGCAATTCAAGTAGCTGTGCTCGCAGTACTTTAAGTTCAGCTGGAGCCATTCGGTATGGTACCTTTGCTAACGGGCCTGTACCCGGAATCAGTTCAATCACCATTTCAATCTCTCGTTCTGGAGGCAAGCCTGGCAACTTGTCAGGAAACACATCAGGGAACTCACAGACAACAGGAATATCACCGACATCCTGTCGTGGTTTCTCAACAGCAACCACAGAAGCTAAGAATCCCTGGCAACCTGCACTAAGCAACCTATAGGCTCGAATAGCAGAAATAATCATACGAGAAGAACGGGATCGAATACCTTGGAAATAAACAGCTGATTTTCCCTGGGGCTGAAAATAGACTTTCTTCGATCTGCAGTCAACCACAGCTCCATACTGCTCCAACCAATCCATACCCAGAATAATATCATAATCTGCCAGCTGCAACGCATACAATCTCGCCGACAACTGATGATTATCAATCATCACAGGAGACTCTTCCAAACACAGAGGTGTAATCATGAAATCTCCAGAAGGCAATTCAACAAATAGCTCACAAGTCATTTCTAATGTCGGCTCCTCAATACATGTCACGAAATCCTCAGAAATAAAAGAGTGAGAAGCACCAGAATCAAATAAGACACGAGCTGAATGACCATAAAGCATAATCGTACCTTCCACCAGATGGGATGCAACCGCTTCAGCTCTAGTCATATGAGAAACCTTGCATTTCTGCTTCTTCGATCCAACTGAAGATTGCTGAGAAGACACCGACGCTTGAGAATAGAACTGTTGTTGAGTTTGAGGTACAGGAGGAGGTCTGAATTGCGACTGCTGAGGCTGAGAGAACTGAGGAGCTTGCAATTGCTTCGGCCTCAACGGGTAATCTCAAACCACGTGACCAGGCTGGTCATAGCGAAAACAGACCACTGGAAGAGAACACGGCTGACCCTTATGGTGACCACCGCATCTCCGACACGTCCACGGCTGACTGACAGCTGACCTCTGACGAGTCTGAGGAGAAGGTGCTGTCGGTTGCTGAACAGAATCTGTACCGGACAACGACTGCTGGAAAAACTTCTTCTTCTTCTTGAACCTCTTAAACTTGGTCTTGGAAGGGAAAGAAGCACTGCTAACTTCTGACTGGACCGAGGGAACACCTGACACTGGCGGTCAGTAAGCCGGTTGAAACTGAACTGTTGGCTGAACTGACCCCGCCTGCGGATATCCACCTGGTCTCGCCATCTCCAGCTCAAGTGCCACAGCTGCCTGGCACGCACCATCTAAGTCAGCGACATGACTCGCGATCAAGGGCAATTTAAGTTCAAGCCTCAATCCACGCAAGAACTGCTATGTCTTCAAAGCTTCATTAGCCAGCACATGGGGCGCATATTGACCCAATTCCATGAATTTGTTCCGATATTGAAGCACAGTCATACTGCCTTGAGTCAGCTCCATAAATTGATACATCTTAGCCATCTGCAAGCAGGCAGGAGTGTAGGCACGCTCGAAAGCAGCAACAAACTCTGCCCATGTGATCTGTCGAAGAGGTCTAGAGTGAAACGCAATCTGCCACTCGGCTTTCCACCACGTAATGGCTGTACCTTGGAGTTGAAACGCAGCAAGCATAACCTTCTCATCCTCAGCGCACTCCATAGACAGGAATACGCGCTCAATTGCATCTAGCCACTGCCTCGCAACCTCTGGATCAGCTTGACCATCGAAAGCAGGCGGATTGAATAAGAGAAATTTTTTCAAAGCCTTGCCTCGACTACCAGGCACTTCAATCTGAGGAGCAACGATCGGCGCTGGAGGAGGAACAATAGGAACATCAGGAACTGTAGGAGGAGGTGCAGAACCACTTTCTTCCCTGGGCGCATCTCTAGGAGCTCGAGGAACTCGAGGAGGTCTTCCTCGACGAGGCGACATCTTGCACTGCCGAAAAACAGAAAGCAACAGAAATCACATCAATCACGTAGAAAATAACCTAAGCCAGCAATAGACAACACGAAGGACTAGCTCTGGACAAGTTGTAAATTCCAATTCCTTATACAAATCCTCAACTCCGCTCTGATACCAGATGTGACGACCCAGAGCGCCGGATACCGATATACCGATAACATCGATACACCGATATCAGGAACTGAGGAAGCCACCCAAGAGGCTGATGAGGCCCCTGAAGGGTTAGTGAAGTTTGTCGAGGGGATGTATAACGAATTGCAATCACAAGCGCGCATAAATTAGATTAAGCAATAAAGTTTAACAAAAGTGCGGAAGCAATTCAATATAACCAGAGTGATATATATATATACTAGTCCAGAGACACAAAAGTACTAGTCCGAAAGGTACAACTACACGGGGCATACCCCGGTAAAAGTACAACAAAGGCCCAAAAAGGCGACCCGTCTACTGCTGGCGGCTAAGAACGGTCTCCGAGCAACTCACAAAACACCGGGAGATGGCGGGCGCGGCTCACCTGAAAAGAGAAGGGTGAGTCACAGCCAGACTCAGTAGGGGTCACGCGGATCCCTACCTCGCACTAAACAAGTATACATGCAAAAGTAAAGGTAATTAGAGCATGCATTTAATTAAATAACAGGCAATGGCATGAATAACTAATCACAATAAAGCTGTAAAATCTAACTAACCGATATAACATCTAATACATGCCAAAAGCGAGTAAGTCTAAAGCGACTGAAACTAAATCTACCAGTAGAATATGCCTCAACTAATCACAGCAACAAGGAGTAGGATAATGTGGGAACGCGGATTTTATTATCCTTTATTTTTTTTATACTGATTCATTGATTTATTATTTATTGATTTATTGGCGTGCCAGTCACCAAAGTGACGATTTTATTGTGTGCTCGATCTGACTTGGTCAGTCGATTGTGAGTGATCGTGCCTGGACCAGAAGTCCGTCATACCATAAAGGCTATGACGTTAATTACGCCCTTCCAAGGAAGGACAACCCTTGATTAAACGCTAAAAGTAGGAGAATGACAGCGGTAAAGCCGCATGCTCAAAAGAGACGGAATTCGTTCACTTGCAAGACGTTAAATGGATTAGACGAAGCAGGGGTTGGTTATTTCCGGGATAAAATCGACGGCATATTCCCACCATCTTGGACCATGCCAAGTAGGGAATAGGAAACCACCCATGCAGTGGCAGGGTGGGATCCGTAAAAGATCGGGCATAATTGACCCGGAATCCGAGTAGGTACTGGCGTAACATGACGCGCTCCGTGCAGACGCGATGTTGCATCTATATCCCCCTTCAAAGGGCCATCGGAGAGCATGCAAGGACATAACTCCACAGGCTGGTGGGGTTGAGATAAAAAGCATCACATTTACTTGGCAAGGTATGTGTAAATTTCGGCAGCATGTTCCCTCAACTTGGATTATGCCAAAGAAGATAGGTCATCATCCACAGAATGCCGGGATGACAACCGAACGAGGATGGGCACCGGGCCCCGGGACATCGCTTGCCTTTATACCATCGATTAATATCCCCTCTAAACCCCTCAGAACTCATGCAATGACATGGCCCTTTGGGTTCATGAGGGTGAAATCCGGATCGAGAATGAAGACTGTAGGGGAGGTCTTCCCCAATAATGTATCTTCTCAAAGCATCAATGACGATCTCTGAACATCCCCGGGACATATGTGTGAAGAGATCAGAAGGCTGATAAACGGTATTGCAGAGATGGGCCTCTGACTGGACTTCATTTGGCCAAGAAGATGGGTCTCGGCGTGGCTTTAGTTGGCCTAAAGGAGGCTCTCAGCGTAGGGTTTACTGGCCAAACAAGGGGGTCTCGGCGTGGCTTTAATCAGCCCAAAGAGGGCTCTCGGCGCGGCCTGACAAAAACAAAAAAAAGGGGGCTCTCGGCCTGGGGCTTCCCGGCGCGCTCATGACCGTGCCGGGAAGGTGGCGCCAGGAAGGGCTGGGAGGTTTGCATAAAAAGGGGTTTAGATGGTTTTTTGTCGGTTTGCTGAAGAGGGAGGCCTCTCGGCAGCGTGGTTCTCGGCGGGGAATTTTGTACGCCGAGAAGGTGGAATTGCTACAGGGTTTCAGGGTTTACAGAGCTCAAACGATACTCTGCTTCTGGGATTCCTGAGCTTTCTGGCTGCGATTGAAGCCGAATTTGAAGTGCAGGAGGGGGGATTTCTTGGATGCTTCCCTGAGAAAGGGCCAAGGGGGGATCTGGAGGGTAGAATCGATGGGGAACGAGACCAACGTCTAGATTTCTGAAGATTTTATTTATTTCTGCGGCCGGCCGTCTGGGGATCAAGAGATGACTGTCTCTGATCCCCTAGACGAACCCAATAGCATCTAAAAACCGGTGACTGAGGAACCTTTGGCATCGAAACTCCAGACCCTAGTCATCCAAGGGGTTAGAATGGAGGGTCTAGAGATCGAGATCGTCATTCGCTAGAATCTGCGGAATAGCATCCGTCTGCAGAGTAAACATATCCTTGTGTAGTCAGCAGTTCAAGGAACCAAGAGATTAATGTCTCTGGTTCCTGAACAGCACAAGGGGCATTGAGGGCCTTGAGAGGGACTCACACATATGCGATGAATCTGCCATCGAGACAGGAGGGGGGAAGAAGACAGAACCCAGTAGCCCATTGGATAGGGATAGGGATCCTATCTACGCTCCTCTGAAGAACAGATTCGTAGGGAGACTCTGAAATCGGGAGCGGATAAACCATCGGACATTTCAGATAGAAGACGTATATATATACACAGAGGGACGAAGGGAAGGGCTTTCAATTGCCCATTTCATTTCATCTCATAAGCATTGTTTACATCATCTGCAAGGCAAAAGCCAAAGAACAGAAGAGGAGGGGAACAGGGGGAAGCGAAAAGATAACTCTCGACATCGTATGAATAATCAAACACGAAGATATGGACTATTACATACGGAGGCAGATCAAGAAAACAGCAAACATGGGGGGGAGGGTGGAGCATTGACTCCTCTCCCTCCCCCGAGCAGCCCACCTGGGGTTTTTCTTCTTCTTCTTCTCTCAGACTTCTTCTCTTTCTTTTCAGCGGAGGCTCTCTCTCTCTCCTTTCCTATCTCCTTTTCTGGATGGATTTCTTTCTTTCTTGCTGTCTCTTCTCTTTTTTTTGATCGGTTCTCTCCCTCTCCCTTTTTTTTCTCTGTTCTCTCTCTTTCTTATCTGTTCGAAGGGAGGGGGTTTTTATAACCATTTTCCCCTTCTCGGCAGGCTTCATCACGGCGCGCCCCACCTGAAGCTTCCCGGCGTGCCTGCCTTCAGCTTCTCGGCGCCCTCTTTTGGGTTTGGCAAGTGATTCTCGGCGCCACCTTCACACAGGCCCATTTGGGTCTTTTAAGGGTATCATCACCCAAAAGGGTCTTCCATTGGTGACACAGCTTGTATCGAGATCATTATTACGGTTTTCATCAGTCCGTAGACAGGGGTTTCATCAGTATTGCTATCTGAACGGTGACAAGACCGGGTATCATCTTATCGATATCGTCACTTGAATGGTGACGAGCTCGGATATCAGCTTTAGTCTGGGAAGACCTCAGCCGGGTATATAATCTGTGGAGACGATTCCTCTTCTGTTTTGACTTTGCAAAAGCCTTTACAATCTTCATCTGCCGGTACCGGCTTCATCTTTATCTCATATTACATCTGTCATTAAGCCGACAATCTGACTTACCCTGACATATCATCCGTGGATTCTTGGACGAAGCAGTAATGCGGCTCTCATTAAAGTGTGACAGGAGGTCTCATCAGTCGAGTGACTGCTGCTCTACCAGTGCTGCCGCCTGAGTGACATCGGCACCGGGCATCAGCTTGGCCGACAAGGGCATTAGCCGGGTGAATGGTTGACGAACTTCATCAATGATCTTTCACTGTTGGTCCGACCCTCTTTTCAATCATGCTTCGACCTTTGTTCATTTTCAAGGTGTCAACAAATGCCCCCCACCTGCGGGCAGCGTAAGCGCAGAATAAGCGGCACGGGGCTTGCAGGTGTCTTTCGTCATTCGAGGGTATCTTCCTCAATTTGTCTTCAATCCGGTTCTCAGACCTGATCATCTCGTTGCAACAATATTCTGCACACGGATCTTTCATTTTCATATTTTTCATCTTCATATTTTCTTTATTTTTCAACATTTCGGAGCTTCTCGGCACGGGGCCATTGGCTTCTCGGCATGACCCTCTCGGCGCAAGGCTTCTCGGCACACAAGACCTTCCGGCGCGAAGCTTCTCGGCGTGAGGGGCCTCTCGGCGCGGCCGAAGGAGGGCTCTCGGCCTGGGGGCTCTCGGCGCGCCCTTGGCCGAAGGGGGCTCTCGGCCTGGGTTCTCGGCGTGAGGGGATCTCGTTGCTTCTCGGCGCGCCCTAGGCAGGGCTCTCGGCCTGGGCTTCTCGACGCGCCCTTTGGCCGCAGGGGGCTCTCGGCGTGAGGGGATCTCGGCGCGCATTTGGCCGCGCCGAGAACCTGTCTCCTTCGGCTTCTATTTAAGGCGCCGAAAGCCTCTTTCTTCTCATTCTCATCTTTTCTTTCTCTTTCTTCATTTCTATTTTTTTGTGTCTCGGCGGTGGCGAGCTCCTTGTCTCGGCCATTCCCGTTTTCTTCCCGTTTAGCTGGGTTTCGCCCGGGTAGGACGTTATTTTGGGATTTAATCCCTTTTTCTCTCGGGATCACCCCCTCTTGGTTGGTGACTCCCTATTCTCCTTGGGCAGACCCCGAATAAAGGGAGATGCTGTCGAAATCTTCGTAGGGTCTCATGTTACAATCTTTATAAGACTGGCTTCTAATTCACACTTTTTCTCCGACTGCAGGCACTGCAATGGCTTCCAGTTCTGATGCTGCATCTTCCGGAGCTGTTGGTGCTAGCTCATCGGCCCAGCCCGACATATCACGGGCCAAAGTAAACTGGCTGAACGTGCACAGTCTGGATTTCGGATACGACAGGATTGCTTCAGTCGATGAATCGTCTGACTCTGAGACTGACACAGTGTCGACGGCCCGGGTATACTCCACGGCGACCGAGACATGCTTCAGGCGGGATGGTAGCTATCGGCCAGACCTCCCGAAGGACCGACATTTGATGCCGTTCATCCGGACTTTCACAGTGGGCGGCATGCGAGACTACCGGATAGCTCGCGTAGTTGAAGCTGCCATCCTTGCTGAGCGAGATAGCCTGAAGGAATCAGTGTATCACAGCAAGGCCATCTATCTTCCTGGGGAAAAGCGCTACTGGGATGCAGTCCTCGGCATATCGGAGCTGGAACCAGAGAAGAAGATGCTGGCCCGGGCCCCGGAATTCACACCTGCCCGATGGGATAATGCTAGCGGCCGAGTTCATAGGGAGAAGCCCGGCTATGGCATGTTCTTGGCACCATTAAAGTGGGGATATCGCGAAGAGTCCTTCGTGCTGATATGTTCGGCCGTTCAGTTCAAGTACCATCTGGCCGCTGGTTGGTTCGGGGATACCAAAATCACTGACGCGCACTTATTCCGAGTAGGGGCAGTGGAGTTCACAGAGTTTGTTCTGAAGGAGTATGCCCCTCTGCTGATCAGAGCCGGGGTATATCACAGCATTTTCGCTTCTAGATTTCGATATCCCATATCCAGAGGGTTGTGCTGCGGGATGTTCGAAGTGTTCTGCCCTTTATTCAACACTTTTTATACAGCGGAGGGTGAGACATCCCTAGACCTCTCGAGTTTATCACAGCTCTCCGGTCTGCCCATTGATGGCGAGCCGTATGAGGAAGTTTACTTGACAGATTTCGAGAAGGATAACTCTGATGGCGAGGGCAAGTATTCCATCGGCTTCTCATATCGGTATCTGATGAAGGTATACCGCTCCATCTGTCTGGCGTACAACAGAGGGTCCTCCAAAGGCTATCATCCCCGAGAGAAAGGCAGCAAACTGAGGGTCCGGATAGGGCAGTGGCTCCAGTATTTCTTTGACGGTCCCCTGAAGTATGCAGACTTTCCTTCCCTGGGTCCAGTTGCCAGCAAACAGATAAGGGCCCCTCGCTATAAGTCGGCGCTGCCATCCTCATTGCGTCATGCGGGCAAAGGTGGTCCCAATCCGGCAGGAGTAGATCCCATCACACATTGTGCGGCCTATTTCACCTTCTGGTTGTGTACTTTCGCTCTCCTACAAGGGGACGGGACAGTCATTCGGCCAGAGGCCATATATCCAGCTTGCCAGATGGCATGGGGGATGAAGCTGTCGCTTTTCCCAGTGGCCCTGTGTTTGATATATAAATCTTTGGGGGACCTGCACAAGCATCGGACTCCTCGTTCTTTGAGGACCGTGGGTCCTTTTCACTTCTTCAACGCCTGGGTTTGCAGTATATTCCCTGAGTTGGCTCCGAGAACCTTGCAGGCAGATACGGCGTTGCCTAGAATGATCGAATTCGCCAGTGCTGAGTCTGGTCCCTTTTATGATCAGTTGTTTAAAATAAGGGGCCGACTGATAAGGGTACCAGTGGACGCCCCTGGCAGCATTCATTTCTGGAGCCTGGCGGCAGGTTCAGCTCCTTTGATTGATCCTCAGAGAGAGTGCAAGCTGGAAGAGATAGAGACTTATGCTCATCCTGTCACAGGGGCTAAAGTTGCTCGGCCTATCCTGGAGCCGGAGCTAGTCAGATGGGCCATGGCTATTCGGCCCAGTGTTTTAGTTTTCAGGAAGGGTGGCCTTCTTCTTTTGGAGCCATACTATCCGTTCCGATTTGGGCGGAACTTCGGCTACGACCAACACATCCCCACCTCAGCTGCTCAGTTTCCTTTGGATAGCCGGGCCAAGCACGGGTCCGTCATTGTTGGCGAGGGCCGGTTGTGGTGGGATTTCTATCATCGCCAGGACGATGTAGTTTTCAGGGTGCCCACTGTTTCTAACCGTGTTCCCCGGGTAACATCAGAATATATCAAATGGTGGAACATCCGGACTGGTTTTTACAGGGACGGTAGGGGTGCCTTCTGGGATGTGGCAGAGCGCTCCTTCCTGAAACAGCAACCTGGGCCGGTGTTTGATATTCCTGAGGCCCACTTGAAAAAACTTTACTCACAGCACCCGAGGGAGGTGGAGAATTATCTGACTCAACGTCGGGCATTGAAGGAAAAGAGTTCCGAGCCGCTTGTCCCTGTCTTTGCTGCTATCAATGAAGACACTTTCATGAAGACCTTGAAGCATTTATGCCGTGTGGGAGGCGCTCGCTTGGAGGAGCAGCAGTACCCATTCCCTGTTGAAGAGCCGCTCCCGACAGTAGCTCCTTGGAAGGGTCCAATTGATAAATTTCATCCATATAGGACGTTTGTACGCCGAGAAGATAGAACTCAGACGTACTATAGGCAAACGTCCTGGCTGTTCATTCTGCTGAATTTGCATGGATTATCTGCAGAAAGCCCGATAGCTGGCATATTGAACAAGCCACTGTTTATATCATTTCATTATGTCGATGGTTGGGGCATGGACCATCTTGACTTATTCTGATGCCTTGACTTTCACGGCCATAATGATCTGGCAGCTTTAGTAGAGAAGTGCCAGATATTTGGTGATGTGTGCTGGCTCATCAAGGAGGCTGCTTCCCGCTCCAAGGAGGTAGCTTATCTGTACTGGCCACTTTATGTATTCTACGACGGCCCGGCAGGTAAGATTTCTTCTTTTCTGATTGCAGTGTTTTCTACTTAGCATCTGAATTTCGCACCCACTGATCCCATCACCCTTCTGCCATTTTCGACAGACCGGCCTGATATAAAGCGGCAGGGGCTCAATAGAAAGATTATTGCGCAGGCCGAGAAGCCTACTTATTTTGAAATCCCGGCTGCAGCACCGACCACTACTCCCCTGCCTCCTGGCAAGAAGTGGAAGGCTTCCGCAGTCAAGGCTGCAGTTGGGAAGGCCAAGAAGGCCAAAAAGGCCCATGTTCAGCAGTCGACTTCGGTGGAGATGGACACTGGGACCCCTCTCCCCAACATTCCCTCATTCGATGAGTTTGAGTTGCAAAGGGAGGCTGCTCAGACACCGGTTCAGGGTAACATCATTAGCTTGCATTTGCATTCTTCATCATCTTTTGCAGATTTTCAAAGAAGCCTTCGACTCTGACCCCTTCCCTTTTTGCGCAGCTCAAGAGCCAATTGTGGCACCCTCCGAAGCAGAGACCAGGCTGCCTTCCCCCACGCCGGCTAGTGAGGCGGGGGGTAAGTGTGCTTTCTCATCTGTTTCACACTTCTATTGCTTTTTCTACTATAACCCTCAGAGGTCCCTTTTCTGTTGAAGTGGCAGCCGAGGAGCAGACTGAGGTTTAAAGGATGATAGAAGAGCCGATTCAACCTCCGGAGGGTCACAAGACTCAGTCGAGGCGGGGTACTGTTCAGGCCAGGCGCATAATTACCCAGTCCACATCCCGACATGCTTTAGAGGCGACCCCACAGCATGTAGCCAGGGTAGAAATATCATCGGGTAGCTCTACAACTGTCTCTGATGAGGAGGAAGCGGCTTTCAGCGGCAGTGCGGGGGATGATCCTGAATCAGAAGCCCCACTTGTACTTGCAAAAGGTGCTCTGTCTTTTCAGCCTGCTAAGCTGCTGGTGCCATCTTCCGAGGAGGAGTTGCAAGAGGAGTTTGCCGGGCTCGACACCGAGATCGACATATCTTCACTCTTTGTCACTCCAACTTCGGAGTTTCCTCCTCTTTCGCCCCACTTCGAGGATGCGAACCCTGCTTCAAAGGTGGGTCCCCTTTCAGGCTTGCTGCTTCATCTGCATTTTCATTCAGTGCTGAAGGTTGTTTTGCTTTGGTCTCAGGGCCCTATCACTGCCATCTCAAACACAACTGCAACTTTTATGGAGGTTTCTTGTAATATCCCGGATCTTTCGGATCCTTCTTCGTGGGTCCCGGATCTGGTTTTCGGAGCGTCTGGCTCCGTTGTGTCCGAAATTTCGTTTCGGACATCTTTCGTGTTCGGATCGGCGCGATCCGGAGTTGTTTCGAAGGCCCGGAGGCGTTCCGCGGCTTTTCCGCGTGTGTTTTCCGATTCCCGGTGTGTGTTTCGGCTTTTCCTTCGGAAGCTTGCTGCGGACGAACCGGGCGGTTCCCCCAGGCACGAGTGGTACCGTTGCGATCGGTGCGTTCCGAGGATTCCAGAAATGTATTTTTCTATTTTTCGATATTTTTCCGAAAATTCGGATTTTCTATATAGCCCTAATTCTTTTCTTTTTCTTTTTCTCCTTTCTCTTTCTTCTTCTTCCTCTTCCTCCGTTTCTTCCCACCGTGACACCCTCCTCTCTCCCTCTCTCCCATTCGGGCGCGGCGAACCCCTCTCCGGCTACGGACGGTGGCGGGGCGACGGCGCGGACGCGTGGGCGACGGTGAGGCGATCTCGTGGGCGTGCGGCGAGCGTGGGAAGCGTGAGGAGTTCGTGAAGCTTTGAGCATTCTTCGTGATTCGTGATCGATCCAGCGGAGCATTCGCTCCATTGAGGTAGGGTGACGTTCCTTGGCCTCATGTCGATCTTTTCCGCGATTTATAGGCCGTGGGGAGGCCGAGAGGGGATCGTTTGAGCGTTTTTGGGGGTTTCCATGATTTGGGGAGAGCTCGCCCGATCTATGGATTTGATGCATGATTTCGTGTTCTGATGGCCTAGAATCATGCTAGGGGTCCCCAGGGGTCTTCCCCTTTGTTTTCCCCCTCTCCTATGGAGGCATGGGGGCGTGGTTAGAATTTTTGGGCGTTCTTACCGTTTTCGGCCGCGGACTGAGAACGCGCTATACTCCAGTAGCGCGTTCTTGGAGGTCGCGCTGCCCCGACCGAGCGCGTTCATCGGAGACGATGAACAGGAGGCGGTTCCTGTCGCGCTTTGGGGTCATAGCACGATCATCCTTGTCGCGCTAGGGTTCCGTAGCGCGATGGTCCCTGTCGCGCTAGGGAGACCTAGCGCGATCTTCCCTGTTGCGCTAGGGTTCCCTAGCACGTTCCTCCGTGTCGCGCTAGGTATCCCTAGCGCGAATTGCTGTTGTTGGGTGTTCCCCTTGGGCCGTGTGTGCGTCCCGGGCACCCCGTGGAGTTTCGTGACCGTGTTTTTCGTATCCGGAGGTTCCGTTTACCTTGGTCATGCGTTTGGCCGTGGGCGGTGAGTCCATTTTTCTCCGACTGTGGCCACCGTGCGACGGGGCTGGTGCGTGGGGTGATTCCCACACGTTGTCGGTTTCGGACGTCGTTTTCCGTTGACTCGAGAGTCTACTCCTTCAGTGACCCTCCACTAGTCGTAGCCCACCAGTACGAGGTGCTAGTCTCACCTGGGAGTGGTGTACGAGCACTCACCTTTCGAGACGGTTTGTGGACCGGTTCCCGTAGGCCCCTCGTCTTAGCCAGAGTCCGGCTGCGAGGGAAAACCGGTCAGAGGGCCAGACCTAGGACGCGTGGTCTGTGTGTGCACACGTGGTTGGGGGCGGTTGGACCCACGTCGACGGGCGTGACCCCATCTAGTCACTTGTTTGTGGTTACTTGTACGGTGTCTGCGCCTCGGGTAGGACCTACCACGTCAGGCGGTTCACCTGCGGTGCGGTGTAAGACGTCAGGGGACGCTACCGGCTGTGCTTCTAGTGGGTGGTACTCATGTCGAGTACGGAGTGTCAGACTGTCAGTCGTGTGTTTCCGACCTTCGGGTTTTACGATTCGACCGTTGGTTTCGGTGTTCTCGTACCGTGGCACGTGTGTCGATTTACGTGCCGTAGGGTCTAGTTCTGTAGAGTGCAGGGCTTTCCTTTCCGAGGTACTTTCCTACCGCTAGAGTAGTGGTTTCTCGTTTTACGAGGTAGGGTTCGAGTGATCCCTACTGAGTCCTGTTCCGAGACTCATTCCCTGCGTGTTTTCACCGTGTTTCAGGTGAGGCGCCACCTTCGGGGAGCGCGTCAGGAGTGCAGCGTGGTGCGGGTGCCCAGAGGTAGTGCCAGAGGTCAGAGCCGGGATATGCCCCGTGTAGCTGTACTTTCCTTTCTTGTCACTGTACTAGTCGTGGACTGCTGTTATTGTTGTTCTTTATTGCGGACCATGTAAAATGTTAATTTATTTCCTGCTTAATATTATAACTATTTAATCTCTACAATTATTTGTGATACTTGTGTAGTCTCCACACCATCCTTTTAACCCTTCGAGTCTTCGGACTCGTGGGTGGCGGTACGAGTCTCGGGTTATCGGGCCTTCCCGGTAATCGGATTCTCGGGTCGTTACAGCTGGTATCAGAGCGCGGTTGTGGAATTACATGAGAATCATAGGTAATTGTAGTGGTCCACTAGTCCACAACGATGATGTACATGTGATGCTGGCATTGGGCACCGCGTGTTTTATTCTGACATTGCCGTTTTCGTGTTTTCTGTCTTGTGCTTCAGGAGCGACGATGGCGCCGAGGAGGAGTTCTCGCTCTCAGCAGGGGCAGTCGGCTAGAGGTCAGGAGATCCAGCAGGGGGTCCAGAGGGACCAGGAGAAGCATAGCAGAGTTCCGGGGGCTACCGAGGCCGCGGATGCTGCGAGAGCTCCGGGGGCCGAGGATTTCTTCCGTGGCATGTACCATCTCATGTCTCAGCAGTTCGGCGGAGAGACTGGTGAGGGCTCGTCAGTCAGGGGTGGGCCGGGCCGAGCGGTGAGGGACTTCATGCAGTTCCATCCACCTTACTTTAGCGGCCAGGCAGACCCTGATGCGGCTCGTGATTGGCTTGATGAGATGGAGCGGGTGTTCAGTTCTGCGAAGAGTACTGCCGAGGACAGAGTGGTGTTGGCCTACAACCAGTTGCAGGGTACGGCTCGGAGGTGGTGGTCTTCCGAGTGGAAGACGTCCTTTCAGCTTCGTCCACTTGAGCAGGTCGAGTGGGGTGACTTTGTCAGTGCCTTCGAGCGTACGTACTGTCCAGACGTCGTTGCTACGCAGCGAATGCGGGAGTTTCTGGAGCTGGTGCAGGGTGACATGTCTGTGTTGCAGTACAGGGCCCGATTTGTCGAGCTGGGTCGGTACGCACCTCATATCATAGAGCATGAGAGGGTGAGGACGACGCAGTTTATGCAGGGCTTGAGGCTGGAGCTGAGGCACCATTTGATCGCGAATGGGGCCACTGATCTAGAGACAGCGTCTCGTGTTGCGATTTCCTTGGAGATGGATATGCAGAGGACTCGAGGGACCGATCGGCCAGGGGCAGTCCTTGTCAGGTCGCAGCCAGCAGTCGGCTACCCAGCAGCAGGGTTCCTTCCAGCATACGTCGGGTGGTTCAGGAGTACCGACATCGGCAGCTTCGGTGACAGGATCTGCGTCCTTTGGCTCGAAGGTCAAGAAGTTCTTGAAGAAGAATTTCCGTAAGAAGCACAAGGATCAGGGGCAGGCTTCATCGGGCAGTGTACAGCAGCCGTTTCCTTTGCAACGTCAGGGATCGGTGGGTGGATCGCGAGGACCTTGTGTAATGCCCCGGATTTTCCGGATCCTTGTTCATGGGTCCCGGATCTGGTTTCTTGGAGTGTCCGACTCCGTTGTGTCCGAAATTTCGTTTCGGACATCTTTTGTGTTCGGATCGGCGCGATCCGGAGTTGTTTCGGAGGCCCGGAAGCGTTCCGCGACTTTTCCACGTGTGTTTTCCGATTCCCGGTGTGTGTTTCGGTAATTCCTTCGAACCTCGTCACGGGTGAACGGGACTGTTCACCAGGGCGCGAGTGGTACCGTTGCGATCGGTGTGTTCCGAGGATCGCAGAAATGTG
Organism: Amorphophallus konjac; assembly: GCA_022559845.1. NCBI lineage: Eukaryota > Viridiplantae > Streptophyta > Magnoliopsida > Alismatales > Araceae > Amorphophallus > Amorphophallus konjac. The sequence goes on along the minus strand of CM040121.1, from coordinate 4,133,006 downwards.
ATTTTTCTATTTTTCGGTATTTTCGGGAATTTCCGGATTTTCTATATAATAACCTCCTTTTTCTCTCTCCCCATCTCATTTTCTCTCTTCCCTCCCTCTCTCTTCTCTCACGTTCTCTCCTCTCCCCCTCTCACTCCGGGCGGCCGACGGAGGCGGCGAGGGCGGGGCGGCGTGGCTCGTGGGGCGTGGAGCGACGGGTACGGGATGAGGATCGCGGTGGTGGAGGCGGTTCGTGCGATCGTGAACCGGCGAGGGTTTAAGCGGCGTTTTCTTCGTGGATCGGTGTCCACGGTGCGTCGAATCTTCGGTGGAGGTAGGGAGATGGACCCTCAACCCGTGTACTTCAATTCCCGCGAGTTTCGTAGGCCGTGGTGAGCCGAGCGGGCTAAACGGGGTGATTTGGGAAAAATGCATGTTTTTGGGGTGTGAGCCGAATCTTGTGTTTTGATCGTGTTTTTGGGGTTTAAATGGGTCCTCTCGGTGCCAGAGGGGTTGGGAATGTTTCCCCCTTTGTTTCCCCATCACCCGGGGGTGATCGGGGCGTGGAATGGGTTTTCCCGCCGTTTCTACCGTTTTCGGGCGCGGACTGAGAACGCGCTAGCTTCCAGTAGCGCGTTCTTAAGGGTCGCGCCGCCCCGACGGGGCGCGTTCATCGGAGAAGATGAACAGTATGGCGGTTCCTGTCACGCTATAGGGCTACGGCGTGTTCTGGGCTGTCGCGCTATGGAAACATAGCGCGACCTGTCTTGTCGCGCTATAGGCTCCTAGCGCGTTCTGCTTGAACGCGCTATGGACCTATAGCGCGTTCTTGGAGGGACCAGCCGGGCTGCCCGGGGCGGGCGGCCTGCGGCTGATCGTGCTCCTCGTGGGCCGTGTGTGCCTTGGACACCCCGTGGAGTTCCGTGACCGTGTCTTTGGGGTGTCCGGGGGTTCCGTTTACCTTGATTTGCGCGCTCGTGAGTGTAAGGGTCCGGGCGGTTTACTAGTGTTCCGATTGGGTTGTGTTGGTCTCCGGTCGACCCGGTTGTGACGCAGTGGTCGACCTTTGGCCTTGTGAGTGTCCCAGGCACCCCGTGGGTTTTGTTACCGTGTTTTGGGGTGTCTGGAGGCGCCGTGTTATCTCGATAAGCGTGCCCGTGGGCTTGGTGAGTCCGGGTGACCCCAGGCGTTTCGGGTTTCCGTATTCTCGCTCGATCGAGTCACCGTGTATCGGTATGTGTGCGGTGGGGTTCCCCCGCATGTCGTGAGTCTTCCTGAAGATGATTCCCGAGTGGGTTATGTGTTTGACCGTGGACTGTGCGTCCCGTTCCTTCTCCGATCGTGGTCACCGTGCGATGGTGCTGCTGCGTGGGATGGTCCCCGTACTTCGTTAGGTTCGGACGTCGTTTTCTGTTGTTTTGAGAGTCTACTCTCTCAGTGATCCTCCACTAGTCGTAGCTTCCTGCGCACGCGTGTGCGGACCCACCTGGGAGTGGTGGAGAGCGCGACCCGGTGAGACGCGGTTTTTAGGCTGGTTTCCGTCGGCCCCTTGCCTTTGCCACCAGAGTCCGGTGGGGGGGAAAACCAGCTAGAGGACCCGACCTAGAGCAGATGGTCTGTGTGTGCACACGTAGTTGGGGGCTTAGGACACGCGCTGACGAGCGTGACCCCAGCTAGTCCTTGTTGTGGTACTGGTTACTGTGTGTGTCTGAGTCTCACGCCTAGGGCGTCGTAGCTAGACACTTGTGACGCGGTGTAAGACGTCAGGGGACGCATCCGGTCGTTCTTCTAGTGGGAGGTGCTCCTGTTCTGGACAGAGAGTGACAGACTGTCAGTCGTGTGACTTCGACCTTCGGGTTTCGGTCGTGTTGACCGTTGAGTTTTCGATTGTTTCACCGTGGCGCGTGTCGGTTTTCGTGCTGTGAGGCTAGTGCTAGTGACTTTACCGAGGTTGCGTCTTGTCGTTCGGTACCCGTGACCAGGTGTCCGGGTTGCACTTTTGTCAGCGTGTCCAGGTTGGCCGTGTTCTGGGAGACAGGCCTCTACGGCGTGGTTGCCGTGGATTTTTCACTTCGATAAGCGATACTAGTGTAGTTCGGTAGCCCTTGACCGTGAGTCTGGGGTGTGTTTCTGGTACAGTAGGAGTAGCTGTAGTGCCGAGTTTTGACCGGCCACCGGTTTGTTGTTCCTGCTGTAGTTGTAGCGTTCCTTTCCGCTACCGCCGTTGTTTCCGGTTGGGGTTCCGCGGGATCCCTGCTGAGTCTCTGTTTTGGAGACTCATTCCCTGCTTTTCAGGTGTGGCGGTTCTTCCTCGTGGTTCGAGGATGCGGAGCGGAGGTTCTTAGTTGCCAGCTTGCCGGGCCGAGTGTTCACTTGGCATGTGGTACGTTTTACTGCTTTAGACTGTACTTTCTGTTGGACTGGACTCTGTTGTAGTTGTTTATTTATTTCTGTTAATTGTTGAATTGTCATGCTTTATTTCCTATTTCTTTGTGCCTCCACACTCCTTTTAGCCCTTCTGAGCCCTCCCGGCTCGTGGGCGGCGGTTCGAGTCTCGGGTTATCGGGGCTTACCGGTAATCGGATTCTCGGGTCGTCACACCTTGTCCACGGTGTGGTGGGACCCACCCAGGCAGGCAGTGCACGGCGCCGATCATCTGTTTTCGGTGTGACCAGCCAGGGCATATGGCGCGTGACTGTCCTCAGAGGCCGCCGCAGCAGCAGGTTCCCCAGCAGCAGCAGCAGCAACAGGGACAGTATCCGCCGCTACCCAGGTCAGCTAGTGTGGGAGGCAGGCAGAGAGCTCGTGGCCAGATCACGCACTTGACCAGGGCAGAGGCAGTGGCGTCGCAACTCGTGGAAGGTACCGTTCAGATTTTGGGTTGTGCGGCTCGAGTTTTATTTGATTCTGGCGCGTCTCATTCGTTTATTTCGGAGGATTTCGCGTCGAGCGTCGAGGAGCCGGTGACCCAGTTGTCCTGTGATTTGGCAGTGGAGTTGCCTTCGGGTGACTTTATGGTCACTCCGTATTGCTTCGACCAGGTTCCGGTGTGGATCGATGGGCGGAGTATGCCATGCAGGTTGTATGCATTGCAGCTTCGGGATTACGACGTGATTCTAGGCATGGATTGGCTCGAGACTCATGGAGCGGTGGTGGATTGTGGAATGAAGAGGGTCTACTTCCAGCATCCGAGCAAGATGACCTTCTATTTCCAAGGTATCCGTTCCACCTCTTCTCGATTCCTTATCTCTGCTATTCGAGCCCGTCGATTGCTTGATTCCGGTTGTCAGGGTTTTCTCACGTCAGTGGTTGTGTCTGACCGGATGGAGCCGGATGTCGAGGACATTGCGGTGGTGTGCGAGTTTCCCGATGTTTTTCCTGAGGAGTTGCCTGGATTATCTCCCCAGCGGGAGATCGATTTCGTGATCGAGATTGTACCTGGTACGGGACCTTTGGCGAAGGCTCCCTACCGTATGGCCCCCGCTGAGCTGAGGGAGTTGAGGGCGCAGTTGCAGGAACTGTTGGCCAAGGGGTACATTCGTCCGAGCTTTTCCCCTTGGGGTGCGCCCGTGTTGTTCGTGAAGAAGAAGGACGGTAGTCTGCGGCTATGCATTGACTATCGGCAGCTGAATGAAGTGACCATTAAGAACAAGTATCCGTTGCCGCGGATTGATGATTTGTTCGACCAGCTTCAGTCTGTGTGAGTGTTCTCGCGGATTGATTTGCGGTCCGGTTACTATCAGCTGAGAATTCGCGAGTCCGATGTGGAGAAGACTGCATTCAGTACGAGGTACGGGCATTATGAGTTTCTGGTGATGCCGTTTGGGCTCACCAATGCCCCAGCAGCCTTCATGGACTTGATGCAGAGGGTGTTCCATCCGTATTTGGACCAGTTCGTGGTCATCTTTGTGGATGACATCCTTGTTTATTCGCGGTCTGCTGAGGAGCATGCGTACCATTTGAGTGTGGTGCTGCAGACGTTGCGAGATCACCAGTTGTATGCGAAGCTCAGCAAGTGCGAGTTTTGGCTCAGCGAGGTGCACTTTCTGGGGCACGTGATTTCTGGTGATGGCATTTCCGTGGATCCCGCCAAGGTCGAGGCTGTGATGCAATGGCCGAGGCCGAGGTCGGTGACGGAGATCCGGAGTTTCTTGGGGCTTGCGGGTTATTATCGCCGGTTTATCCAGGATTTTTCTCGCATTACGACCCCGATGACGAGGCTCACGCGGAAGGATGTGCCTTTCGTTTGGTCCGAGGAGTGTGAGCAGAGCTTCAGGGAACTGAAGAGATTGCTCACCTCGGCTCCGGTGTTGGTTTTACCTTCTGGATCGGGAGATTTTGTGGTGTGTACAGATGCTTCCGGCGTCGGATTGGGTGCTGTTCTGATGCAGCATGGTAGAGTGGTGGCTTATGCATCTCGGCAGCTAAAGCCCCACGAGGAGAACTACCCTACCCATGACCTTGAGTTGGCGGCGGTGATCTTCGCGCTGAAGATCTGGAGGCATTATCTGTACGGCGAGAAGTTCGAGGTGTTCATTGACCATCAGAGTTTGAGGTATGTGTTCTCGCAGAGAGATCTGAACCTCAGACAAAGGCGTTGGATGGAGTTCATGAAGGACTATGACTTCACCCTGTCTTATCAGCCGGGCAGGATGAATGTCGTCGCTGATGCCTTGAGTCGGAAGGTGGCGGTCAGTACCTTGATGCTGAGGAAGTGGAGGCTCTGGGAACAGGTGCCCGAAGTATCCTTCAGGCTCAAGATTCCCCAGGAGCGAGGGTTGGCAGTGCTTGCGAGTATGACTGTCACTCCTGCTATCCGTCGTCAGGTGACAGAGGCTCAGCATGCGGACCCTGAGTTGCCCCGGATTCTTGCGATGGCTGGCGTGGAGCTCGGCGAGGACGGTGCTGTGAGGTTTCGTGGCAGGTTGTACGTCCCAGCGGAGGATCAGGTTCGTCGTGCGGTGTTACGCGAGGCTCATGGGAGTAGGTACACTGTACACCCGGGTGCGACGAAGATGTATCGGAACTTGCGGAGGCAGTTTTGGTGGCCTGGCATGAAGAGAGATGTCACCGAATTTGTGGCCAGGTGCCTGATCTGTCAGCAGGTGAAGGCGGAGCATCAGCGACCAAGAGGTACTCTCCAGCCCTTGGATGTTCCCGCTTGGAAGTGGGACCATGTGACCACAGATTTTGTGGTGGGGTTGCCAAGGACCCCGAGTGGGCAGGACAGTATTTGGTTACTGGTGGATCGGCTGGCGAAGGTGACGCGGTTGCTACCGGTCAAGGTCAGCTGGGCGTGCCTAAGTTGGCTCGTTTTTATGTGGAGTGGATCGTACTGTAGCATGGGATTCCCATTTCGATCGTGTCGGATCGGGATCCGCGCTTCACTTCTGGGTTCTGGAGGAGTTTCCAGCGAGCTCTTGGCACGGAGTTGGCATTTAGCTCGGCGTATCATCCTCAGTCATATGGTCAGTCTGAGAGGACCATTCAGACTTTGGAGGACATGCTGAGATCCTGCTGCCTGGAGTGGCAGGGGAGTTGGATTCATCTCCTACCGTTGGTGGAGTTTGCCTATAACAACAGCTATCATTCGAGCATCGGCATGGCTCCTTATGAGGCATTGTATGGGCGTCCTTGTCAGACTCCGCTTGATTGGTTTGAGGTGGGTGAGCGTGTTTTGACGGGACCGGAATTGGTGCAGCAATGTGTGGATGTTGTGCACTTGGTTCGTCAGAACATGTTGGCGGCCCAGAGTCGGCAGAAGAGCTATGCTGACCGTAGGAGGCAGCCCCTCGAGTTCGCCGTGGGCGATCATGTGTTCTTGAGAGTTTCTCCGATGAAGGGGGTGATGCGTTTTGGACGGCGTGGGAAGCTGAGTCCCCGCTACATTGGTCCTTTCGCGATTGTGGAACGCATCGGTGAGGTTGCTTACCGGTTGCAGTTACCTCCTGAGTTGGCGTCGGTGCATGACGTGTTCCACGTCTCGATGCTGCGGAAGTATATGTCTGATGACTCTCATGTGCTCGAGTTTTCTGTTTGGCCTGAGGTGACTCCAGATCTTTCTCTCCCAGAGTTTCCGATCCGCGTGGAGGATAGGCGAGAGCAGCGCCTGCGGAACAAGGTCATTCCCTTGGTAAAGGTCGTGTGGCAACGACACTCTGGTGGTGAGGCTTCGTGGGAACGTGAGGACGAGATGCGTCAGCAGTTCCCGTATCTGTTTGAGTGAGTCTTCCTCTTCTTTCCCCTTGGGTTGTTCTCAATTTCGAGGACGAAATTCCTTAAGGGGGGAGGGCTGTAATATCCCGGACCTTTCAGATCCTTCTTCGTGGGTCCCGGATCTGGTTTTCGGAGCGTCCGGCTCCGTTGTGTCTGAAATTTCGTTTCGGACATCTTTCGTGTTCGGATCGGCGCGATCCGGAGTTGTTTCAGAGGCCCGGAGGCGTTCCGCGGTTTTTCCGCGTGTGTTTTCCGATTCCCGGTGTGTGTTTTGGCTTTTCCTTCGAAGCTCGCTGCGGGCGAACCGGGCGGTTCCCCCAGGCACGAGTGGTACCGTTGCGATCGGTGCGTTCTGAGGATTCCAGAAATGTATTTTTCTATTTTTTGGTATTTTTCTGAAAATTCGGATTTTCTATATAGCCCTAATTCTTTTCTTTTTCTTTTTCTCCTTTCTCTTTCTTCTTCTTCCTCTTCCTCCGTTTCTTCCCACCGTGACACCCTCCTCTCTCCCTCTCTCCCATTCGGGCGCGGCGAACCCCTCTCCGGCTACGGACGGCGGCGGGGCGACGGCGCGGACGCGTGGGTGACGGTGAGGCGATCTCGTGGGCGTGCGGCGAGCGTGGGAAGCGTGGGGAGTTCGTGAAGCTTTGAGCATTCTTCGTGATTCGTGATCGATCCGGCGAGCATTCGCTCCATTGAGGTAGGGTGACGTTCCTTGGCCTCATGCCGATCTTTTCCGCGATTTATAGGCCGCGGAGAGGCCGAGAGGGGATCGTTTGAGCGTTTTTGGGTTTTTCCATGATTTGGGGAGAGCTCGCCCGATCTATGGATTTGATGCATGATTTCGTGTTTTGATGGCCTAGAATCATGCTAGGGGTCCCCAGGGGTCTTCCCCTTTGTTTTCCCCCTCTCCTATGGAGGCATGGGGGCGTGGTTAGAATTTTTGGGCGTTCTTACCGTTTTCGGCCGCGGACTGAGAACGCGGTATACTCCAGTAGCGCGTTCTTGGAGGTCGCGCTGCCCCGACCGAGCGCGTTCATCAGAGAAGATGAACAGGAGGCGGTTCCTGTCGCGCTATGGGGTCATAGCGCGATGGTCCTTGTCGCGCTAGGAGGACTTAGCGCGATGGTCCTTGTCGCGCTAGGGTTCCGTAGCGCGATGGTCCCTGTCGCGCTAGGGAGACCTAGCGCGATCTTCCCTGTTGCGCTAGGGTTCCCTAGCGCGTTCCTCCGTGTCGCGCTAGGTATCCCTAGCGCGATTTGGCTGTTGTTGGGTGTTCCCCTTGGGCCGTGTGTGCGTCCCGGGCACCCCGTGGAGTTTCGTGACCGTGTTTTTCGTATCCGGAGGTTCCGTTTGCCTTGGTCATGCGTTTGGCCGTGGGCGGTGAGTCCGTTTTTCTCCGACTGTGGCCACCGTGCGACGGGGCTGGTGCGTGGGGTGATTCCCACACGTTGTCGGTTTCGGACGTCGTTTTCCGTTGACTCGAGAGTCTACTCCTTCAGTGACCCTCCACTAGTCGTAGCCCACCAGTACGAGGTGCTGGTCTCACCTGGGAGTGGTGTACGGGCACCCACCTTTCGAGACGGTTTGTGGACCGGTTCCCGTAGGCCCCTCGTCTTAGCCAGAGTCCGGCTGCGGGGGAAAACCGGTCAGAGGGCCAGACCTAGGACACGTGGTCTGTGTGTGCACACGTGATTGGGGGCGGTTGGACCCACGTCGACGGGCGTGACCCCAGCTAGTCACTTGTTTGTGGTTACTTGTACGGTGTCTGCGCCTCGGGTAGGACCTACCACGTCAGGCGGTTCACCTGCGGTGCGGTGTAAGACGTCAGGGGACGCTACCGGCTGTGCTTCTAGTGGGTGGTACTCCTGTCGAGTACGGAGTGTCAGACTGTCAGTCGTGTGTTTCCGACCTTCGGGTTTTACGATTCGACCGTTGGTTTCGGTCTTCTCGTACCGTGGCACGTGTGTCGGTTTGCGTGCCGTAGGGTCTAGTTCTGTAGAGTGCAGGGCTTTCCTTTCCGAGGTACTTTCCTACCGCTAGAGTAGTGGTTTCTCGTTTTACGAGGTAGGGTTCGAGTGATCCCTACTGAGTCTTGTTCCGAGACTCATTCCCTGCGTGTTTTCACCGTATTTCAGGTGAGGCGCCACCTTCGGGGAGCGCGTCAGGAGCGCAGCGTGGTGCGGGTGCCCAGAGGTAGTGCCAGAAGTCAGAGCCGGGGTATGCCCCGTGTAGCTGTACTTTCCTTTCTTGTCACTGTACTAGTCGTGGACTGCTGTTATTGTTGTTCTTTATTGCGGACCATGTAAAATGTTAATTTATTTCTTGCTTAATATTATAACTGTTTAATCTCTGCAATTATTTGTGATACTTGTGTAGTCTCCACACCATCCTTTTAACCCTTCCGAGTCTTCGGACTCGTGGGTGGCGGTACGAGTCTCGGGTTATCGGGCCTTCCCGGTAATCGGATTCTCGGGTCGTTACATTTCTTCTGCAAACTGGGCTATTGTCCCTTTTCTACCTTTATCCTGCATGGGGGCTCCTGAGGTCATTCGCCCTGTTCCAATGCGAATACAGTCTTCAACAGATTTAGCATCGTTAGACCTGGGGGCCTCAGGAGACAGATGCACTCCTATCAGGGCTTCAGATTTCAGAGCCGAAGCTGATCTTGCCAGAAGTTCTGCTTTCATACCGGCCGCAGTGATGACCATCGCTCCTGAGTCAACAATTCCCACAACATCAATCATGGAGGGTGAACCTTTGCCTCTTCAGACTGTTGCCTCCGCGGCCTCGACATTGAAGGAATTGGCCACCGAAGCGGAGATGGAAGAAGGAGAGGTAGCTGCTGCAGAACTGGGAGTATTGCCTGTAACCGCCCCGGACTCTATCTCCATACTTTCAGAATCTGAGGAGGAGGTGCCTGAAGTTGCATCCGGGAGTATTCAGATGGCCGCTTCCGAGGAGATGGAAGTGGAAGATCTCTTGGCCACGCCAGAGGTTGCAGGGAGAGCTCAGTTGGTACCTTCGGTAGACCTCCCATCTTCTTCTTCGCAGCCGGATATCACCCTATGGGCGGACATTGATAGTGAAGTAACCTTTGAAGTAGCTCCTCTTCCTTTGCCTGGCTTTACTTCACCTGAGAGTTTTGTCTGGCAACATCTGGGCATGCTGCGCCAGCTAGTGGAGTCCCAGCCCGGACTAACCTATCCACAGTTGAAGGAGATAGTCGAGCGCTTCACCGCCGGCTTGCAGGCGATGGGATGTCCCACAGAAATATGGGCCCAGCGGGTTCTTTTATTGTTAAAATTTGTTCATCGCCGGGATTTCTTGACACATATCATGTCTGACAAACTGGCGGCTTTGAAGTTGCAAAGAATGGAATGCAAATCCGAGCTGGCGAAGATGAACTCTATTCTTCAGGAGCGACAGTGCCAAATGCAGTCTTTGGCGGAGCGGGAGCAGTTTGTGCGCGACCGGATAACTATCCTGGAAGCTGAACTGTCCGATCTCCGAGCTGAGCTGCCGCAGCTAACAACTTCTCGACCGCAGCTCGAGGAAGAAGCAGCTCTATTAGAGGGGCAGGTGGCGTCCTTTCAAGACGAGTCCGTTCGACTGCAGGAGGAGGAGGCTCGTCTTCATGAACTGGGAGCCGCCCCTTATGTGGGTCTTCTGGCTTTCGAGGATATCTTCAGGCAGCCATGAACCATCTTCTCTTTCTTTTTCTTTTGTACTCTTTTGCGATACAACGTCCCCTCGGGCCCTTTATGTACTCACTTATTAATGAAAAGAAATCTTTGGCCTCACGCGTATCCATTTTCTTCTGCATATGGTTTTATCACTTTGAGAAGTGGGGTAGCGGTTTTAGCAATTCCTCATGCGAATGGCTCGTACTTGGCAGGAGAGCGTCCACCCCCTCAGAGAAAGGATGGGGAACTCGCTCCACCGCGTGACGGCATCCGGGGAGGTGCTTAAACCGGATTCTGTTGGTAGCAGCAAACGTCCCTCTTGGCAATATGTGCTGCGAGGAAGACAATTTACAGAAATGTGAAAGAAGAGGTTTCATCGGAATAGACGAAAGGTCTAGACTGGGTAGAGGTTATAGCAGGCGGGACATTGAAAAAGGGTATGGGGTTTTCATCAGAACGGACATAAAGTACGAACTGGACAGATTGTATCATTGGCCGGGCGATGTACCGATCAGCCAACGGTTGACTTCATCATCGATATTGAGCTTATATCGATGCAAGGGGGATTTCATATATTTTATCAAAATAGACGTAAGGTCTAAACTGGATAGGGTTTCATCATTGATCGGGCAAGGTGCCAATCGATCAACCGTTGGTTTCATCATCGATATTGGGTTTATATCGACGCAAAGAAGAGTTTCATGAGTTTCATCAGCATAGACTAAAGTCTAAACTGGGAGGGTTTCATCATTGATCGGGCAAGGTGCCGGTCGACCAATAACTGGTTTCATCATCGATATTGGGTTTATATCGACACAAAGAAGAGTTTCATAAGTTTCATCAGAATAGACGAAATGTCTAAACTGGCAGGGTTTCATCATTGATCGGGCGAGGTGCCGATCGATCAACAGTGGGACGTAGGTAGAGGCGTAGGAATCGTCAGGATAGACGTAAGGTCTATTCCAGCAGGTTTTATCGCGGGTGGGACATTTGAAAGAGGGTGTGTAGATTTCATCAGGACGGACGTAAGGTCTTTCTGGAGAGGTTTTATCGTCGTTGGGGCATAGAGCCAGATGACCAACAGAAGGTTTTATCAGCGAAGGGGAAGTAAGGGCAGCGTGCCTGTTGGCACGGAACTTTGAATTACCACATTACTGACCCAAGTGCCCTTTCGGGTTTTCACCGGAGCCAGCCCCCTCTTGCTTTTGCCCACGCGCCCTTTCGGGTTTTCACGTGGCGGGGTACCCGATTTTACCTGCAGTGCCCTTTCGGGTTTTCACCACAGCTGGGTTTTAGCCATTTTTACCCTCGCTCAGAATGTCCGAACAAGTCTGGCCGTATCTCTATTTTTAACCCCATTTTTTATATATACACATATATATATATATCTCTTGAATTGGGACTTCAGCACAGGTCAGGCGATGTGCTGCTTCATTGGCGGCTGCTCTTATCATCGGTATTGGGTATATACCGACGCAAGGATTTCATAGGTTTCATCAGGATAGACGTAAGGTCTAAACTCGGTGGGTTTCATCATTGATCGGGCGGTGTACCAATCGATCAACAGCAGGTTTCATCATCGGTATCGGGTTTATACCAATGCAAGGATTTCATATGTTTCATCAGGATAGACGAAAGGTCTGGCCTGGATAGGTTTCATCGCCGATTGGGCAGTGTGCCGATCGACCAGCAACAGGTTTCATCATCGGTATTGGGTTTATACCAATGCAAGGATTTCATAGGTTTCATCAGGATAGACGAAAGGTCTGGCCTGGATAGGTTTCATGGTCGATTGGGCAGCAGCAGGTTTCATCATCGGTATTGGGTTTATACCAATGCAAGGGTTTCATGGGTTTTATCGGCATAGACGTAAGGTCTAAACCGGACATGTTTCATTGATGATCGGGCGAGTGTGCCCATTAATCAGCAGCAGATTTCATCACGGTGGGACATAGCGAGACACGCAGCTCTAGTCGGAACCAATGTAAGGTCTAGACCGAACAGGTTTCTTCGCCGATCGGGCAGGGTGCCCTGTCGACCAAAGATGGGTTTCATTATCGGTATTGGGTTTATACCAATGCAAGGATATCATGGATTTCATCAGGATAGACGTAAAGTCTAAACTGCAGAGGGTTTTATCATTGATCGGGCGAGGTGCCGATCGACCAATGGTAGCTTTCATCGCGGTGGAACCTGGGACAAGGTATGAGGGCTTTTATCAGGATAGACGTAGGGCCTATACTGAGTGGGTCTAATCGTCGATCGAGCAAGGCGCCGGTCGATTGACGAGGAGTTTTATGGCGGGAGGTGAGGCTTTCTTTGGGATTACCACATTACTGACCCAAGTTCCCTTTCGGGTTTTCACCGGAGCCAACCCCCTCTTGCTTTTGCCCACGCGCCCTTTCGGGTTTTCACGTGGCGGGGTACCCGATTTTGCCTGCAGTGCCCTTTCGGGTTTTCACCACAGCTGGGTTTTGGTCATTTTTGCCCTTGTTCAGAATGTCTGAACAAGACTGGCGGGGTATCACTATTTTTAACCCCATTTTTCTTTTCTTTTCTTCTTTTTTTTTATTTGGTATGCGAGCTGAGAGAGAGAGCAGCTTGGGCAGGGTGAGATGCCACTGGACCAAGGAGAGGGTAGCTCGATCAGGGCGGAGTGCCATTGACCAAGATGAAGTGGCCTGATTAGGGCGGAGTGCCGCTAACCGAGGAATGGGTAGCTCGGCTAGGACGGAGTGCCGCTAAACTAAGAAATGGGTAGCTCGGCTAGGGCGGAGTGCCGCTAAACCAGGAAATGGGGTAGCTCGGTTAGGGCGGAGTGCTGCTAGACCGAGGAAGAGGTAGCTTGGTTAGGGCGGAGTGCCACTAGACCAAGAAAGAAGGGTAGCTCGGTTAGGGCGGAGTGCCGCTAGACCAAGGAAGAGGTAGCTTGGTCAGGGCGGAGTGCCACTAGACCAAGGAAGAGGGTAGCTCGGCTAGGGCGGAGTGCCGCTAGACCAAGGAAGAAGGGTAGCTCAGTTAGGGCGGAGTGCCACTAGACCAAGGAAGTAGGGTAGCTCGGTTAGGGCGGAGTGCCGCTAAACCAAGAAAGAAGGGTAGCTTGGTTAGGGCGGAGTGCCGCTAGACCAAGGAAGAAGGGTAGCTCAGTTAGGGCGGAGTGCCGCTAGACCAAAGAAGAGGGTAGCTCGGCTAGGGCGGAGTGCCGCTAAACCAAGAAAGAAGGGTAGCTCGGTTAGGACGGAGTGCCACTAAACCAAGGAAGGAGGGTAGCTCGGTTAGGGCGGAGTGCCGCTAAACCAAGAAAGAAGGGTAGCTTTTGGCCCGATTACTCGGAGAATGCTGGTTGTGCAGCATGATACAGCTTTAGGTGCCTACCGTTGAGTGGCGAGAATTGGATCTCCCCTCGATGGTTGACAACCATATAGGCCCCACCTTCGTAGACCCTTTGTATCACATAGGGACCTTCCCAATTAGCATTTAGCTTTCCTTTTGGGTTGGACGCCATGACTTCTCTTTTCTTGACCATAACGAGGTCACCTTTCTTGAACTCTCATCCTTTTACGAGTTTGTTGAATGCAGTGGCCATGCGGGCTTGATACATTTGGATATTCTTCTGAGCTTGGAGGCGCTTCCCCTCCAATTCAGCCAGTTCTTCTAATCTTCTTTCCGTATTGGTCTATTCGCCAGGGGCTAGGTCATATTGGACCGCCACTCTGAGTGACGGGACTTCCAGCTCCAGCGGGACCACTGCCTCTGAGCCGTACACCAATGAGTATGGTGAGCACCCTGTAGGTGTTTTGAAGACGGTGCGATATGCCCATAAAGCTTCATACATTTTCTCTTCCCAATCCTTCTTGTTGGAACTGACGACTTTGGCCAGCAATGTACACAAGGTCTTATTAAAAGCTTCTGCCAACCCGTTTGCCTGTGGATTGTAGGGAGTAGAGGTTCTCCATTCAATCTTATACTTCTCGGCAAGCCGATAGATTTTCTGATTTCTGAAATGACTTCCATTATCAGATATTATTCAGTTGGGGATCCCGAACCGGAAGATAATGTTTTGCTTGATGAATCTGGAGACCAGCTCACCAGTCACTTCTCTTAATGCTATAGCTTCCGCCCATCGGGAGAAGTAATCTGTTATGGCCAGTATGTACTTATGTCCGGCCGAGGAAGTTGGCAATGGCCCGACTACATCAGTTCCCCATTGTGCAAACGGCCAGCTAGGGATTGTAGGGTGCAGAGTTGTGGGTGGCCTTCTAGGCACCGTAGCATGCTCTTGACACTTCTGGCATGATTTTGCAAATTTACAGCAGTCTTCAAACATGGTGGGCCAGTAGTAGCCCAGCTTCTTAATCTCTATCTTCATCTTGGGACCGGCCTGGTGAGCACCTACTGTCCCAGCATGTGTTTCTTTCATTGCTTGCCAAGCTTCCTCAGTGGACAGGCAGCGGAGCAGAATCTTCTTGCGTGCATCTGCCATTATTCGGAATAGAGTCCCATTTCTGAGTTCATAAGAATCCTTAATCCTCAAAAGCTTCATCTTTTCTTCGCTCTTTTGCGGCAGCTGTTGATGCAGAAACCACTATAGCAAGTGCTGTCTCCAATCAGAAGCCTATAATGTGCTGATAGTATCAACTTCTTCTTCTTCGGGGGACCCTTCTAGCATGCTGGGGACCTGCCACCGGTTTATAACAACAATGTTCAGTGTTTCATTTGGTGGGACTGCTATTGAGCTTGCTAGCTTTGCCAGTGCATCAGCTTGGGCGTTATGTCCACGGCCCACATGCTTGAGCTCAATATGATAGAATTTCGCCATGAGGCGCACAGCTTTTTGGTGCTAGGGATTCAGCTCTAGCTTTCGCACCTCAAACTCCCCTTGAATTTGTTTTATTATCAACATTGAATCTCCAAATACTTGCAACATTTGGATACCCATGTTGAGGCTGACATGCAGTCTGATTATCAGAGCTTCATACTCGGCTTCATTGTTGGTGCATGGCTTGTTTATAGAACAGGAAGTATGTACCGCCTCCCCTTCTGGTGATTTTAGCACAATACCGGCTCCGGCCCGTATTCTGGTTTTTCCATCGGAATCTGTCTCCGTTCTGGATGATCCATCAAAGAATAGCTGCCACATAGCTGACTGAGCCTGGCAGGCTTCGAGTGTTTCATCATCGGGTAACTCAGTCCCCAGCATATCATTCTCAGGCACGGGATGCTCTGCAAAGAAATCAGCCACGGCCTGTCCTTTTATCGCCCTTCGGGGTATATAGGTAATATCTAATTCCATCAGAATCACTGCCCATTTGCCCAACCGGCCTTTGAGTACTGGCTGAGTCAATATGTATTTGAGTGGATCTGCTGCATATATCAATCTGACTTCATGTGACAACATATAGTGTCGGAGTTTCTTAACAGCAAAGACTAGTGCCAAGCATGTCTTTTCTATATAGCTGTAACTTTCTTCAGTCCTGATCAGCCTCCTACTCAGGTAGTACAAGGCTTGCTCTCTACCTTCTTCATCGATCTGCGCCAGCATTGCCCCCAGGGAACAGTGTGTGGCTGCAATATATAGTATCAAGGGTCTGCCTTTAATAGGCGCCCCCAGTACTGGAGGGGTCTTGAGATATTCTTTTAGCTTCTCAAAGGCCTCCTGACACCCATCGTCCCAGAGGAATGGTACATCTTTCATCATGAGCTTATGAAAGGGATGACATCTTCCCGACAGATTTGATATGAATCGTCGGACGTAGGCCAGACGCCCCTGCAGAGATCTCAGCTCGTGCAGATTCCTTGGTGGAGGGAGCTCCTGGATAGCCTTGATCTTGGCGAGGTCAATTTCAATACCCCTGTGCCGGACGATAAATCCGAGGAATTTTCCACTGGACACGCCGAAGGCGCATTTCATAGGATTCATCTTGAGTTCATATTTGCGCAGCCTCTGGAATACTATCCTCAGGTCTTGCAGATGGTCTTCTTTTCTGCTGGTTTTCACCACCAGATCATCAATGTAGCACTCTACTTTCTTGAAGACCAAATCATCAAAGATCTTTGTCATGGCTCTTTGGTAGCTAGCGCCGGCATTCTTAAGGCCGAACGGCATCCTTTTGTAATGGAATATCCCTTTTGGAGTGCGGAATGCAGTGTGCACCCTGTCTTCTTCAGCAATCCATATATGGTTGTATCCGGATGACCCATCCATAAATGACAATGC
This sequence comes from Amorphophallus konjac, assembly GCA_022559845.1. Classification (NCBI taxonomy): domain Eukaryota; kingdom Viridiplantae; phylum Streptophyta; class Magnoliopsida; order Alismatales; family Araceae; genus Amorphophallus; species Amorphophallus konjac. The sequence continues at coordinate 4,116,908 of CM040121.1, read as the reverse complement.
TTCGTGACCAGTAGTTGCATCAATCATGACTTCAGTGATCGGCACTGGGAAATCATCTTTCGGGCAAGCCTTATTAAGGTCCCGGAAGTCGACACATATTCTGATCTGCCCATTCTTCTTCTTCACGGGCAGTATATTGGCTAGCCATGTGGTATACTGGTTTTCTTCGACAAACCCCACATCAATCAGCTTATCAACCTCTTTGTTAATCTGATTTATCAGTTCAGGACGCATTCTCCTGGAAGGCTACTTTACAGGGTTAGCCTCTGGGTTTATTGCCAATCGGTGCTGTGCCACATCAGAGCTCAGTCCCGGCATTTCATCATATGTCCATGCAAAACAGTCTCGGAATTCTTACAAGAACTGTATATATTGCTCCCTGACATCTGGCTCCAACAGTGCGCTGAGGATTGTCGGCCTCGGTTCATCCGTGGCAGGGAGCCCACAGCACTAGCTTAAAAACCGTGTACGAGAACAATCCCCTCTGCCATCCTTAAGCGGGTCGACACTCAACAGACCTTAGGGCAACAACAGTGGTTCCATTGCAAGGAAAGTAAAGCTTACTCTATTGGGATCTAAAAACATGCCATTAGTTCATAAACTAATTCATACATGGCGTGTAATCATTATCGAATGCATAAAGAATGGGCTGGAAGCTTTTTTTTTTGAAACCAACAGGCAAGTGGCGGTCTGCAGCCACCGTTCTACAGACATGTAACGGCCTGGGGAAGGCGCGTTACATTGAAAGTGACACGTCCACCCCTGAGCGTTACATCCCCCGAACCCCAGCTCAAACGCAAACGAAACAGAGTGTAACGCGCTTGCCTAGGCACGTTACACCGCTCTAACGGTAGGCCGACTGGCCGTTACATCCACCCGAGAGCAACACCAACACACAGTGTATCAGATCCGGTTGCAGGCGAAGTGACGAGCTCGCCCAGGCGCGTCGGGTCACCCTGACTGCCGGCCGACTGACTCGGTCAACGCAAAACAACGAACATGTAACGGATGGGAGCCCCACCGTTACTCTCGAAGTGACGCCCCATCAACGGGCCATTACTTTCAAGTAATGCGTCCTCCAAGGACCGTTAGGCGTGTGACGGTTCCTGGAAGGACCGTCACACCACCTGGGCCACGGACGGGTTAGGTTTGAAAACCGGTTACCTCCCGGACGATAGAAATCGTCGGGTAACATCGAAAAAACCTGTTTCCTGTCAAACCACAAGTCCTAAACAACAATATACCAACTAAAAACATCACATGCAAGGCCTACAATAGCTTAAACATGAAGATCAAAGCTTAGGCATTAACAATGGAAAATAACCAATATGCATGCCACGGGGTTTCAAACATGAAAACATGCTATAGGAAATGATCCTAGCAAGTTCAGGATTCCATCCCCCTACCTCGTTCAAGCCGAAACGGCCGGAAAAGCCGCATGCAAGGAGGAGGGTTCACCGGGCCTTCACACACCGTCCCGCTCCCACGATCACCGAACCACTCCAAGATGGGTACCCACGCGTTCCTCTCGACGCGAGGAAACCACCGGCGCCAACCACGCCTCAATCCGCCGTCGATACGCCTGCAACCCAAGGAGAGGGGAAGAGACGACCGCGGAGGAGAGAGAAAGAGGGGGTGAGAATGAGATCGACGAGGGAGAGAGAGGGGGTGAGGGTGAGAGAAAAAGAAAATAATAAAATTAATATATATAATAAAATTATTATATATATTAAAATCTTATTAATTTCTAATAACCCTCAAATAAATCCAAATAAGTCCGGAAAAATACCAGAAAAATTCCTAAAAATCCAGGAAAATAGCCAAAAATTCCAGAATAAATACTAGATCCAAACCACTAAGGATCCACTAAGGCACGGGCCTCACAGTCCAGACGCTGTGACGGTCTGTCGTAGGGTCGTCAGAGACATGTGACGGTCTCTGAAACGACCGCTACACCGGTCACGGCGGGAAAATAGTGGAAACGCCAAATCGGGCCGTTCCACGCCCCATTCACGCCGAAGCGCAGGGGAAACAAACCTAGACGACAAAAAATAACTATAGGAGGCTCAAAAGCCCACATGCAAACCCTAAAATAAGAGATCAGGGAGATTTAGACAAATCGACCCTAAATGGGTCACCGAGGTTCCCGGACTCCTACCGGCCTCGAATGACAACCGATCGACACGAAACTTACGTGAATGTGATCCAGACATCCCAGCGGTCATTTTGACACTAACCACGCCGTAAATGGTTGCCGTTTTCCGGCGAACCCTGAAAACCACAAAAATTACGGTTTTCACTAAACCGGCCCGATCTCTCCCGATCGAGCACCAAACAACGCACAGAAGCAGGGAAAACGTGCAGAAGGAAGTGGCGATCCGTCTCCCTACCTCCACCGAAGAAACTGTGCCCCGAAGGGACTAAACCACGCCGAAAACCACCGAATCACGAACGACGCCCTCTCGGAATCCACCGAAGGATCGCTCCCGCCACGCTCCATCCGCTGCTCCTTCCCGCGAACCGATCACTCGAGCACGTCCACGCCTCAGCCAGCTCCGCAACGGTGCGCGCCCCGCACCGAACGGACCAGAGATGGGAGAGAACGGAGTGAGATAGCGTGAAGTTGAAAATGAGCAGGAGATATAGTGGAATTGAATTTATAGAAAGAAATTATGAAATTTTACTAATTTCCCCAAAATCCGATTTTTGGCCCGAACTCAGAAAAATACACAAAAATAGTCAAAATGACCGGCTCGAAGAGTACATCGCCACCGTATCGTCCACGAGTCGATGAAGTGAGAGATAAACTCACCGCAGGGTTCCGTAACTAGTACGAGAGAAACACCCACACGGATCGTAAAACTCAACTCGGGAGCTACAAAAGCGATCCGAAACTCTCCGAAAAGGATCCGAAAGACCCAATAAAGATCCAACAAAGATCCGGGACATTACAGGCTACCTTGACCATATTATTTCTGTTTTGGGCAGCGAGGATCAATGGATTTGGTGTCCTACTACTGATGGGAAATTCTCTTCCAAGTCAGTCAGTGGCCTGCTACAAGGTGCTGCCTCCCCCTGCTGGTCATCGCTTTGGTGTGCGCATATCCCGCTCAAATGGTCCGTCCTTGCTTGGAGACTGATACGTGGCTGCCTCCTCACCGATGACACCATCACGGCATGCGGTATCCCTCTGTGCTCCATGTGTTGCTGCTGCTAGCCACCTTGCATCGAGTCCAGGCTCCACCTATTCTTTCATGGGCTGGTTGCTAACGAAGTATGATCTGCCCTGCACGATTTTCTTCTATTCAGCAACTTATCGGTCTTGACGGCAGCCCAAGGTGTCCTCGACTTCCTCGTTGCTGCACCTATTCCCTCCATGGCTGGGACCATTTGCAGGTGTTTATTTATGGCTATCATTTGGGAGCTTTGGTGCTGCCGCAACATGTCCCGCTTTGCTGCCCATCCCATGACATCCCGGCAAGTTTTGGGCAGGGTTTTTCTATCAGTCCGCCCTTTGGTCCGAGAGCTTCCTTTCAAGGGGAGGGACCTGCTCCCACACCAGCGGTCCTTACTGGCATCTTGGGGGATCTCTCTACCTGCTGCCCACCCCTCTCCCCCAAGGTTGGTTCGCTGGTTCGCCCCTCCTTCAGGCTAGCTGAAATTGAACGTCGACGGTGCACTCATCCGGGACCATCATGGTGCTTTTGTCTTCGCCTTTGCCGCTGCATTCCATGGGGTCTCTTCCAGTCTCGAAGCTGAAGCATTGGCATTGCATCAAGGGTTATCCTATTGCTGCGATATGGGCTTTCGTCGTGTCGATGTTGAATCGGACTCGCTAGTCTTGGTGCAAATTTTACGGGGGAGCTTCTCCTGCCCCTAGCGACTGTCCTACATTATCCATGATGTCTCTACCTTTTGTCAATCTTTGCAGGCGTCTTTCTCTCATATCTATCGGGAGGCCAACCAGGTTGCCGACTGTCTTGCTGGTCATGGTTGTACTTTGTCCTCGTCTCCCCTCCCCTTCGTCTCTTAGGAGGATCTTCTCACTCTTGTTAGAGGCCCCTATCGTCTTGATAAGATAGGGTGCCCCTCCCTTAGGCCCTAATCTCTTTGTTTGTTTGTCTCTGCTGTACCTCTCCTTTATGCTTATTATGAATAAAATTACCTTTCAGGTGTGTGGTGGTGGAGCAACCAACTCATCCCCTCATTGAGGGGGGGAGCGCTCTCCTGCCTTCCCACCTTTTAGGTATTGCCTCATTAAAAAAAAAGGAGACACATTGGCATCATCTGTGGGAAGGACTAGTGTGGAGGCCTAAGAAGAGAGCTCACAAGATCTCATATTAAAAATTACAAAGATGGACATGTACTTATAAGCAAGACCCAAATCTTGTCTTTTGAGAGTTATTTTATCAGTAAAAAAGATAAAAATCTAGTCGCCCTTAAACAGAGCGGGGACAATACCTCAAAGACGACACCTAAATTTATACATCTAATGTAACTTATCCTCATTTTGAGTTTAAACCTCGAGATAATGGATTCCATTAATTTTAATTACGGAATAAGTTATCTTCATGTTTTCGTTTACTTTTTCCTCACTTGATTTATTTCAGTCACCGAATAAGCTGGGAATAAGAATGAATATGTGGAATTATTTATTTTTATTTCAACTAAACTAGTGTTAAGTCGATACCAAACACAAGCTCAAATATGAGATTTAAAATAGAAAAAGGATGTTCTAACTCCATGTTTTGTCTTCTCATGGAGACAGGAGATATGCAGATTCCCTTTTATCATGGTTAAAATGACACGTGGATCAAGTGAAGTCCCATGAACATTGATCGACATAACTCTATACTATTTTGGAAAAAACAAATTAAGTCCGTCTGTGAATGGACGAAGAAAAATTGAGCTAATCTCTCTCTCTCTCTCTCTCTCACACGCACATTCATTTTCCTTTCTTAAATCTGACCAAAGTTGATCATGACTAAATTCGGCTGAGCCATTGTGTTCATAAGTTTACAATAGATTATACATATATATATTTTATAGAGGCCGAAAATTAGTATTTTGATTTGTGTATACATCTTTGAGATTTATTTATATAAGAAGAAGAGAGACTTTTGAGGACAACACCTGCGAGCAAAGAGAGAATGTCAGAAATAGCTCTGGGAGCGATTCTAAAGGATAACCTTTCGATGTCTAATTCAAATGAGTGCTTAGAGCGGGTGAGGAATGTTTGGGTGGTGACGAGGGTGGTCGGATGAATGAGTGGAGTAGACATTGAAGTGAGCGTAGGGTGCTCGAGACATAGAATGTTTATCCCCCGGCATAGAACTTCTTATTGAGTCCTCCTCGAGCACGTCTACGTCATCAGTGTTACCTCACTTGATAAAGGAACGATTGTCCGAGATCGTGAGACACTTAACCCTCTGCCCAACATAAGGCGAGAGGACGTGGGTTATTCCTTGTTGTCTATTACACTGTCATTACGATGATAATGACTCCTAGATCATGCGTCACGTAGATCGTGGAGTAATTATGTGCATAGGGGATATTGGGCCAATCGTCATTGGATCTTTAGATCAATCGTCGTTGGGCCTTAGGCACCGTTTGAAAACGAGATGGCGAAAGCACTTTTGAAAAAAATTCATCTGTCGTTTCGATAGACAGTGTGTCGATGATTTATCATCATTTAAAATCTTCATAATCTCATGTGAGGGTGTTTTGACGGATTAAGGGCGTGCGACACTTTTGTGCCTAATTCTCTTTATTCCTTAAATATTAGATTTTCACGGAAGTCAAGATAACTCTGCTCGTTTGAAAAGACTTAAAACCAATCAATCAGACGATTATGTATCGAAAGTCACGTCCCGTTGGATTTTCGTACGGTCCCTTAGTAGACCTAGACAAATTATTATATATATATATATATATGTATATATAGATCCTCGGGGATTGAGATAAAATGAAAATTATTATTTGAAATAGGTGGGAGGAGTCTTAGGTGGCGATGGGGGATGATTTGTAGCATATACAGTAGACGAGAGGCTGCCATCGTGCTTGTCAAATTGTCAGTGTTTACTGCGCCGAACTCTTGGTACGTAGTAGCAGGCTGCCACCGTGGTTGTCAAATGGTCAATGTTTACTGTGCCGACCTCTTGGCACGTGGTGGTTGGGGCACAGCGACTCCTCGGACAAGTTTGGGTCCGACCACATTTATATTGAAATGACACTGATTTTCCGCATATTATTACGACTCTACACAACCGAACATGCATGCGGACAAGTTTTAGTGCAGATATGCTGATACGGGAGTGGTTGTCCCTTTAAAAACTGTGACAATCCTAACCTCATTTGCAAATGACTGATAAATAAAGAAAGAGAAATAATAACTGCACGTGTGCATGGATAAAAAAATTTATCCGTTCAGCATACTATTGATTTGCAAACTGATATGGAGGTCCCACAAAGTAATTTTTTTAAATACTTCTTAAATATTTTTCAGATATTTTTTCTCATAAAATTATTTATCATCTTTAATTTGTTATTTGATACTTTTAAAGTTAAAGATGATAAATAATAAGTTAATAGTGGTAAATAACTTCAACAACAAAATTATTTATCTCTCTTACCATGTTATTTGTCACTCGTAATGTCAAAGATGATAAATAATTTTATACATTGATAATATGAACTTATATAAAAAATTATAGAACTCATGTACTGCACACGTGATCTGATGAGAAACTAGACGAGTAGGACTACTCGTCCTATATTAAAATTAAACATATCTAAAAAAATAGCAGCTAAGTTCTAGGTTGTTTCAAATGCCACATGTTCGTATCACATGCCCCTGCTCTTGCGTCGGCAGATTTAACTTTTGTCGTTGTTATCCTAATTAACATCGGATCTCATTCTTTTCGGGGCATCTCACAAATCCTGTTAGATTATCAATGTTAAGTGAGGAGGGTAAATCTAGTTCGGTCTAACATTGACCCAATAGCAGCGGGCCCAAATCGCTCAAATCAATCCCGCTTCTACATCACGCCCAACAGGTGCGGCCCACCAAGACGCGACCCAATTCGACTCAGCATGAGATTCTACAGCACGAGAAAGCACCATGATCGGCGGAAGACCTTCCGACGATCGACTGTTACTCCCCACGACGTCGGCCATCATCCCATAACGGGCGAGCATGCCCCATGAGCGCCGTGAGACTCGCCTTGGGACAAACCGACGCCGGGGTAAGCGTCCTCCAACGGGAAATTCCCGCCACTATGGCGAGAAAACGTTATTCCACTACTTTCGCCCTTCCCTACCAAGGGATAAGGCTCCCCGCTCCAGAACAACCCCTATAAGAAGGGGAACGACAGAGGAGAGCCAGACGGTGGATACTTCTGCCAAAAAGCTTCTCACTGATAATAGAACAACCAGTCCTACTACGACGATAGAGAGGCCACGTCTTACGACGTCCAGAGAGAGCATTCCTTCTAATACGCGACCTTACCACCCAGTGAGCACTCTCCGGGTGCCTACTGGGGGCGGCGAGCACTCGTGGTGAAGGCCTACACGTCTCTCAGATCCTCTACTACGGCCTCCACATCTCTCTCCCTTGCTCTTCTCTACTCTTCTCTTAATACCGTTGCTAACTTAAGCATTGGAGGGTTGTCTCCTGGGGTAACACCCGGGACTCCTTCTGACGCCCCTTATTTCCTGGTGCTTGCAGGCCTCCACGGGTGCGGGATGACTTCCCCAACAAATAAATAGAAAATGTGGTACGTGACATATGAACCATTTTCATGTCTCTACATTAAGTAATAATTATTATATTATGAATATTTTTATAATAAAAAAGATGAGTTAAGATGAATTATTTACGGTTAGATGAATTATTCAAATTTGAGAGTCAAAATACATCACTCGGGATCAGATATAGTTAAGACTCTTAATAATTAATTTCACCTCTTTCATAAGAATACTTATTCGATCCCGAGTATATATGAGAAGTACCAAATTAAAAATATAAAAATTCAAGAATAATTCACCCTAGATTCACCTGGGTTAACTTATCCTAACTAATTATCAAATTGGCCCTAGGTATATCAATTTTTTTATTTTTTTTGATGCGAGACTAATGCCTATTAATTTTATGTGAGTCCACACTATTTTTTTAAATTAATATATCATTGGACGACATAATTAGGGAGCGGTGTAATAATCATTCACTATTTCACGTTTGAGAAGAAAATAATCTAATTATTTTTAAATTTTTGAAAATTATCTCTATACCACTTTCTCTACTATGTTAACGCTAAAAACTTTCAAACCTATTAACCCAAGTTGTCGTGCGCGCGGGAGATTACAAATCTTGAGTTGCATGTCTAACGGTGAGCTATTACCATTTTACCCCCATGCCCCTGAGATTACAAATCGGGAGTTGTATGTCCAACGGTGAGTTATTACCATTTTATCCCCATCTTGTTGGGAGAGAGAGAGAGAGAGGAAACAAGCAGAGAGAGTTCCTCCCGTTGCGAGGAGAGAGAGACTGCGACCGTGGGCCATCGTCTCCGGCATCTCCTCCTCTGAGGACCACCAGCTCCTCCGGCGAGAAGCGCCCGGCGGCGGCACGGGGAGGTCCCCCCATCTCCGGTTGACGGCATGCCGCATGTTGCCCTCGTACACGGCAACGCGTTGGAGCTCCGCTCCACACGTGCATGTGCAGCTCCTTGTTCCCCCCACTGTCCTTCTTGCTCCTCCCCCCTGATCCCGACGGCATCGGGTTCGGAGCATGGTACGCCGTCGCCGGAGTCGAAGCCAGTGACCCTCCGTTCACGAAGTCGATGCTCCTGCTCCCGGGGCCCTTGTGCTTCCCGGGCTTCGTGGCCCCCATCTCCTCGTCGTCGTAGTTGCACCCCTTCCTTGGGCCGGCGGCCAGCTTGCTGGCGAACATGGCGTAGAGGTCCGTCTGGTTGAAGCTCGACACCCTCGGCGTGGGCTCCCTGGACGACTGCACCGATTATATCTCCACCCCGGTCAGGCTGGACGCCCTCGGCGTCATGGAGGCGGCGGAGTGGAGGCCGCCGTGGGACTTTCTGTAGGAGGACGCCATGGACCTGCAGTTGGAGCTCGACTTCTTGAGGATGGCGTGGAGCTTGCGCGCGGTCCTTGACGACCGCGGGATGGGCCTGGAGAGGCTCCCAACCGTTGAAGGAGATGACGTCGGACTCGACCCGGAAGGAGGTGATGGAGCCGGCTACGTCGGGGATTTGCTCGGCAATGAGCGCCCGGCGCCACGGTACTCAAAGAGGAAGAGCATCAGAGTGTACCAGACGACGCTCCAGAGCACCACGATCGATCGGCACCATGAGGTTGCCAGAGAAGTCGCCGCACACGCCGCGCCCTCTCTCGGTCTCCCTCTGCTCTCCCGGGCCGCCGCTGTCTCCCTGCTCTCTCCTCTCTCTGCCGTGCCGCCGAGCGCCCGCAGCCTGATGCCCATGAAGGATAGAATCCGCCTCTCTATTGGCATGTCTGTGGTAGCGGGGTAGGATAAAATTGAGTTAACTCAACCAGGTTAATTTTTTTCATAATTAACTCACTTTTGATTTGAGAAAGGTGAGATTAACTCTTGATCTCACCCAATGACAGGGTGGGTCAACTTATTTTTAACCCATCCTGTGTTGATAAGTTTTGAGTTAACCCGATGGTAATGGGTGATGAGTTGTCAGAAATGCCCCTCCCTTTTCACATAAGCCATGGCGGTGAACTCTCTCTCTCTCTCTCTCTCTCTCTCTCTCTCTCTCTCTCGCACGCGCGCGATGATCGACCATAACAGACGAAGACAATATTTTAAATTTCTTCATTATTTTTAAAATAAATGAAATATTTGTAAAATTTAACAAGCTGATTACAATTTACTTAATAATAATGTAGCTATTTTTTCTTTTGTTAAAGTGAACTTTTATCCATGAAAGTCTCATTTATAAAACAATTTCTTGAAATCATAACCTTGCTCAAATGAACATTAGCGTAAGGAGGCCAAAGAAATAGATCCAGATAGAAAAATGGAACAAACCCTGTTGAGGCAGAAATCTGGTTTCTACGTCACATACTATCTTCTATATTTGTTTGTCGTGGAACTTCATCCGGCACCCGTGGAAGTTTGCAAGCACCAAAAATAAAAGGGCGTCAGAAGGAGTCAAGGGTGTTACCCCCAGGGACAACCCTCCGATACTTAAGTCAACAACGGTTATAAGGAATGAATAGAGAAGAGTTGAGAGGCGAGAGAGATAAAGGTCGCCGTAGAGGATCTGAAAGACGGGTAGAGCCTAGGCACGAGTGCTCGCCACTCTCAGTGGGTACTCGGAGAGTGCTCGCTAGGTGGTAAGGTCGTGCAGGAGGGATGCTCTCTCTAGACGTAGTAGGGCATGACCTCTCTGTCGCTGCAGTAGGACCAATTGCTCTATTCTCGGTATGGAGCCTGTGACAGAATTTCCACCGTGTCTCTCTTCTCTGTCGAGGTCCCTTTTATAGTGGATTATCCTGGTGTGGGTGGCCTATCCCTTAACAGGGAAGGGCGTAAGTAGTGGAGTAACGTCTTCCGCGATCCAGGTTAGAATTTTCCGTTGAGGGATCGTCGGAGGGTCTTCCGACGGCCATTGCGCTTGGGCCGTAGCCCTTTACGCACTGTAGAGTCTGATGCTGAGCAATAGTGGGCCGCGCTTCAACAGGCATCTCGGTGCCTTCTCTCCCTCCTCCCTCGACGCCCTATGGTCCCGAGGCCAGTGGTAGTGAGGAGGAGTTTGGTGATGAGGACGTTGCGGCTGAAGAGCATGCATCGAAGCCGAGCACTGGTGGGGGACCAGTCGGGGATGGTTCGTTGGCCGAGAAGAGCCTGGTCGACTTGACCGATGACCCATCGCCCGCAGGAGCTGCCGTCTCCTGTGAGCCCGAGGATGATGGGTCACGTGGCAATGCCACTAGGGCGCGTGCTTGATGATATGCCCGTGGTCTTTCTCTCTCTCTCTCTCTCTCTCTCTCTCTCTCTCTCTCTCTCTCATGTAGCCTCCAGGCTTGCCCTGCTAAGGCAGTTGCCTCTTTTTGTAAGTTTTTTATCTTTGAGTGGACGATTTTCCTCTTTTTCGTAAATCTTGGAATCTCCGCCATGATCCTCCCTTCTCTGGTGGTTAAGAGATCTCTTGGGGATACGAGCGACGTCTCGGGAGTTACCATGTGAGAGCGTGACTTTCGGGATCTGCCGCTTCTATTTCCACGATATCTTTCCAAACGACGTAGGGTAAGCAATCTATAAAGTAAAACACCCAATAAATTCTTTAACCACCAGTGGAGAAATTGTATCTTTTTTTGATTAACCTCTTCTCATCTTTGTCAGGCTTTACATACTTCAATGTCATAGTCATTGTTTGTTCCATCGAGATACGTATTAGCGTGACAAGAGTAGACAGCGAATCATCAAGTAACATGGTGGAGCAAAGTCTTTAACATGGATAGGTCCGTCCTCTCAGTAGTTTTTTCATATAACACGGAGAAGCATCAAAGTTACATTATAATACAGGCTTAATGTTAGCTAGTGCTACTACCAAGGGGGCTGGAGAGGGGGATTTCTGTAGCCCAAAAAAGAGCAGCCGTACTAGGCCCCTCAAGGCCCAACAAGGCTCCGCTCAGCCAAGTGATAGCCCCATGCGGCCCACTTAGGTAAGAAAGCCCAATAAAAGATTCGCTCAAGGATACTACCTTCCTAGGCGGCCTCGAGCGTCGGTTAGGTCACATGAAAGGTCCATAACCGAGCCATCTCTCCGCCCAGGAGAAGAAGGCGCATGTCGACCAATCCGACCCATCTTCGTCCGAGCTAAGCCTATCGCCCGGATAGGGCCGGCCTCTCTGAGCTCGGTACGACTGACTACTGCTTATCCATGCAGCTGTTAAGAGTCCTCTATGGGCAAGAATTTATAAAGGTGAGGGACTCTAGCTCCCCAAGGTGATAACGCTCCCACGATAAGGTAATGAAAGCCCACGTCGAGGACGTAACCCCCGACTGAAACTCCTCGACTTACAGGACTCCAGAAGACGGCGCACTATTTAAACCTGGGATGCCCTTCGACGAAAGATAAGAGCAACCAGACGTTCAAAACTCCTGAGCAGAAACCACTTCACCCTTCTGGTGGAGAGGGATCTCGCGCAGAAGTTACTTCCTCCCCACATTGCTCCCACCATAGCTCTACTGACTTAAGCATCGGAGGGTTTTCCCCAGGGACTCATCCCTGGACCCCCTGATCTGTTTCCCTTTCTTGCAGTTCACAATCTGGTGATCCTCAATCCGCTCAGGACCAGCGAGAGATCTCACCTCTTCAGGGGCAATAATTGATTTTTGCCTGCCTGCCTACCTACCCCTTGTACGTCTCTTTATCCACGATATTTGCGGCTAGCCCGTTTTCTTTGAAACGTAGGGGGGTGCAAATTTCGACACGTAATGTCTTTAAAACGTAGGGTCATGAAGACAATGACATACTGACTTTAAGAAGAATAATATTTTGTGGATCGAATTTGATGCATAATGTCAACTCAAATTATAAATTTTTTCTCGTTGATCTTTAAAAAAATTAAAATGATCATTTTTTATCAAAAAAGAATATCTCACGTCAGACCCGTAGTTCGACGGAAAAATACATAAATGAAATATTTTATAAGATTAAAATATTTTATTACAGAAATAAAACGTTTTGTTATAAGAATGAAACATTTTGTTTGACTACGTAAATGAACGAATGGAATATTTTATAGAAATGAAACATTTGTTACATTATAAGGATAAAATATTATAAGAATAAAATATTTTGTTATAAAAATAAAATCTAACAAAATGTTTCAATTCTATAATAAATATTTCATTCATGTAGTAAAATATTTAAGTCTTACAAAATATTTCACTCTTATATTTTTTCGCTGAACGAAAAAGTGGACCGGACATGTCTGACACGGAACCATACGGGTATGACGTGGGGTGTCCTTTTTACCGCGAAAGTAATCATTTTAACATTTTTTGGGCCAAAGAGAGGGGATATTATAATTTGAGTTGATATTGTGCACCGAATTCGGTGGACATATCATTACTCTTTCAAGAATGTATATAAGTCTACTAGCTTGTAGGGGTACATCCCCAAAATTCGATTTATTTCTGTGCACATCCATATTAATTATGCAGGAACTGGGAAGATTAGTTCGGAAGAACTCGTAAAAAATCTCCGTTTTAGAAGTAGGTTTTTCCCTTTTTCTTTCCCGTTAAGAAGAACATAACAAGAAACTTCTGTTGATGGATAATTAAGGATAAAGTCATTATATGGGCTGATAGACCTGTCAATTACAACATTACATTCGTATGCTACACCGTTGTCTTTAATAAATGCGTCAAAATGTTAACACACTTATAGTAATGAACACACTTTAGCACCTCGTTGCACTTGGCCCCGGATTACCTTAAGTGGTTTAACTTAGCCCAATCTAATTCCAATTTGTTTTGTTTACCAGTGATTTAACCAAGGTTATGTCAAGTAGATTAATCCGATAAATAGAGATGTGATTTGATAAAAAAATGAGTCAATTCTGAGACTTTTATGTAAAATGATAAAAATATCATTACCGTCGGGGAGAGAGAGAGAGAGAGAGAGAGATTTTATGTAAAATGATAAAAATATCATTACCGTCAGAGAGAGAGAGAGAAGGGGGACGACGTTGAAGGGTGAGGGAGTGATCGGGACAGAGGGGGAGGAGGTGTGACAAACGGGTGAGGGGGAGGGTTAGATTAGGAGGGGGGACCCACTAGTGTCAGTGGGTGAGGGGGGGATCGGGAGAGGGGAGGGGGCCGACGGTGTCGAGAGTGGGAGGGAGTGGGCCAACAACACTAAAAGGTCAGAGGGAGATCGGGGAGGGGGGAGGGGGCAACAACGACGGGTGATAGGAGGAGATTGGGAAAGGGGGAGAGGGCGGCATCAGTGGATGGGGGGGGGGGGGAGGGGGGCGATGGACGGGGTTGAGAAGTGAGAGAAAAAGAAAAATTTTACGTACCAGATTAAGTGGTTCCATCTCAAAATCTGGTTTAACCCCGAATTGCACTATTTGTAACTCGATTAGACAAATCAGTCCCGTTAAAATAAATCAGGCTAACTTTAGAGTTAAGTCGACTTAATCATGGGTTAAGTCCGAAACAAAGTGATAACTTAAAATAGAGATCAGATGGCAGCCTCCTCTCTTATGCTGATTTTAACCAATTGTCATTAGTTTATATTAAACAATTGTCATTAGTGTATCTATCACCTAATTTTGTGCCAAGATGCTGGGGACGTGATTCTACGAAGGGATTCCATCATTCATCATGTCAGCCCAACCAACCACGAGTCTCACGTCAATGACATAGTGGAAACCTCTCTCCCTTAATTCCCAAAGAGGTGGTGGGTGCGAGTTCAATCTCGCGCGTGCGCATAGAATTCTCACGAGGACGTCCCTCATCCACGCTATGTGTCGGGCGCGCGTAGACAACTACCAGAGGTGTGGTGGATAGAAAAGCCTCTGTAGATGTACGAAATAAGACAAGTATGTCGCACTTAGGTAGACCTTTCAAACGAGCCACCCTTTCAAGCAGGGGGGGGACCGGGCCTTTAATGTGACTAGTGACACAATCGGATGCTGACTCACGTCTGTACCTCTGACCACCGGGGATGCAGTAGCCTGTGGTTAACACCTCTCCACCGAGAGGTCAAGGATTCAAACCATGACTTCTTACTAATTGGGGGAGTGCAGAGATCTCTATTTTTCTGACTTATACAAGTGGGGGTGGCTGGACTTCAGCTCTATTTATCCGCGTGTTGGATGGTTGTGTGCATAGACGTCGGCCATTTGTTAACCAGACACGGTTGACTCGAGCGATCTCAAGATATACCTTCGCACTAGTCGACTTCGATTAATGCATCTGTGTGTAATATTGGTATCAGAATTGAATTGGTATCTACGGAATTGATTTGATTTGAATCGATTGAATCGTTCAATCGAATCGATTTGAACCATGATGTCATCATAATATTGATAGATGGTTCGACTTGATTCTATAACCTAAAATAATAAGAAATAAGATATAATGATCAAAATAGATAAACCTACGTGTATAATTATTAGTCATGATTACGTAATTATACAAGTAAAAAAACAACAATAATATGGTTAAATAAATCAAGGTTTGTCGTCCCGGATATCTCGGTCGTCACGGTCACGGCCCGGGACAGGACAGGACAGGACGATACCGCCCCACTCCGTCTCGATCCATCCCGTCAAATGTCAAAATAAAAAAAGACTCTTTATATATAATATATATATATATAATAATATAATAAAATTATTAGTTTAGTTGGTTAAGTGATTTGTGCGTTTTGTTTAAGATGTCTTGGGTTCGAATTTGTTGAACGTCCTTAAGATTTTGATTTTTTTATATAAAAATCTTTAAAAAAAATTAAAATAACACATGTAAATTGGTGAGTTTCAAACTCAAATCACCCCTTAACCGATGAAGGCACTTAACCATCTTACGATTCTTACCTATAAAATATTTTATATTTAAAATAAAATATTAAATATATGGAGCGTCTCGATCACGACCCACGGCCCGGGCGTCCCGCCCACTGCCTTGGTCGGGTCGGGTCGTGCGTGTCAGGTCGTCCCGGACCGGGATTGCAAATCCTGAAATAAATTAACCTTAAAATTTTTTAATATTTCATTGATCTTCACTCTTCACAATTGACATCTATACTTTTTTAAATATTTAAATTTTAAATATATATAAAATAAAATGATAAATAATAATAAATCAATAATAATAAGATAATTTTGTTCACACGTACGTATAATTTTAAATATCTAAATATTTTTATATTTATTTTTTTATTTTAAAAGATGAATTGAGTCGGACCGATTCACCGATCGAATCGCGATTCATCCGATTCTTAACGGAGTGATGAGATCCACGTTAATCTCTCTCTCATGGTATGCGTTAACTTAATTAATTAACAAACCGATCCTTAACGTCTCGTGAGAGACAATTATTGGAGACACGTGATTTTCGAAGCTCCAAGATATTTTTGGTCTCCTCCTCCTCTCTCCCCCCCCCTCCGCTCTATGGATCTCCGCGGTCAAAAAAAAAATAAAAAACCTCACGTTTGTACCTCCCGACAACAGGGTCAACCGCTGTCCAGGATCCAATGTGGGCCCTCATTCCAGCGTTACTATAACGGGAATGGGAATCGATAAACATGGGTGAGAAATGACACGAATCCCGGATTCGTGCTGTCTTATAATCTCCGCAGCCACTGAGAGAGAATGTAAAGCTAATCGTAATGGGTAAGAAGAGCAAGGGGTAGTTAGTGGTGTACATAAACCTGTTTACCACCCAGATGGAAAGTTGTAATGAACATTGAGGAAAAAATAAAAAGCAAAAAGAATAAGAAAACTTTTGTCAGTGAAAGAGTCAAATTCGAGCATTTGCAGGGGTCTGCATGTATGTATAGTTACGTCTAGGTAAGCTGTTTAATATTTATTTGATGATGTAGTTAAAATTTTAGTTATCCCTGTCTAATAAGTTGATTACTATGTGGACATGGGAGATGGATATTTTCTCCTATTTAACAGTTTGGTTCGAGGAGCACGCTGGGTCTTGAAACATGTGAAGCCGTTCCACCTTCTCTCATCTTCAGCAGCGGCCGCGGTCGGCGAATTACATTCAAAACCCCCGACACTAGTTGCGAATTACATTCAAAACCTTACAAGAGGGGAAGGAGAAGTATGCTGGCGCATTTAAGTAATTTTATTTTATAAGTAATCTTTATTGCAACCTTATAAAACTTTCAATTTAACATTTTAACATTAGATAACTCTTAATGAGATTTAAAAAAAATCAAAATATCTTTAATCTCTCCTAAATTTCTTCTCCTTCTATAATTTTTTATGGTTTTATCTCTCTCCCTCTCTCTCTTTGCCACAATGAGCTGGTCAAAACTATATTTTTCTATAAAAGTATTTTCATCTAAATTTTAATTTCCATTCCTTTTTTTCCTGGAGCTCAAAAGCTCAAGTGGCATCAAAGTAGGACTCCCAAGAAAAACAAAAAAAAAGGAGAGAGAGAGAGAGAGAGAGAGAGAGAGAGAGAGAGAGAGAGAGAGAGAGAGAGAGAGAGAGAGAGAGAGAGAGAGAGAGAGAGAGCCATGCATGGATGGTTTTCAAAGGGGAGAGAGAGAAACCGAAGTAGAGACATAGCCATGGATGGCTTTCAAAGGCTTGGATCCCTTTTTTTTTGTTTACTTTGTTGATTCAGAATGCTATACCCCTTATCCCCGATTGCTAAATTGGTCACTCTTTTTTAGGAACAAATCCACAGTTAACGACTTAAGCCCTTTTGGTTTTTTTTGGGTTTGTGTTCTTCAGATAATGGGTGCTCTATATTCTAGAACCAGCTCCAAACCTTTCGATGTGGGGAGTGGGGGGGGGGTGTGGGTTGCCAAATCAAAACGAAGGCCAGCGATCGGGATTGACCATCACACAGATAAGATTCTAAGTTTTGCTAAAAAGTTCGAACCATCTGCTAACATCCCGATCTCCTGTTCAGCTAATGCTTCTTCCTCGGTCATCTCCACCCCACTCCCCTTCCCAGTGTTGGGAGAGTCCATCGTCTCCAGTTCATGTTGTTCATATGCAACGATATATTCCCCAAAACATGAGCTAGAACGGACTCTTTTTAAGTCCACCCCACCCAAGATTGTAACGAATGAATAACACTGTAGAAGAAATTATGAGTGTGATTTTAGGGGATAATCTTTCGATACTTAAGTCAATATATTATTTGGTAAATGGAGCAAGTGTTCGAGAGAATAGAGCAAGTGCTCGGCAAGAGGAGAGAGAGAGAGAGAGAGAGTAGAGAGTACGAGATAGAGTGTCGAGTGACGGAGGAGGGTGCTCGGGCAAGAGTATTGGAGAATTAGGAGAGATATGAGTAGCTGGAGAGACTTATTGTAGGTAGGCCTAGTGTGCAGGTAGCGTACCGTGTCCCTTAGAGGTATGTTCAAGGTCTTACTTATAGGATCGTGATGTCTGTTTCGTCTACTTCGTAACTTAACGGAGGGTGGAAGTAATGGGTTGTCCGATCGTGGAATCGTTTGTTACACATTTACCCGTTGCGTAACTGAAAGGGCGGAGTAGATGGCGAATGACACAGAGACGCGGGTTGACAATGAGCCGTAATAGGTCTGGAATGGACTTTGAATTTACGTGGGCCGAATTTGGCCGGCAGGTATAAGGCCCGTCACAAATCTATGCTGGGCCAGGTGGACTCTCGTATAAACATAGCTGTTGCGTCTGGGCTAAGATCAGCCCAACTGAGACCTGGCCCATTGACACTCTATTTCTATTCAGTCCTAAGGGGGGTTGTGACAAACAGAACAGAAAACCGGGTGGCTGCTTTACCACTTCAGATTTACGTTCCTGTTGGATGTCCATTAAGCTCTGTACGGTAAGGAGTTACAATTTTTTTTGAGATAATTATAAAAAATAACCTTGTCATTTGTATGGTTGTAAAAGTGTTATTCTTAGATAAACATTAATGAATATAGTTCCAGCACCCAGATCACCAGATTAACCAAATGTCACATCCAATAGTAGTATCACTTATACTAATCTAAAAACTAAACCGCCATCCAACTCGATCGGAGTTAACTCCAAGCGCCAGGGTAAAATCTCATTACCAAATCTGCAACTGCGGAATTAGTCATCCTCGGTTAAGAGGATTTCTTGCAGTGGCAGTTGTACGTGCAGTTCAACATTTACTAGGCCTGCTTGCATCAACTCTTCCCTCTACGGTCGTCTAAATTTTGTTACGATAAACTGAAGTCGATCTTACCACTTTGGAAAAGGAAAATTAACGAAGACTCTTCGGTTTAGATAAATCGACATCTAGGAAACAAACTTGGAATCTAGTAGTTGGAAATTTGCATCGACATATATATGGGATTCTAAAAGAATATTCTTTTTAAATCCTTCATATAAAGTAACCTGTATAAATTTCTTCCATGTACAGATGTGACTCCCTAAGGCCGTGTTTGTTAATCGGGCAGGGTTAACGCAGTCGACCTCCGATTAGGTTATCCCCCCACAACTCCGCAGGATTGCGCTAACCGACCTACAGATAAGTGTGAGGGAGAGGCGGGGCCCACCGACTCTTTCTCTCTCCTCGATTAGGTTATCCCCCCACAACTCCGCAAACAAACAGGCCCTAATTATTTTTGCTCTATATATGTTGATCGAACTATTCCCCCGGAATATTCCCTTCTAGCTGTCAGCGTTTTAATCAACTGAAGTATTATTCCCTTAGAACGGCATTATCTTTTATTTTATAGTGCACATTTTTGTCATTAATTTCCATCCTGGTTGACAAAGGGCGAGTGACCCATGAATGAAGAGATGGGCACATTTCACGTGAAAAGAACGGTACGAATTTAAATGCAACTCTGTTATAATTTTCTTGGAATTTTGTTTTCGACTGTGTACGTAGACCTCCATTGCCGCCGGTGTCAACCGAAGAGCGGTGCCACCGATTTTAAATTCATATGATTAGATATTAAATTTTCAATTCACACGGTTAAATCTTCTCTATTATTAGTAAATTATTTGTGAATTAAAAATGACATAGTTCTAACATTTATTTCTTGTACATAAGACGTAAAATGAACGATTTAGATAGTACATTTTTTTGTGTCATATAAAATCTATATTTTTGATATCGGATTTGAATAATTTTTCATGTGTAGTTAAATTTATGATAGTAAAGAAGATTTAATGGTACAGATTAAAAATTTAATATTACATCATATGATTTTGAAACCGGTGATATCTCTCTTTTATTATCACAGGTGACAACGGATCCCTACTCGTGTATAAAACCCTTCGTTTCTATGAACAATATATAGAGACAGTTCTAGAGTACTGGCCCCTTAATTATGACTGAAAAGTTAACCACTCCAAACTCAACCCTTGTTGAGGAGCACTTCTGCTCCTAGTGGGTTGATCAAACAATTGGTGTTCAACTTGGGATGAGTCCTTTAGGCCATCTTTACTCACTTGTATATATATTCATGATGGCTTAGAGTGTTTCATGTAAGCACCATATAGATCTTGACCAGTGTTACTGATCCTCCCCCAACAAGACCACTATATGCAATAAGGCTAGTTGTTTTATAAGGCTCTGGGTCCAAGTCTGGAGGTCAATCCGCCTCACCCTGAAACAAAACTGGAGTTGGGATCATGCATGATCACTAATTCCCCACTAACTATAGCCCTACAAAAACTTAGATAAACTCAGACCTTGCAAGTCGTTTAGGTACGTCTGCTCCATGGAATCAGATTTGTGAAGCGGGAGGTCAATCTCTCCCTGTAGCCATCTTCCTCTTGGAAGCCTCTGTGATTCCCTGTGACCCACTTCCCCACGCGATAACAAGAGTCTTCTCTGCTAGGTACATGCAGCTTCCATCTGCCATGCGTAGAATAACAAGCCTTCACTGCTTGGTACATGCAGCTCCCTCTAATTATCATCATGGATCTGTACTCTAAACCGCACCAGGAGGGGTAGCTTGTTACTCTCTTGCCTGGAATATTAAAACTCTTGTTCTTGGGGTCTAAATTGGCCTTGTTTCATGTCATATATATATATATATATATATATATAGGTCTATGTTAAAGACGGCAGTCTATATATGTTCCCATTCATTTAGTTTGTCTTGTTAGAATTTTAGGGAGGGCGAGAGACTCTGTCTAACAACTCAGCTGGCCACCACTAATTTGTTCGCCTATGTGGAAGTTGATGTGTGTTCAGAGGAACATAATCGAGTTGGGAGTGTTTTATCATCCTTGCGGTCCAGTTTACGACACTCGAGATCAATAAGCATCTTATTAAAGACGCCGTTACACACAATTCAGCAGTCATCACAGGTTTTAATAATGTACGAAAGCTTCAAATGATCACTTGACACCAATCATCTATGCTTCGATTATAAAAGGGTTGTGGGGGTGGGACTAAAATATTAGAATCACCAAACCCGGCCCCTCGAATCACACGTCTTGCATGGTCAGTCTCCCGTGCTGTTTCCTTTTTTTTTTATTTTTGTTTGTTTTTTTTCTCCCTTTGGTGAGGTTTCGGCCCTGAACTCAGTCAAACGATAAAGACTGGGTAGGTCAATAAACACAGCGTATGACATCAACGGGAGGCTGAAAGCAGGTACTTTTAGTACATGGGCATCTCATGCGGGCCATTTTGGACGTCTGAATTAGGAATGTCAACGGTTATCGATAACTCGATAATCGTATGTTTAGTTAGTTTAACGAATAATAAATAGATAATATTTTTCCCCCGATAAATTAACAGATACGTATATAGATATACATGATTTCTTAACAAATACGGAAATAGATGCACTCCATTCCGAATTTATATCCGTCTGTTATCGTTAAACAAATTTAGATTTGACTAAAATAGTTGAGTGTATTGAAGAAAATGACGTTGAAGATGGGATAGATGTGTAATCTAAGTCATTTCTACTCTCATCGTCGTAAAATATTTCTAAATTATGAGATTTCTTTGATTTTTTTTTAAATTCTTTATTTTTGTATAAGGTATGCCAAGAATGAGAATATGACGGAGATTAAAGTCCAAGAGAATTAGTTTACGTTTTTATTTTCACTTTATATGTTTCATCTTGTCTTTGGAGATATTGTAATATTTTATACTTTTATACTTTTAATTTCATTCTATGTTGACTCATGAATGACACTGACACGAGAATTAAATTGAAATATGTTTGTTTATCATATGGATTGTTATTTTAAATTTAAATTTTATTCTAATTGAGTTAAATTATATCTTAAATTTCAGTCTTGTATGCTCTCTTATGACCGGTAACTATCCGCTAACCGTTTGTTAATCATTTTTTTATGATACTAAAAAATGGTTTCGAATACATCATTTTTCGAATACTCAACGAACAACAAACGGATACGGTTCTTCCTTATCAGATATGGATACAGAGAGTTCACTATCCGCACCGTATCCGACCCGTTATCGTCCCTACTCTAAACGCAAAGAAATTCCATGAGATTATACATCGGCATATCTCTCTCTTTCTCTCTCTCTCTCTCTCTCTCTCTCAAACACACACGCACAGACACACACACATATCTTAGACAGCTAAGATACAACCTGTAGTAGGTGGGATAAGAGAATAGTATAGAGGCAAAAAGACTCAAGTTGTGTCCTGGGATTATGTAATTTTGCGGGATGGAAGTCACTAATGTTTCTTAATCCCCTCTCAGAAATGTTCAAAGTTGACTTCAACTCTTCATAATCCTATGTGTTAGTATTCGGGCCTGAACCCCATTAATTGGGTGCTCGTTAAGGGCAACCCATTAAAGCGTGGCCCAAGTACTGCTCAGAGTTGGACGGCCAATGGTCAGTGCACACTAGGAACCCACTTGGGGTGAGATTGTAGTGGATTGAGGAAGGAAGAAGTTTCCTCCTTTTGATGTCCAAGTCAGGCTTGGACTTTGCATTAAGTGGGCCGCCCTCTCTCCTAGTCAAGTTCAAAGTCTAGCATCTAAATACGGAATGAAACTTGTAAATGTCCAAGTATAACATGGACTCTACTTTCTAATAGGACTACTACTTTCCAGATCTCTATAAATAAGAGGGCAAGGGGAGAGGAAGTAGAGAGTGAAACTCCACATAGTTTCTTACACCTTGGAGATAGAGAAAGAGAGAGAGAGAGCGCAGCAACCACCCTCCTGCAACCTCCCCTTGGCCACCACCATTGACGTCCCTGCTCGTCGCACTACTACTGCTCACCGACGTCACTACTGCTACTGCCACTCTCCCTCTCGTCGCCGCCACTCGATGTTGCCACCACAGCCTCAGCCTCGCCGCAGCTCATTGATGTGGGTGCTCGCTGCCCTACACATGCCGTCCCTCGCCGACGTCACTACTGCTGCTACTCCCGCTGCTGCTACCATTGGGACTCCCGCCGTTGCTTGCCACTGTAGCAGCTTGCTTGCTCGCTATCGTCAGCGCCCTTGTTCACCGGAATCCCTGTTGCTGCCACGACTGTAGTTTTTTTTCCACCGGCCACCATGGCTAGACTTGCCAGAGGAAGAAGGAGCAAGCCACTACTCGTCCTCCTTCCGTGCATGTGTGTGTGTGAGAGGGAGAGGAAGGCAGGCCCATGATCGGTCCTGCCTCTTGCCCGCTTGTGAGAGAGAGCTACCCACTCTCTCCCCCTCACTCCCTTCTCTGTCTTCCTCCCTTCTACTCGCTAATGCAAGGAGGAATGTGAGGAGAAGGTTGTCATGCCATAGAGAGAGAAGGCTGTTGCACATCCTGTCCATGGGTGAGTCATCTTCCTATGGTCATCTCGACTTGATCTTCTAGGAAAGGACAACACTCTCGTCCCTGGGTCTTGGAGTGTGGATTTTAAAGGGTAAACTCTAGTAACTTACTCTCTGCCTCCACGATGCTACATGGGCCTACCACTTCCGCTGTGCACATATACATCTCAGACTCGACCCACATTAGATAACATGGATTACTTGAGTTTTATCAACATTGGTATCAAAGACCAATGTCATCATATCTTGCATTTTTTCCATGTTGTTATTATTTATTTATTTTTTAGATAATGGCGAATATTCCTCTTCCTTCGTGCACCCACACTCTCACTGACTGCTCCAAGGAGTCATCCTCAGAATCAGACTTGGAGGTTTCCGTCACCAATGCACCTCATACCTTCTACGGGGGCAGTGACTGTAACACTCCTTATTCAAGGATACAAGATCCCAATGTGGAGATTTTGAGTAGTAGATCGTCAGTGGGTAGCTCCGCCAGTGTCATAACATCGTGACATTTGATGGTGCGGGAGTACATAGTGCTCTTCAAGATGACAACGACGTTGGCCAGATTGACCAAAACTATAGCAACTCACGTGG
This sequence comes from Amorphophallus konjac, assembly GCA_022559845.1. Lineage (NCBI taxonomy): Eukaryota > Viridiplantae > Streptophyta > Magnoliopsida > Alismatales > Araceae > Amorphophallus > Amorphophallus konjac. The sequence continues at coordinate 4,092,839 of CM040121.1, read as the reverse complement.
TTAGCAAGGGAAGCCCCACTTCTTGTGATGGCTAGACCCCAGACACCACGGCCGAGCTTGTTGTGGTACTCAGACTCAATCTAATTGCAGTGGTGGCCAATGATGTAGCCGGTGACTTAGCAGTCGGTGGGATACACAAGGGCACCACTGCACTCTTTGGAGGTGCTGCGACACCTCCTACCCCTCCAACTGTCCTTGAGGAATAGCCTAAGCAACAGGCGCCTAGCGCGCCTAGGGTTCCGATGAGGAGCCCTTGGACCACTGCTAGGCCGAGGAGCGGCTCATCGAGTGAGTGTGTTGGAAGAAGGAAGCCCCATTGGCAATTGTGGCTAACAATCCACCCCCTCCCGTGGTGCCTAGTGGTGTGGAGGATACCGCGGCCCGTTGACACCCCATGGATAGAAGACGAAGGATGGAGGCACCGGGCCGACCTGACTGACTGATAAAGGATTGATTCAAGCCATGGATCACCCTACAAGACATGGCTACCGTGCGCCATATAGACCAGCAGCACAATGACACTTTGTCCATAGGCTGAGACCTTGGGTGCCTTCGAGTGTTACTTAGTCACTATTGCATCCTAAGACTTTGGCAGCCTATGCACCTCTATTGGATGCCACGTTGGCACTTAGGATATTACTTTTCATCCCCTTCCATGCCTTACAATGATAACACTTGTTTTCATCCCCTTCCATACTTACAATGATAACACTCGAGGGGCATGAGGTGGTGGTTCAGAGTTATCTGTGCTTGTTTTGAACATGATGTTAGACGGACCATGTTTATAGATTATTTTTGCTTATTACATTTATGCCCTAGTGTACATGTAGTTAAGCATGGTTAACTAATTCTTTAAAAAATATTAGATATTTTCATGATTGATTGTTTATTCTATCATGTTATGATATAGTCATTCATTTATTTATGATCATGTATTTTTTATTTAGTGCATGTTTGAGCAAATAAATAGCTTAACATGTGATAGGATAAATAGTTAAGCACATAGTGCTCGCATGTCATAGTTGTGCAAGTTATTAATGAGAGATGTATTGTTTCTCTCGTATGACATAATTTGCTCGATATCATCTTAAACTCATTAAACAATTTTATGTTAGTGGGAGATGATTGTAGTTCCCTACATCTGCTTTGAATTTTTGGTAGCAAATTTAAATGATGTGCAAATAATGTCTTCATAATCTGTGTAATGATGTAGTGATTAATTGCAATGGCCTCTAAGAATGTGACAGATGACCTCACCAAGGGTGATAAGTTGAACGGTACTAATTATGACATTTGGCACTGCAGGATCCAATACCTCTTTGAATAAGTAAGAGTTGCTCGACCTCCTAGCTAGAAATCATCAAGTCACCACTCGAGGAGGGCGTAACTACACAGCATCACCGAGACCATGAGGCTTATCGTCTTTGGTGTAATAAGGATCATAGCGTGTGCTTCACTATGTTAAGTATCATGCAAGATGATCTGATCGACGAGTTTGAGAAGTGTGCCATTGTGAAAGATATGTAGGATTAGTTGAAATTCTCCTTTAGAGGAACTTCTATTACCCGATTGAGACTCTCGATATGAGATTTGAGACCTATCAGAAGGGCCCATACCACAAAATGTCCAAACACCTTAGGGTGTTGTTCGGAATGATCCGTGACTTGAAGGCTAACGGTCATGATCTCAATGACAAACAGAAGGTGCATGCCTTGATAAGATCTTTCCCCGACTCGTAAATCAACATGAAATAAATTCTAACCCATAATGAGAGAATCAAAAATTGTTCTGATATTTCTCGGCATGTGGAGTTGGAAGTCGATGGTGAGACTGTCTGTCGCGCTAATGCCAATGTCACCCAGTGTGGCTAACATCTTGGCAGACAAGGTCCAAAGGGTGTGGCAAGGCATCTGGCACCAAGACTGTGCGGATCTTCAATCGTCACTGGGGCAAGCGTGGCAGAGATAAAAACAAAGCCAAGATGAAATACCTTAACTATGGAAAAAGATGACATTTCACTTGTGATTGCACTGAGCCGAAAAAGGAACCTCTTGTCCTTTGCTCTCTGAGTGCATGTGTTTGTTCACATACCCTGATTGCTCATTCTTATCTTGAGTGGATTTTAGATTTAGGAGTAACGGGGCATATTACAAGGGATCTAGAAGGATTCGTAGATTATCGCCAGATCCCGATAGGTGTGCAAAAAATCTTTATGAGAAATGGAACCATCAAGGAAGTTCTAGCAGTCGGTATGTACCAACTACTCCTACGGGGTGTACGAATGCTGATTCTACACGACATACTCTATGCATCTAGGGTCGAGCATAATCTAGCTTCTATATCTAGTCTATTAGATCTTGGTTTTAGCTTGAAATTTGCTGGTAATCGTGTGGACATTACTTTAGGTAATGTTATCTATGGACATAGAATGATAAATAATGATTTCTTTATGTTGGATCTTGAGAATGATGGCATCTCTCATTCTTCTTTTAATGAAACATGTGTGTTGAATGATAAAGACTTAGATTCTACTACATGACATGCTCGTCTAGGTCACATAGAGTAAGACAAGATGGCCAGATTAGCTCAAGAGGGCCTCTTAGGCTCACTCGCTAAGGTCAATTTACCCACATGTGAACCGTGTCTGACTGGTAAAGCATGCCGAAAGCCTTTTGGAAAAGTCAAAAGAGCATCGGAACTACTGTAGCTAATCCATTCTGATATCTGTGGACCCATAAGCGTTAAAGCTCAACACGATCATTTTTATTTTCTCACATTCATAGATGATTATTCGCGATACAATTATATTTATTTGATCGCTTACCAGTATGAGGCACTTAATTGTTTCAAGCACTTCCTAGTAGAGGTTGAGAATTAAATGAGAAGAAGGGTTCAAGCTCTTCAGACGGAATGTCGACACAAATATCTGTCAGATCAATTCCGAGTCTTGTGTGAAGAAAAGGGCATATGCCGATAACTTATTATTCCATACACACCGCAATAAAAGGATGTTGCTGAGAGGATGAATAGAACGTTGCTGGATATGGTTAGGTCGATGATGGTGCATGCCAACCTCTCAATATCCTTATGGGGGGATGCTCTCTTGACTGCAACATACATCCTTAACAGTGTGCCTTCATAGTCTGTTCCTTCTACCCCATACGAGCTTTGGCATGGCCACAATCCCAACCTGGATAATCTGCGTCGTTATGGTTTGGTGGGATATGTCCATGATATGTTTAATAGGTTTGGGAAACTTAGCCCTAAAGCTCAAAAGCTTATCTTTATAAGATATCTTGAGAGCTCGATGAGTTACATAATGTATGGACAACATCATGATGGAGGAATGATAGAAAAGAGGTCCGAGAGGTTGTTTTCCTTGAGAAGGAATTTTCTAGTCTTGGCGATGATGGTGGATGTCTTGATCTTCATGAGTTGGATAAGCAGACTAACACCCTATCATCTTTTAATGAAGGGAGGGAATTTGTTCATGACTGTGCATCCATCGAAAATAGTATGAATAATTACCCTAGTGAGAGCACACCTAGTGGGAGCACACCCATGAAACTAGACAGTCAAGACTTCATACGCCATAACAAGGATGGACAAATGCCTTGTTGACATTTTCAAATTGAAAATGAGACACTTGTTTGTGAAAATGTGGACAATGAAGGGCCCAATTCTATCCAAGAGGTTTTTACATCATCGTTTAAGAAAGAATGAGAAGCTACCATGTGAGATGAGTTGGATTCGATGGCGCAAAATGGACTCTAGGAGTTAGTGGATCTCCCGCTTGGGCGCAAAGTAATTGGAAATAAATTGGGTTTTCAAAATCAAGCACTAGATTGATAGGTCGATAGACAAATTCAAAGCACTGTTAGTGACGAAAGGTTATACCTAAAGGGAGGATATAGACTATGAAGAGACATTCTCCTCGGTGGTGAGATTCTCTTTCGTTCATCTGATTCTAGTTATCATCGCACATCTGGATTTGAAATTCTTCCAAATGGATGTTAAGATCGTATTTCTCAATAGACAACTAGACAAAGAAATTTACATGGCTCAGTCGAAGGACTTCGAAGCTAAAGGCCAAAGGTATAAAGTGTACCACCTAAAGCGTTTCACCTAAAATAATCATCTAGACTGTAGTATTTCAGATTTTATAAGTAAAATATCTCCTTCAGCTTCGAAATGATCGAAGAGGACCATTGTGTGCATGTTAAGCGAGTGGGGGATAAGTTTCTCATTTTGTCATTATATATTGAAGACATGGGTGAAATGAGCTATGTGCTCGGAGTAAAGATTATGCGAAATCACTTGAAAAGGTCGTTGAATATGTCTCAAGAGACTTGTATTAATACAATTTTGGAGCGATTCAAGATGCACAATGCTAAGTCTATATATTGACACTCCACTTGATAGAGGATGGTTTTGATTGTTAGTCAATGCCCTAAGACCGAAGAAGAAAAGTGAGAGATGTGTAAGGTACCATATGTCACTGCGATTGAGAGTCTGATGTAGCCTATGTTACGTAGTCGGCTAGACATCAGTTTCGTAGTGGGTCTGGTTAGCCGCTTCCAAAGCAATCCGGGTCCTGTGCACTAGAAGGTAGTGAAGAGAATCTTTTGATATCTTCAAGGGACGTCAACCTATGTCTTACATTACAAGGGAGGTGATATACATACTTGTTAGCTATAGCGAGGTGAACTGGGTGAGTGATGGAGATGAGCAAAATTTCACCTCAGGTTTCATGTTTTTGATGGGTGGTGGAGCTACCTCGTGGTGTAGCAAGAAGTAAACTTGCATTGTCATGTCCACCATGGAGGTTGAATATGTGATTTGTTCTGTCACGTGCCAAGAGGTCGTGTGGCTGCTGAACTTCTTACATCAATTGGCGATAACACCTCATTGGGCTGAGAGTGTGTTGTTGTACTTAGATAGCACGTCGACATTGGCCTTCACCAAGGACCCCAAATATCATGTCAAACGAAGCACATTGACATCCGTTATCACTAAATAAGAGATATATTAGCAAGAGGGTTAGTGGTGCTTCGACACATAAGTATTGGTCATATGGCATTCGATCCACTAACCAAGCAGACTGTCAAAGAGAGTTTTGTTATCCATTGTGGGGCTATGGGTCTATGTGAATTATAATGAGATACAACTCCTTTGACATCATGAATGAAAATTAGTTGTTCATTCTCTAATATGCATTTTGGATGGAATGAACACTTTATACATCATTCAAGTGTCACCAAGTTAGGATCGGTCCTCTCACATGGGTGATCCACCTTGGCGCTGTCGATGGCGAGCAAGATGAGTCATTTTATATTGTCGGCGTCTCGATGGGGTGCAAGTGGAATGTCACGATCATCAATGATATGTCGTCTTAATTGAGCTAAGATGAGGTATGGGTAAATATCCCATGGAGCCTGTGAGAGTCGGATGTGAGATTCTTGAGATGGCGCCAAGTGGGAGCAACTGGTTCTCAGAACTAGCATTGACTGGGTAAGTCGCAGTCAAGGCCGGTGTGGTGTTAGTTTGATTATATTAGGATAGACCCATGTGTGAAAGAATACCACGACATACGTTTCATACCATCTGTGCTATAGACGACCATATATGAGAAATGATGAACGAATCTCTTCTGCATCATTGTGTGAGCACATGGGTCACGCTAATGTGATCATCCTCGACACCCCTAATGACTTGAGCTTCACGAAGAGGAAGCTCGATGTTGCTGATTTAGCATGCTCCTTTACCACGATGGTGGATACCGCTCAATGGGACATGTCTAGAAAAGGGGTCGAGAGAAAATCGGAATGGCATGAGCAGCGCAAGGATGACAACTGAGTATTGTACTAAGGTTTGTGACTTATTTCTTGGGAGGCTTAGTCGACTATGAGGCGATAGAGTCATAAGCGTAAAACCTTCTCGGAGATTGGACATTGTTGTACGTGTTTGAGAGATCCGGAGTGTCGAGTCTGGTGAATCCTAAGTGTCTGAGGTATAGTTCATAATTGATTTAAATGATCCGTTAGATTGGTGATGACTTAATGGACCACTTGCCAGATGTTCAAAGAATCATAGAGTTTGCATGCTCTATTTCCCTGTATGACTGTAATATCCCGGACCTTTCGGATCCTTTTTCGTGGGTCCCGGATCTGATTTTACGGAGTGTCCGGCTCCGTTGTGTCCGAAATTTTATTTCGGTCATTCTTCGTGTTTGGATCGGTGCGATCCGGAGTTGTTTCGGAGGCCCGGAGGCGTTCCGCGGCTCTTCCGGTGTGTTTTCTGATTTTCGGTGTGTGTTTCGACAATTCCTTCGGAACCTCGCTGCGGGTGAACCGGGCCGTTCACCTAGGCATGAGTGGTACCGTTGCGATCAGTGCGTCCCGAGGATTCCAGAAATGTAATTTTCTATTTTTCGGTATTTTTCCAAAAAATCAGATTTTCTATATATTCCCATTTTCTTTTCTTTTCTTTTTCTTCTTTCCTCTTTTCTTCTTCTTCCTTTCTCTCTCTCTCACGCGACCGTGGCCGCCTCTCTCTCTCCTCTCTCTCGTTCGACCATGCCGACCCCCGTTCCGGCTGCAGACGGCGACGGTGCGACGGTGCGAGGACGTGGGTGACGTAGTGGCGATCGTGCGGGCATACGGCGAGCGTGGGAAGCGTGGGAAGGCGAAGTTCTATCGGCGTTATTCGCGGCTTCGAGCTCGGACCGGAGCGTTTCGTCGCGAACCGGAGGTAGGGTGACGTTCCTTAGTCTCTTGTCTTCCTTCCCCGTGAGTTTCGGCTCGAGACGAGGTCGAGAGGGGTTTATTTTGAGCCGGGAAGGGTTGATCATGCCGCGGGGTGAGTTCGTCCGATCCATCGTTTTGAGCCCCGATTTCGCGGTTTAAGGGCGTAGAGCATGCTAGGGGGCTTGGGGGTTCTTCTCTCGCCATTTCCCCCCTCCGTGGGGCTTGTTTTGAGGCCGATTGGGCGATTCCGACGAGGTTCGCCGTTTTCGCGCCGGTGAGCGATGTGCGGTCGAACCAGTGACCTGCATAACCCTTGTTCGGTCCTGTTCGGACCGTTCATCGGCTCGGCGCGCTTTGGCCGGGGCTTGGCGCGCAGTGGGCTTGGACGGTCTATCGTGGGACCGCATGTCCTAATGTGCGGCCCCACAGCGACCGCCCAACCCTAGGGTTTTTGACCGTTGGTTGTGACCGTTGTGCAGTGCACTGGGATGTGCGGCCAGGAGCTGGCCGCATAACCCTTTGTGTGGCCAGGTGCTGGCCGTACATCCCCTAGTGCTATGGTTGGATGTGCGGTCTGGTCTTGACCGCACAACCCCTGAACGGCTAAGCCGTAGCCGCTCTTCCCAAAGTGCGGCTAAGGACTAACCGTCCAGGCTTTTTATCGTTGGGAGACGAGCGGCCAGGAGCTGACCGTTCCTCACCCATGTGCGGTCAAGAGTTGACCGCACATCTGTTTGAACGGTCCTGTGTTGGCCGTTCATCTGCCGTTTGGACCCTGGGTGGAACGGTCCTGATCTGACCGTTCAAACCCTTGTGCGGTCCTTGTGTGACCGCACATCCCTGAGCGGCCCAGTGTGGACCGTTCAAGGGGACGGGTTGCGTCGGCGTGTCTCTCATCGTACAGAGTGTACCGGGAGATGTCGTTGTCGACTTTTGTCATCGTGCGACGGCGTTGGTACAAGGAGCGTTCCGCGTACCGGCCCTTGTGACGTTTTCCGTTGGCTCGAGAGTCTACTCCTTTAGTGACCCTCCACAAGTCGTAGCCTGCTTACACGCGAGTGGTCCCACCTGGGAGTAGGTGGAGAGGCTTACCCTGAGGACGGTTTTAGACTGGTTACCGTCGGGCCCCTCGTCAAATCAGAGTCCAGTGCCGGGGGAAAATCAACCAGAGGGCCAGACCTAGGACGCGTGGTCTGTGTGTGCACACGTGGTTGGGGACAGTGGACGCACGTCGACGGGCGTGACCCCAGCTAGTCACTTGTTTGTGGTTACTTGTTCGGTGTTCGCGCCTTTGGTAGGAGCTACCACGCCAGGCGGATCACCTGCGGCGCGGTGTAAGGCGTCAGGGGACGCTACCGACTGTGCTTCTAGTGGGAGATACTCCTGTCGAGCATGGAGTGTCAGACTGTCAGTCAAGTGTTTATGACCTTCGGGTTTTGTCGGGTCGACCGTTGGGCTTCGGTTGTCTCACCGTGGCACGTGTGTCGGTTTGCGTGCCGTAGGGTCTTTGCTGTGTAGAGTACAGAGCTTTCCTTTCCGAGGTACTCTCCTACCGCTAGCATAGTGGTTTCCCATTTTTCGAGGTAGGGTTCGAGTGATCCCTACTGAGTCTTGTTACGAGACTCATGTCCTGCGTTTTTTCACCGTGTTTCAGGTGAGGCACCGCCCCAGGGGAGCGCGTCTGGGGTGCAGCGTGGTGCGGGTGCCCAGGGGTAGTGCCAGAGGTCAGAGCCGGGGTATGTCCCGTGTAGCTGTACTTTCTTTTCTTGTCTATGTACTAGTTGTGGACTACTGTTGTTGTTATTCTTTCTCTATTGTGGACCATGTAAAATGTTAATTTATTTCCTGCTTAATATTGTAATTGTTTAATTTCTGCAATTACTTGTGATGCTTGCGTAGTTTCCACACCATCCTTCTAACCCTTCCGAGTCTTCGGACTCGTGGGTGGCGGTGCGAGTCTCGGGTTATCGGGCTTTCCCGGTAATCAGATTCTCGGGTCGTTACAATGACCATGAAGAATAAAGCCATCTTGAGATGATAAAAGCACGCACAACATAGCCTGTAATGGGAAAGTGGGAACTGTTAGTATTTGAGTCTAAATTCCATTAATTGGGTGCCCGTTAAGGACATCCCATTAGGGTGCAGTGCAAGTCATACCCGGACTTGGACCGCCCATGGCTGGCCCACACTAGGAACCCACCTTGAGTCCAAGTCATCCCTTTGATTTTCTCCCTTAGATGTCCAAGTCAAACTTGTACTCTACCTTGAGTGGGTCACCCTCTCTGCTAGTTAGGTTCAGAGTCTAACATCTAAATAGAGAAGGGAACTTGTCCATGTCCAAGTATAACATATGGCTATGCTTCCTAGTAGGACTACTATCTCCCACACCTCTATAAATAAGAGGACAGAGAGAGAGAAAGTAGAGAGAGAGACTCCACATATATAGTTCCCTGCTCCCTGGAGACAGAGATAGAGAGAGAAAGCACATCGGCCACCCTATTGCGAGCTCCCCATGGCCACCGCCACCGACGTCCCTACTTGCAGCATCGCTACCACTTGTCGGCATTGCTACTGTTGTTGCCGCTTTCCCTCTTGCTGTCGTCAGTCGTTGTTGCCATCACCACCACGGCCCCTGCCTCACCTCTGTGGGTGCTCGCGTCTCCGCTCACCGGCGTCGCTATTGCTGCTGCTTCTGCCGTTGTTGCCACTGGGACTACCATCGTTGCTCGCCGCTACGGTTGCTTCGTTGCTCGCTATCGCCAGTGCCCCTATTCGCCAGCATCCCTCCTGCTGTCACAACCGTTGTTTTGTTTCCACCAGCCACCTAGCCAGACTTGTCAGAGGAAGGAGTAGGCCGCTACTCCTCCTTCCTTGCGTGTGTGTGTGTGTGGGAGAGGAAGGCAAGACCACAAGCGGCCTTGCCTTGCCTGCCTATGAGTGAGAGACAGCCGCTCCCTTCCCCTCACTCCCTTCTCTGTCTTCCTCCCTTCTACTCACTGTTGCAAGGAAGAATGTGAGGAGAAGATCGTCATGCCTTAGAGAGAGAAGGCCGCTGCACATTGTCTCCATGGGTGAGTTGTCTTCCCACGGTCATCTCGGCTTGATCTTCTTAGAAAGGACATCACTCTCGTCCTTGGATCTTGGAGTGTGGATTTTAAAGGGTAGACTCTAGTAGCCTATTCTCCACCTCCACGACGCTACGTGAGCCTATCTCTTCCGATGTGCACAGGTACGCCCCGGACTCGACCCATATTAGATAGTATGGATTACTCGTGTTTTATCAGCACTACTCTTAAAGCTATTTCCTTCCTTAATATCCTCTTCTAGGTTCAAGTTAGGACAACCAACCAAAACAATATATATATATATATATATATATATATATATATATATATATATATATACCCAGGCTACAATGCTGTTAAAACTCCATCAAGTTCCCTAATCTTGTAAGATGATTAATCTGTTCCAATCATGCGAGCGAAGAAGAAAGATCTTAAAGAAATCAAAAAAGGACCAGGTCGCCCCCCATTTTTCAACAAAGTCAGTGTGAATCTTTCAAAAATAAATATCAATGCCCCCGACAGCCATCAACGACCTTTAGAGGCAAGTTAGCTTTTGGGCATGCAACTTGTCCCGTTGTACTGTTCTGCAGATACTTCGGCGAGGTCTCACATAAAGGAAAGAGAGAGAGAAAGAGGAAATCTTGGGGAAATCTTTCAAAGAGATTATTTTATACCCAAGAAAAAGTAGGGTAGAAAGAATCGACGTTTTGATCTGCGCATTATGTTTCATTGCCTCCAAGCAACATTCAGGAATAGAGCCTGCTTAGACTTTTCCAACGCCCCCTCCACCCCCCCCCCCCCCCACCAAATTGTTTATGAGCCAACAGAGGAAATGGGGGAGGGAACACAAGGACTAAACTTTCCAACATAAGGAAAGGGACAGGTCTTTATATTATTCTATATCACTTAGCGGCCATCTCGTAATATATACCAGACCCAGATGCAAGTTTCACTCGTTTATTTTGGCCATCATATATATCTCTTGACCAAGCTTGGGGAATTAAGCTTGGGGGGGATAGCCTGTCCCTTAATTTTTACCAAGAAAAAGGTACGTGCTTTAGCATAGCATGGAGGAATTATAACTTTGGTGGCCGGGGATGAACTTTTGAGTCAGTACGCAGGAGAGCCGAATCAAAGATCCTGCGGTAGATGTCTAGCTCGATATAAGAACACATGGCGGTGACCAATTCCGGACGACCAAGAGCAGCTGGTTGAATGCGGAAACCTGCAATTCCAAGGGACGTACGTCCACGGGCGACAGGCTATACCAATTGAAGTGGTCCGTGATGAATATGTATCATTGACTGTCTATTCATGTCTAGGCATATAGCCAGTATCAAGGTTAATATTCTCCGAGAAAAATCATGAATAACTATACATTCACCTCCAATTAATGTTCCTGTAGAAACATCAGCCAGTGCAAAGAGAAGGGCACCAATATATATTTGCAGGAAATCGCTCCATGCAGAATCCAAAAAGTTCCACGTGAAGGCTGCTTTTGCAAATATCTCTCTCTTCAATTCATGAGTTGTACCAGTAGAAGCACTCAATGGATTTACTCTCAAATTAGATAGATTATCGATGGGTTGTTCTTTGAGATCACTCTCAATACTCCTTCTAACGTTTCTTTATACTTACAAGCTCTTCACGGGTGCGGTCTCTCGTTCTCACACCAAAATAAATTTTAAGAGTATAACTTATGGATCGAGATGACGAATCTCGGTCTACATATATCAATGTAGGTTTGAATAACTCAAGCTTTTCTTCCGGATCCTGAGAAGCTCTATTTCAATTTTCGATTGGAAGATCCGATCTCCAGATTATTGAGAGGACCCGGAAATTCCAGTACTGCGAAGAGGATATGAGTGCCATTGCGGCTGGATTGGAGGAAACTTGTGGATATGCACGCAAGAACAGAGTTGTACGTAAGGCTATCATGTACATACCTACTCTACGCATGCATGGGCATGAGTTCAGATGCGTGCACAATTGCAACTTCCGTCCGACCATCTGAGATTTCATGGCAGAGCTGTCATGATCCGCAGAGAATGCCGCCAAATATGTAAAAACCAGAAGGAGATCAGTAAGTTTACGCGTTGATTTGTCATTAATGTTAATCCACATCTTCGTGTGAACGCGGCCAATTTTACGTGTTTGAACGGCAGTTTTACTGAACGCTGTCAACAGTAAAACCAACTGGATTTACGTGTTTGAATCAGAAGTAAACATCAGGCGGGGAAGGTTCCTGCTGGGTTCTCAAAAGTGAACCAGAGATCTTCTTCTCGCGTGCTTGATGACCGCACGTATCCTTCTTGCGTTTCCAACGTAAAATCCGTGTCGAGACTCGAGATTTCGAAGAGAAGCGCTATGTACTTCGATGTCCTCCTGCCCCGTGTGCTACTGGGAGACTTTGGAAACAGCCAAATTGGACGAGTTGGGAATGTTTTTAGTCTTGTCACGAGGAATGATACAAAGGCGTCTTCTTCTTCTTTTTAGCGCCGGAAGGAGGGGGAAGTCAAGTACAAGGAACATGGGAAACCCTCCGCTTTTAGACATGGGAGGATTTCCTGGTCTGCGATGAACAATCAAATCCTAGGCGCTGGACATTTCCACTCTATCAGTCTGCCCAGTCTTTCTGTCTCTCTCTCTCTCTCACCCAAAATTCCTACGCAGGGGGGCAGAACATTTAAGACCTCCTAGCTTCTTTTTCTTTCCCTTTCTTTGCAGGATCCAGGTGCAGGGGGAACAGTCTTACATGTGAAAGGGCTCTTATTCTCTTCCCCTGAGCTTCTGTTCTTCTCACGGGGGGTCCCCTCCGTTATTCCTCCTGTATATTCTCCCGTTATAAATTGGTCAATCATTTATGTGGGGTCATGATCTATGGTTAATTTATCCTTCTAATTACTCCCGACCCCTAATTCTACCCCAGAAGTGGATGGAGGAGAACACAAACTAATGACTGGAGAAAGTCCAAGTTGCCAAATTAACCTTATTATGATAACTTTATGAACCAGAAGAAGCAGCTGTGACCCTTCATGTGTAGGATTTCCAACCTGATCGATATAACCGCGGCACAACACTTAATTTTGGTATATTTTTTCACATTCCACCCACCATATATTTGATACGTTAATTAATGAATTGTCTACTTGGTTGCTCCTAGGCCTGTCAACGGAGCGGATACGAAGCGAATATATGACTATCCGTATCTGCTCCATTTTCCGATTCGAATTATCCAATTTTGATCCGCTCCGATTTGACTCAGATACGAAGCGAATATATGACTATCCGTATCCGCTCCGTTTTAAAATCCGAATTATCCGATTCAAATTTAAAAGTATATAAATATAATTATAAAATATTAAAAGTATATAAAATATAATTATAAAATGTCAAAAATATATATAATAAATTTTAAATTAAAATACAACTATAAAATATCTAAATTTCTCTATAATATCATTTATTTTATAATACATTATTTAAAAATATGTATTATATGATATATAATATTACGAACGGATATTTTTCTAAGCGAATATTATAATATCCGTATCCGCTCCGATTCGAATTCGGATATTATAATACGAATCGAAGCGGATCCGGATAATATCCGTATCCGTTGACAGTCCTAGTTGCTCCTTAATTGACCACTAGGTACCCATCTGTTTTCAACTTTTAAAACTTCGATGAAGAGGCATATAGATCTAAGTTTGGAGAGAAAGTTGTAACTCGCTCGTTTCACAAGCCTTCAGTGAAACCATGCAATAGCTACAAAAGAAACATACACTTTCCTAACAGCACTGCCCCATTTCCAGTTTGTCTATATTCTTTTGCCAATATGAAAGCGCCTGGGATCCTTGAAATCACCAGTTCCGACAGAAAACAACAACTAGGTCTCCCCCGAGGAAATCTGAAAGGTCAAGGAGATGACAACGTACGTGGGTGTCCCATCACAACGCGTACATAACACCTAGGCGCAGCTCCTAGCTATACAACTTTTATTTTCACAGTCAAAGGTGAAGAAAAACACTGCCTGTCCTCTTACTAATTATCACAAGTGGCGGAAGATCTAACTCCACAGGCGGTAAGAATGGAGTAAATAAGTGATCACTATTGACAATCTAAGGATCGAAGCTAGGTTTAAGTTTTTACCACCATGTAGGATCTGATTGGTCTAAGTCTGCTGAGGATAAGACTACTTAACCTACCTGCTAATCCCTATCCAAAGAGATGATGAGGTGCCTCTCCTCAACTGTTCCTTCTGGAAATTAAGTACAGGGCAATGCGTTGGATGCCTTGGATGATATGGGTTTGTTAGGGGGAAGACAGGTAAACTGACATTGATGGTTACCTGGTGGAAGGGGAGGACTGCTGCGGGGTTTCTTGTTTGGTGTTGTTGTTTGGCGATGAGGTCACCACACCCTTCAAGTCTTCTTCTCCGTTGCGTTGTCGCTTCCCCGTTGAAAGGTTTGGCAATAGATATATTGCTAGATGTACGCAAATGAAATCATGTGACATTGTGGGAAATTAAAGTTTCCATCATGATTGGCCAATCAAGCTGAAAAAATTAATAAATGCAGCAATCTACGTACGTACTTCAAGTAAAACAATTGATACTTTCCAGCCTATTCCTAGGGTTTCTGGCTGTCTGCCGGATTAATTGTGTGTCCATTTTGAATGCCTAATTCGTAATTATAACACCCCCAAAGCAGCAGTATGTAATTTGCACTCTTCCCAATTAAAGTTGAGGATCTCATTCCGGCGAACTTGGAAAATGCATGCATTACTAGAAGAGCCACATCGGTGTAAAGTTCAGCAGCCGATCGAATCATGAACACATGACATGACATCTTCCCTCAGAAACCCATGAATAACGAATCCGCTTATATATCCGGCCCTCCCCCCTGGAATTAAACCCTTGGTTTTAGGTCAATCAGCTGGTTAGCCGACGAATTTGATCGAGGCCCTTCTACAGTACGTAGAAGCAAGTTCTGTTTCCCGGCCCACAGAAGAAGCAAACATGCAGGAAGGCATATTGAAACGTACGTATAATCTTACGCGCAGGTGAATGGAGTCTGCCCCAGGGAAGAGAACCTTGAACCTATCTATAGCTTGCAAATACTAGAAGCCAAGCACATCGTGTAAAGTCCCAATGCAATATTCCAGTCCCGTTTCATTAAATTGTCGATCGCGCGTTGTCTTTTCTTATCCGTGTTTGTCAAGTTAGAGAGAGGTGTAGGTGACGATGGGATGTGGAAAAGGCTGTGGGAATCCGGAGACGAGTGAAGAGGACAAACCAGAAGGAGGACAGCAACAGCTTCTCCAATCCCGGCTTATTAATTAATCTCCTACATACATAAATTACTTACGGCGCGCCAATTAAGTCTTCCAACTTTTTGTAAACTAAATTCTCCTCGATTGGCTGTGGTATGAGGGCTGTGATCGGCTTGGTCATTCATTAAACTGTAATTTTTTCCTTGTGGGTAGTGCATTGCCATGGACCACAACCAAGGTCAATGCGAGGTGCTTGTTTTCTTATCCTTTTGCTCCACCTTCCTCCTCCCCCCACATTAAATTAATATTCAGACAGGGAAGGCTACTTGGTGGAGATCGAGGGCGGCGTTTTCTGAACCAATTTGTCAGCAGTACGGACGCAATTTTCTTGTCTACACCACTGCACTTTTGCATAGCTTCTAAGGTCCATCTTGAGATTGGTAGTTTGCTCCTCTCGGTTGAGATATTAATTACTAGCTAATTACATCATTATATATATATATATAGGGGTAATTGGTTGGAAGCTGCATATTCAATATCTGATTTTACGTACGCCCAGAGTCGTCTTCTCTTCTCCAAGAAGATCCTCTCAGTCCGTGTTTCATTAATTGTTTCGATTACATTAATAAAGTTATCTATTTTTTATTTTGTTCTTTAACTATTATGAGATTATTTTAAGAAATCGATCTCCTCACATTATACTGGCATGGATTCTATACGTGGACGTGTACATTTCGCTATTTTTCAGTTTTTTTCCTTATTCTTTAACTGAAGCAGTGTGCCCTCTCCAAACACTGTCGTTGACCACCTTAATTTCCACTATATATAATCTTTTGATCGTTAGCACATCTCATGTTATAACTAATTATTTTGGTATTATCCAATCATGTGCGCAGCAACTATATATAACTTTTCTACCCGGAGAATATTCTCTCTCTCTCTCTCTCTCTCTCTCTCTCTCTCTCTCTCTATATATATATATATATATATATATATATATATACACACACACACACACCATCTTTCATATAATGAGCCCAGACAATGAAAAGAGAGAGAGAGAGAGAGAGAAAGAAAAGTTCATGACGACCGACACATAGAATCGGTGGATATCAACGGAAGAACTAATCAAACTAAGAGGGTGGTCATCACCCAAATCTCCTCGTCTCTGTTCTCATTCAGATTTCAAAGAGATACCAAGGAAAGACAAAATATAGGAGTCTCCCACCGGGTTGAATACTTTTTCTTTTTTTAATAGAATTTTTATTTATATAAAAAAGTTTTTACACACACACGAAAAAAAACAAAATCTAGGAGTTACGAAAGGCACACTGCAGCCATCTTTGATCTGACATGAAGAATTGAATTGGAGCCCCGTCTAACGGATGGGTGTCTAATGCTGGACAGCCTAACGCAACCTGCAAATTTTGTAACAAAATTCTTTCGCATCGAGTTGAAACAAGATTTGAAAATTTTCGATCACATAATTTCACTCTTTTTATTACCTTCTTTTTTATTTAAATTTTGATCATCGGATCACAAAATTGAATGAATGGTTGAGACATGCACTTTTCACTCGGATATTTTAATGGTAGTAAAAAGGATGACAAAAATTTAGCACCATTATTAATCGTACTGCTCAATCTATTCTCGGCTTTAAAATGGGTATATATTTTTTTAAATTTTTTAAATAGGAAGAGAACAATCGAATTCGAATTCAGAATCTCTCCCAAACGAAATAAGATGACAAAACAACTACACTAGGATAGGACAGCTGATATTCGAATGGGTATATATATCAATTGTATCATAAGGCTCCATTCTCAAAATGTATATGAAACCAACGTCGATCCAACCGTGATGAGTTCGCTTAGATTTGGGAGAATCTCAGTAGGTGAGAACACGGAAACAACAGGTGTGCATGATCGAGTCGTCGTTCAAACAGCTTCCAAAAGGGCTATGGCCACACGGCGACGTCCCCCCTTGGGGAATCCAGCCGCGCGCGATGTAATCAGGGCCAGAGCTGGTTTTCGGTTTCTTCGTATGCATAAAAGGCTCGCGCATTGGTGAAAGTGTTCTCACGCCTTTACATGTAAAAAGCAGCAGGCAGACATTTGTACAGTTCTCTTTAGCTGTTCAAACTTCAAAGCACTAATAAGGATTGCTTGGACACCGAGACCGAGTGCGATCGAAAATAATTAAAAAACAAAGGTTAAACGGGAGAAGCTCTTTAATTTGTCCTTCTCTCGTAAGCATCACATCATCCCGTCTCTCTCTCTCTCTCTCTCTCTCTCTTACCAAAAAGCTATTGACCTATTCCTATATATAAAGCTCAGCACATGGCTTCGCTTTCTGCACACCTGACCTGACAGACCATATAATTCGCCTCCTGCCATCGGGGTCGATCGGGAATTCTGGGAGAAAGCAATTAAGAGATGGGGAGGGCTCCGTGCTGCGATAAGGCCAGCGTGAAGAAGGGCCCGTGGTCTCCCGAAGAAGATGAAAAGCTCAAGGCTTACATTGAGAAGCACGGCACCGGGGGCAACTGGATAGCTCTTCCTCAAAAAATTGGTCAGTCCATGCCTTCCTCCTCTTCCCTCTCTCCCAGTTCTTCTCTCGCTCTCTGTTAACATTTCTGGGCATCTTGAAGCTCTCAGATGGTGTCCTTGTCTGTGGCTGTGGGTATATATATATATATATATATATATATAGAGGTTAACTACGTACATAGAAAGCCAACCCTAGCTTTGGCAACTTCGTCTCTATCCTTCTCCATTTTTTCCCCTTTCCCCATCCTCTCTTCGATGACTGTGGCTAGATAATTCCCGACGTAACCAGCGTACCATATATATATATGAATGGAGGATTGGCCTCTCCAACGGCAGATATACCCTTTTTTTGTCTCATTAAAGAGGGAACAATCGCTCTCTATCATAACCAAAGTAGAGACTCTCCTCCATATATATTTCCATCTCTCTTATGATTGATGAACGTGCAGGTCTCAAGAGATGTGGGAAAAGTTGCAGACTGAGATGGCTGAATTATCTCAGACCCAATATCAAACATGGTGGCTTCTCCGAGGAAGAGGACAGCTTAATATGCAGCCTCTATATCAGCATCGGGAGCAGGTAAAATTATGATCTGCCCTCTTCTCTCTCTCTCTCACACAACACACAGAGCTAGTAGCAATTTCATCACTAATCAAAGCTTGCATTTGAACCCTTTTAGGTGGTCAATAATCGCAGCCCAGCTGCCAGGAAGAACAGATAATGACATCAAGAACTATTGGAACACCAAGCTGAAGAAGAAATTGCTGGGGAAGTGTAGAGAACCGCACTCCCGTCGCATCTCCTCTCCAAGCCTAGAAGAGTCCAAGGAGCCTGCGTACATGACTAACAATGAGAGGCCTCCTCACGCATTAAGCGCTTCAGCCCTGGAAAGAATGCAGCTCCATATGCGGCTCCATGGCCTCCACAGCTCGTTCTCCTTCCTCATCAATAACCCAGCGCCGTGGCCCAAGTTCCACCCGCTAGCAGATAGGATTCTCCAAAGCCAGCATGATGCCATGGACGTGGCTGCGGCTTCCGAAGGGCAACACATCCCTGACAGTAGTAACGCTACAATTGATACATCTCAAGGGGCTTCCTTCCCAAATAATCCCGAACCAGCCACCTGCATGTCCGACAATAACCTAGGAGACCTTGATTATGGGTTCTCGTCGACGCCATCTAGTTCCATCGCTCTTAACACGGAGCAATCTAATGCTAGCGTCAATTCAGTATCAGGGTTGCAGCCAGAACTACATGACCTTCTTTATGGGAAGAACGGGTCGTTTGGAGGGCAGACTGGAGAGCAGCTACTGGGCGACCTCGACTGCTTCAGAGAAATGGATGCACAAAGAGGAGGTGCAGCTTGGTGGGCAGATATTGATGGTTTCGACGAGAAGTCGTCCTCGAGTTCTTGGGGCTCCACTCCGGTTATCCAGTCCGAGACATATATGCTCGGATGTGATGTCTAGTCATCATCCGGGGAAGAGATTAGAGAGAGGAAGAGAGAGAGAGATCTGACACATAACAGTCTCGAGATTAACGATGTAAAAGATGTGTGAATAATAATGTAAATTTTGTCTCATATATCTCATTTCATCCCGTCGGTTTTTTTTCCCCCTTCAAGTTGTCACAAAATCGTGCGGTATGCTGGTTATCACTATAATCATCTCAGACAGTGGTTCTACCGTACGCAATGAAGTCTGTGAGAGTGTCCTCTGACTGTGTTAATTAGTATTAGGAGAGCTAGCCCTTAAAGAGAACAGCCTAGCTAGGTTTCTCTCCCTTCAATTCAGCTTTTGAGGACAAGTATGCATATTTAATGACTCAGCTGCAACAGCTCTGAGGTTTATAATTAGGATTCCGAAAATTAAGCAGATCTTTTTCTTCTGGATTAAATTTATATGATTTATCTGTGGGTCGATAGAATACGATATCAGATCCATCCTGCAATATTCCAATGTCTTCATTAAGGGCGTGCAATGATAAAAATGAGCGCTCAACCTTATGCTTAATTACGTTGTAATAACCAGCAGGGATGCAAAATGTTGCCTATTGGGTTGGGTACTAATTAACCGTGTTTTTATCCTTGTTTTCAGAAATAGCCATAAAATTAACAATAATTAATAAAATGTTAAGTTATCATATATATGCAACAGCATGATTCGACTCATGGGAAAACTATAATCACCGATAGTGAGTCCTAACTTATAACTTGGTAGTTTATTACTCCTCTTTGCACCGGAGAGTTTGTGAGTTCAAATCTTACAAAGGTTTGTTGGGAAAATTATCATTTTTCCCGTCCGCGCGAACGACTGAGGATGAACTCGGCAACCAAACAAGTACAAAATGTAGAATTGTAAAAAATAAAATACAACAGAGACGACGTACAAGATTTTATGTAAAAATCTTCAAACTGGGAAAAATAATTGGACAAATCTAATTCACTATAATAAAATAAAATAATACACCGACTCTACTCTCAGACTATAAAACTGAGAATTACAACCTCCACACAAGTATGGAGACCACACACCTGAGACCCCAATGTCAAACTCTGGGGTTAATATCCGAGATGAGAACCTCGAGGAAGGAGATATCCGAGGAAGCCCAGAGATGCCGCAGCCCTTCTCCCTTTTTCTTCCTCCTCTTCTCCTCTCTCTTCTCTCTCACCGATGTGTGTAAGGGACTTCTTTCTTGTCACCTTCGTTGTGTTTTCCTTGCATGCATGGGTTCTCCTTTTATAGTGTAAAGCATTCAATAATGACCACAAAATCCATTGTGAGGTGTACAGAGGAGAGTTGATTATGGAAATCAATTCTCTCTCTCTTACCACCAGCCTCTCATTTAGGCTGGACATATTCAACAATCTCCCCCTCCAGCCTTATGAGAGGGATTTTCCCTTGCTATAATATCCTGCTTAAATCGCAGTAATCCCTACCAAACTCTTGCACAAGTTGTACTTTTCTTTTGGTAGAATCTTCGTCATCATATTTGATGGATTCTTTTCTGTGTGGATCTTCTCCAGCTGCAACAGCTTCTTCTCAAGAACATCTCGGATCCAGTGATATCGAACATCAACATGCTTTGTTCTGCAATGATGAGCTGCATTCTTTGCTAAGTGTATAGCACTTTGGCTATCACAATGTAACACATAAGCCTCTTGTGTAAGGCCTATATTTTGGAGAAAATTCTTCATACACAACATCTCCTTGCATGTCTCTGTAGTTGCAATGTACTCTGCTTCTGTAGTTGACAGAGCAACACACTTCTGCAACCTGGACTGCCATGACACAGCTCCCCCTACAAAAGTAAACACATAACCAGATATGGACTTTCTAGAGTCCAAATCTCCTGCCATGTTTGCATCTACAAATCCTCCTATTTTTGGCTTAGAACCACCAAAACATAAACAATGGTTTGATGTGCCCCTGAGATACCTCATAATCCACTTCACTGCTTTCCAGTGTTCTTTACCTGGATTAGACAAGTATCTGCTCACTAAGCCAACAGCATAAGCTAAGTCTGGACGTGTACATACCATGGCATACATGAGACTCCCCACTGCTGAGGCATATGGTACCTTCCCCATACTCTTCTTCTTCTCTATAGAAGATGGACACTGCTCACTGCTTAACTTGTAGTGACCTGCAAGTGGAGTGCTAATTGACTTGGCATTTTTCATGTTAAATTTATCAAGCACTACAAGAAAAATCGCGGATAGCGACCGACCTAGCGGTCTCTATTCAGTCGTAGATCGGTCGCAAATATGCATTGCGACCGAACAGATACTATCTAGCGACCGAATATGTCGGTCGCTATATAATAGTCGCTATATAGCGACCGACATAATTCGGTCGCAGTATCAGTCGTTACCAGAGACCGATTATAATCGGTCGCCTGACCGGTCGCTAATAATTCGGTCGCCATTCAGTCTCTATTCGGTCGCTACATTTGTTGTATTTTAAAAAATAAAATTAACCTATCGGATTAAGTCGGTCTCAATTCGGTCGCTATTCGGTCTCGAATTATGTTGTATTTTTAAAAATAAAATTAACCTATCGGATTTATTCGGTCTCAATTCGGTCGCCAGTCGGTCGCTAAATTTGTTGTATTTTTAAAAATAAAATTAACCTATCGGATTGATTCGGTGGCTAGTCGGTCGCCAGTCGGTCGCCAAGTATAATTATTTAATAAAAGAAATATAACGTATAGTCGCTATTCGGTCGCAATTCAGTCTCGATGCGGTCGCTAATTTTGCATTATTTTTTTTTAAAAATTTATTTAAACTGATAAATAAATTACCTGATAAATAACAAATTCATAACATAAATATAAAATCAACTACACAGACAACAATATCGACAAATCTCAAATTCATCACATACAAACACCTGATAAATAACAATTTCATAAAACAATAATAAATCAACTACACGGATCACAATCTCCACGAACCTCAAATTACACACAATTAAAATAAAATCACAAATTAATCATACATCCATAATAATAAAATGACAACATACACAACTAAAATAAAATCACAAATCCTCCACATATGTCTCATCCTGGTCGTCGTCTCGTCCAACATCATCCTGGTCGTCGTCTCGTCCAACATCTCGCGACGGATGATCCTGTATATCATTTAAAAAAATTATAATCAAATCCTTAATAAAGAAATCAAGCATTAACAAGACTTAATAAAGAAATCAAGCATTAACAAGAGTATGCCAATAGTTTAAGCCAGCTCATTTTCATATATATAAATACACACACACAATATAAGTTCAAATTTCATCTTGTATTTTAAAAATGAAGTTTGAGCGCCGAGCTCAAACCGGGCATCCGATTTGGATTCCGTCAGTTCTGACAAGTCACTTTCATCTCCCCGGTCGTATTGGAATGATCGGCACGGCCATCCGACCGGTATTTCGAATTTTAGACCCCCGGACCCGTCCTAACAGTTCATTTGAACTAAGTGTATTTTAAAAATGAAGTTTGAGCGCCGAGCTCAAACCGGGCATCCGATTTGGATTCCGTCAGTTCTGACAAGTCACTTTCATCTCCCCGGTCGTATTGGAATGATCGGCACGGCCATCCGACCGGTATTTCAGATTTTAGAACCAAATGCCCCGTCCTAACAGTTCATTTGAACTAAGTGTATTTTAAAAATGAAGTTTGAGCGCCGAGCTCAAACCGGGCATCCGATTTGGATTCCGTCAGTTCTGACAAGTCACTTTCATCTCCCCGGTCGTATTGGAATGACCGGCACGGCCATCCGACCGGTATTTCAGATTTTAGACCCCCGGACCCGTCCTAACAGTTCATTTGAAATAAGTGTATTTTAAAAATGAAGTTTGAGCGCCGAGCTCAAACCGGGCATCCGATTTGGATTCCGTCAGTTCTGACAAGTCCTGTCATTCACTTATCCCTCGAGAATCTCCGCCACCGCCTTGCATATCAATGCCTATGGTTCGAAGCGCATGGGGATATGGATGTTGCACTGATGTCAACCACATGACCTCCATTCCGCCAAATTCAGACCAAACCATTAAGTTATGAGAAGCCAAAGCGTCGTTATCACATGCCAATGTCACTCGATGCCGTGATATGTTTCATATCTCTTAACCCACGTCACTCCGAAAGACGAGCCACTCTTTGTAGTTCTGTCAAATTTGCATGTCTCCTTAACCTAGAAGTCTGGGATCTTTCGACTCACAGTGTTCCGGTGCGAATCATATACCGTACCTAGAACAACAAACTCGGGTCAACAGGCCTCCGATATGAGACTGATTGTGACAGAGGTGGCGATAGAGGGGGGACGTTGGCTGAGTGGGAGGCCGCGGCGGTGAGGGTGGAGACCGGTAGAGGAGCTCCGACGTAAATTCGACCGCACGATCCCCCTCAAATCAATCCTCTACGAGATGGACGGTGAGCTCGTGGAGTGACCCGACAGTATATGTCCAATCTCGCTAGTTTTAAATCCGACTTTATCATAAATGCAACATCTTGCTAATTTTTAATCACCAGTAACTTAATTTTAATTATTATTCTAAATGAAAATTTGGGTTCCTCGTTATTTTTTGTCTCCTTAATGTCGTTTCTAGGTTAAGGACTGCCTTAGAACTGGTCTAACTTAATTAACAGGTAAATCCGTAGTTATTCTCGTGTGATCAAAGTACATAAATAAGTGTTTTTTAGAAGAATGGTAGTACAATAATCTCTTTTATAATATTAGAAATATGCAAGTGTTTGCCTCTTGATTGCCATTGCTTCACAAACTGGACTGTTTTGCAAATACAAAGTCACTAAATAGAGGCATAAACTTGCAGGAGTTAGAATTCTTAAAAACATATCAATTTAAATAATCATGTTAGACAAAATTATTGCACTCTCCCTCGGCTCAGACGACCGATAGTAACTGGAGGAGGAGCTGCGATGGTCTGCAGGGGGAGGGGTTCCAGCACTGCAGAGGGAGGGGGAGGGGATTCCTGCAACCTACAAGGGGGAGGGGGGTCTAACACCCAGCAGCACATGGGGATTGGGAGGGGGGTTTTCACTCGACAAGGAGATGGGGGGTTGCATTGGCCCGCAGTACTGGGGGGATGGGGAGGGGGCTTCCGATGGCATTGGGAGGGTGAGACGATTCCGGTGGTGCAGCACAAAGGGGAGTTGGTGGGGGGTTTCCAGAGGTGGAGGGGGACGGGAAGGGGAGGGGGAGGCAGAGGGGGACACGGGAAGGGGAGGAAGGGAGGAGACCGTCGGAGGCAGAGGGGGAGGCAGAGTGGGACGGGAAGGGGAGGGGGATCAGAGGGGTCAGGCCGGAGGGGGAGGGGCATGGGGATGGGAAGGAGATCTGAGGGGGACGGGGGCGCAGGCCGCAGGGGGGAGGGGAGGGGAGCAAGCCGGCGACGGGGCAGCAGGGGGGAGGGGAGTAGGCCGGCGGGGGAGGGGAGCAGGCCGGTGACGGAGGGGGAAGGGAGAGAGAGAGAGAGAGAGAGAGAGAGAGAGAGAGAGAGGTACCTGCGGAGGGCGACGACGGCAGGGCGAGCGGCGACGGCGACTCGACGCGAGCGGCGCGGCGACGGGCTCCGGCGGAGGGGGGCTCGGGCGGGAGGCAGCACGGGGAGGGGGGCTCCGGCGGAGGAGGGGGGCTCGGGCGGGAGGGCTCGGGCGGAGGGGGGGCTCCGGCGGAGGGGGCTCGGGCGGGAGCGGGGAGGGGGGCTAGGGCGGAGAGGGGGCCGCAGGGGAAGGGGGCTCGGGAGGGGGGGCTCGGGCGGGAGGGCTCGGGCGGGCGGGGGTCGTAGTAGGAAGTATAACGGCATCAGCGACCGACTGGAGACCGAAGTTAATTCGGTCGCAATAATAGCGACCGATTAGCGACCGATATACATGCGGTCGCTGAAACGGTCTCGGTTATGCGACCGATTATTTCGGTCTCCGAATTGGTCTCTATTTGGGACCGACTAGCGACCGATTAAATCGGTCGCTAATTCGGTCGCTATAGCCACTTTTTCTTGTAGTGAAGCACTTTTTCAACATACTTTTCTTGTGACAACCATAATTTCTTGGCCTTCCTGTCACGAGTGATCCTCATGCCCATGTCCTTCATTTATTATTCTTCTATTATATGTAGATGATATGTAAACACAATGATCTGCTGCTGTCCTTTGGTACCCTTGATCCACCATAAATGAATCAAATTTTCGATACCATTGTCTAGGAGCCTGCTTCACTCCGTACAAACTCTTTTTCAATCTACAAACTATGTGTTCTTTTCCAGTAACTTTAAATCCTTCTGGTTGTGCCATGTAGATTTTTTCCTCTAAATCACCATGAAGGAATGTAGTCTTGACATCTAGCTGTTCTAGCTTTAAGTTTAGACATGCCACCAAGCCTAATATCACCCTTATAGATAACATTTTTACTACAGGAGAAAAGATTTCATCAAAGTCAATACATTTCTTCTGCATGTAGCCCTTCACCACTAATCTGGCTTTATATCTTACTTGTCCTTATCCTTCATTCTTTAACTTGTAAACCCACTTGTTTTGCAGTACCCTTTTTCCTTTTGGTAACTCTACCAAATCATAGGTGTGATTTTTATGCAAAGAATCTAACTCTTCTTGCATTGCTTGCATCCACCTATCCTTGTGCATATCAACTTGCACCTCTGCAAAACATTCTGGTTCACCACTGTCAGTCAGCATAATATATTCATTAGAAGGATACCTGGTAGAAGGAATTCAGATCCTTTTTTCTCTCCCATACTGCCCTTCAGTTGACTCTGCTTGAGATGGCTGCTCCCCCTCTAGATCTTGTCCCTGGTCAACATGATCTTCCATGGGAAAGTCATCTAACTATTGCTCTTCTGCCTCTGAGTCAGCTTCCTCAACATATTCATCAGCCTCATCTTGGTCATCAAGCTGTTCCTGAGGCTCTGCTACTACAGGCATGGGAAAATCACATGTAGTAACCTCTGACTCTGAAGACTTCTCTAAGTCCTCAATTGTCTGATCCTCCCTGAAAACAACATCACGGGTCCTACGGATTGTTTGGATCCCAAAGTCTGTAGCCAAACTCATCATTGGCATATCCAAGAAATATGAGTGGCACTGCTTTATCATCTAACTTTGATCTTTGCTCTTTAGGCACATGCATAAATGCCTTGCAGCCAAAGACCCTTAGATGATCATAAGACACCTCTTTTCCTGACCAAAGTCTCTCTGGAATGTCTCCATCCAGTGGCACTGAAGGAGACCGATTGATCAGACACACTGCAGTACGCATTGCCTCACCCCAAAAGAATTTCGACAGTTTGGAATTGGAGAACATACTTCTGATTCTCTCCATAATGGTCCTGTTCACCCTTTCTACAACTCCATTTTGTTGTGGAGTATAGGGAACAGTCTTTTCATGCCGAATCCCATGCTTCATACAGTACTTTTTCAATGACCAAGCCCTGTATTCACCACCATTGTCTGTGCGTAGCCTTTTCAAAGACTTTCCTGTTTCACGCTCAACAGCAGCATGAAACACTTTGAAAATCTTACTGACTTCACTTTTACTTTTCATTACAAATGCCCACACTTTTCTTGATGCATCATCAATGAAAGTAACAAAATAAGAAGCACCACCTTTTGATGTTACATTTATCGGACCACAAACGTTAGAATAAACTAACTCCAAAAGGTCAGTTACTCTGTTTGGGCGATTTCTCTGAAAAGAAACTCTATGCTGCTTGCCAATTAAACAATGGTCACAAGGGATTAGATGCGTACCTTTCATATTTGGAATGAGATATTTCTTCACAAGTAGATTCATCCCCTTCTGGCTCATGTGTCCTAGTCTTTTATGCCACAAATCTGACAAGGAACCATCTGCCATGGTGTTTATCTCACCTTTGCTTACCCGTGTCTTCATGCCATAAAGAGTACCATACTTGCTACCTCTTGCTAACACAAGTGCACCCTTCGTCAGCTTCCAGCCTGTCTGGCTGAAAGTAGTGGAGTAGCCATCTTCACCTAACTTTCCTGCATACATCAGATTCATCCTGAGGTCTGGAACATGTCTCACATCTTTGAGAATGAGTCGACACCATGTGTGAGGCTCAACACAAACATCTCCTATCCCCACAATCTTTGAAGTGTCTGTGTTGCCCATATGGACAACACCAAAATCACCTGTTCTATATGATGAGAACAGATGTCGACACGGTGTAGCATGATAGGATGCTCCAGAATCTAAAATCCAGATTGTGCCACCCTTCTCTATTGTAAGACAATTTCCACCATTAGAACTACTATCTCTTCGTCAGACACGGTCGCCGCAATTTCCTTGTCTTTCCCGTTGTCTTCAGCTTTTCTCTTTTGATCTTTTTCTTCTTTCAACTTTCTACAATCAATCTTCTTGTGGCCAGGAATACCACAATGATAACACTTGCCGATGATTCTAGATCTGGATTTTGATCTTGATTTTATTTTTCCATAGGTTTTGTCTTTGTATCTTGTTCTGCCACGATCTTCTGTTGCCAAGATCTGTGAAGTTGAGACACCTAATGACGACTTTCTTCTTGTCTCCTCATTTAAGAGACTACTGGTCACGTGCTTCAGAGTCAGCACACCATCTGGAGCAGAATTACTTAGAGAGACTACAAGGGTCTCCCAACTGTCTGGCAAGGAGCTGAGTAGCAACAGAGTTTGCAACTCATCTTCAAGTACCATCTTCATTGCAGATAATTGGTTTATGATACTCTGCACTTCATTCAAGTGCTCTGTAACTGAATTCCCCTCTTTCAGCTTGAGATTCACCAATTGTCGGATTAAGAATGCTTTGTTGCTTGCAGTCTTTCTCTCATATAGATCATGTAATTTCTGCCACAAAGATTTTGCAGTCGTCTCACCTGACACGTGGTGGAATACACTATCATCCAACCACTGTCGTATTATGCCGATTGTCTTCCGATCTAGCTGCTTCCACGCGGCTTCTGACATATCTGCTGGCTTGTGCTCAACACCCTCAATGGGTGTATAGAGATCTTTGTAGTAAAGGATGTCTCCCATCTTGGCCTTCCATATCACCCAGTTGCTACCACTGAGTGATATCATCCTGCCGACGATTGCATCCATCTCGGCTCACGCTGTCAACAATATGATGACTAGCTCTGATACCACCGTGTTGGGAAAATTATCCTTTTTCCCGTCCGCGTGAACGACTGAGGATGAACTCGACAACCACACAAGCATAAAATGTAGAATTGTAAAAAATAAAATACAACAGAGACGACGTACAAGATTTTATGTAAAAATCTTCAAACTGGGAAAAATAATTGGACAAATCCAATCCACTATAATAAAATAAAATAATACACCGACTCTACTCTCAGACTATAAAACTGAGAATTACAACCTCCACACAAGTATGGAGACCACACACCTGAGACCCCAATGTCAAACTCTAGGGTTGATATCCGAGATGAGAACCTCGAGGAAAGAGATATCCGAGGAAGCCCAGAGATGCCGTAGCCCTTCTCCCTTCTTCTTCCACCTCTTCTCCTCTCTCTTCTCTCTCACCGATGTGTGTAAGGGACTTCTTTCTTGTCACCTTCGTTGTGTTTTCCTTGCATGCATGGGTTCTCCTTTTATAGTGTAAAGCATTCAATAATGACCACAAAACCCATTGTGAGGTGTACGGAGGAGAGTTGATTATGGAAATCAATTCTCTCTCTCCTACCACCAGCCTCTCATTTAGGTTGGACATATTCAACAAGGTTTGTGGGAGTTGCAAATTTTTCCATCTTTGCTCTTAACTTATCTATCAAAAAACATATAATAATCGATGGTGAGACTGAGATACCTAAAGCACGGGAATGTAAAACTCTACTACTGTCATTGGTTATTCAACTTGATGATTAATTAATTAATTGAGGCAAATATGATTGAATTATATGTTAAACCGTCAGTTATATTTACATGTACACAAATTTGTCTATGGTATGAAAGGATAGTTAACTATAATATATGTTTTTTTTAAAAGCCCTACCGAGTGGAAGATGAAGGGGTATCCATCATCGCACCACTAGGAGGCGAATCTTATTAATAAAAGTAAAAATTAAACTTACATCAGGCGGATGCTAGACATACCTAGTTTATCCAATCGAGCAGCACCTTTAGCATTTTTTTGTGGAAAAAATGAATTACACTTGGTGGAACAACCTAAAGATGCTAAACAATCAGTAACCGAATTTACTTCTCTAAAGATATGGGTGATAGAGTACTGCTGGGGGAGAATACTCCAAATTTCTCTGACATAACTGAGTATTAACCAAGGGCACTGAATTTTTTTAGCAACACTCTACACAAGAATTTTTGAATCGCATTCAATAAGGACAGGGTGACTAGTAACAGTGAGAAGATATTTGATGTCATCCAAGAGTGCCCTTGCTTCTGCAATAATGATGCTTGATTGACCATAGAAGTGAGAGAAGGCAAGCAATACCCCCTTAGAATCCCTTATAACCCCACCGCCACCTGATTCACCCGTCTACTTGCATGAGCCATCAGTATTGATCTTGATGAAAGGTCATGGGGGACAACTCCATTTGATGATTTTAACCTGAGGTTTTTTTGAGCCTGCAATCTTCAAACCAATAGCTTCCAGAGAAATCCTCCTGCTGTAATTACTTTTCTTAAGATCATATATAACATAACTTTGCCTAACCTGTGCCAAAATTTTGTGAAGCAGACATTGTTTGGATATGATTTTCCCATCATATCTCGATTGAAGCCTAAATCAGCATATGGTCTTTTCTCTCTTGCTGTTATCTCGATTGAAGCTTAGTTAAATGTATGAACTGCATATTCTTCATGAACTTATGGAACTCAAACACATATTATAGTTAAAAGAGATGGATACATATGGACAATGTGTGTATTGTTTGAATGGCCACTTTAGGGCGCATGCTGTTCACGGTGGATCTTCAAAACTTCCCATGGAGCATGTTTTTGGCAGACTTTAATAATTAGTTTCTTGACTTTTATATATGTAATTAATTTTCATTCAGGGGATGCTAGAGCGTAACGTCATTAATATTTCGACTTGGTAGTTAAGCAGCATTGGTTGTGCTCTACGGTCCCTCTTAATTACTAGACTGAACTTATTGATTGGTTTTAGGGTTTTGCATATTGAACTCAGATTAATCATCATAGGTAAATCGCCAATTTTAATATTGGGGAAGACAATACTTGTGTCGACAAAAACTTTCTGTGTCTGTTCTTCCCTGTTGAAATACACATATTACGTACGTATTATCTATGTGGCAGAAATGAATCTGCATATGTGCGAGAAGGAGTGGGAACTAGTCCTACATTCATACTTATTATATACTTTGTTTTTCGCATGGAAACATCATACTGATTATTTAGAATTGCATGTCAGAAGTAAATCGCTGTTTTCTCTTTATCGGAGAAAAATAAAGTCCGGCAATTAATGGCTAAAGTATTTTTTTAAATTACTAATAATTAACTGGGTACGATAGCATCTCGATGGTAATAAGCTTGCTTCTGCGCACGGTGCCATACGTGTCCTGTGCAGGCATTCATGTGGCTGTGGCCGTAGGGTGCCAAATTTTGGCC
Organism: Amorphophallus konjac; assembly: GCA_022559845.1. NCBI lineage: Eukaryota > Viridiplantae > Streptophyta > Magnoliopsida > Alismatales > Araceae > Amorphophallus > Amorphophallus konjac. Next base: position 4,062,069 of record CM040121.1, on the reverse strand, counting down.
CATGTATTTCTCGGCCCACGTAGAGCTGAGAAATCGGGAGCTCATTTTAAATTCGGGTTCCGTGTGACCCTCGGCCCATGCAAACTTCTCTCGCTGGTCTGAAATCAAAATTATATTTTTCCTCGATTTTTCATTTAGGTGTTTTTTTCCTTGGCAACTACAAAAATGATTAAGAATGCGATAAAGCATAATCTTCCATTAATTTCTTAACGTTTTGATATGTTGTACGTGGATACTGGGGCTTTATAACACAATCAACCTATATATACCACCCATTTGAATTCCTCCGGCTTCGTTTTTCAATTCAGTGGGAGTCTTAAGCAAAAATTTAAGAATTTTAAAACCGATGACCGTAAACTAAAAAGCTACAACGTCCCACAGTGCGCCACAGAAATCAGAAACACAAACGCACGTACTTTTCTTTGAGCAAAACGTAACGTCAGAAAACGAGACAAAATAATGTTTAAATTAGATGATTAAGAAAAAAGTTTCTAATGATTAGGATTTCTCACACGCCGCAATAACTAGTGAATAATTAATGACAGGTTAATCATCATTGGCATATGTCCAATTAAGCAATGTTAAAAATCGTGAGTCCAGAGAATTATCTTCCCCAACTTTTATCTGTCGCCTACGATCGAGCAGAACAGTACAAGAACGATCTTTTCTTGGTAAAAGCAAGAGGTCTTGTAACTCTCTCTCTCTCTCTCTCTCTCAAACACTCACTCACAACACATGCAGGTAAGAGGTCTTGAACTTCCTGCTTATATATATATGAGCCATGACCATGAATGCTTCTTTGCTTCCCTTCTTTACATGTTCTGCTTTAGTGTTCTTCCTACAGACTTCGTCAAATCAACGGACAAGATCAATTTGATGCATCCTCGTTCATCTCAACGGTATGTAACAGCCAGTTCTCGGTTTACCATTGAGGACGACGCGTCCATAATTCTCTTCTCTAGCTACAGTACTCAATCTACTAGTTTATAATTATACTACTTGTCTGATCAAACAACGGGATACCTCAATCCGTGAACACTTACAAATTCGACCCCCAAACTAACTACCACTGGACTAAATTTAATAATCATACATAGGATGTGCCCAATTGATCTACTCATAAAATCTTCCATGAGTAACAGATCCGCTCTCCAACAAGGGAACATTCTTTAGGACTGTCACAAAATGGTGGGATAAGCACACTACTACTTCTTCTTCTTCTTCTTCTTCTTTAATATCTCAAAGCCACACCACAACTTGGATTATTTCTTGCTGCTAAATGCCTCAAATTCGCACATCAATGACTACGTATTGTGATGCTGTCAGGGCTGGGAACTCAGATGATGGTGTCTCTCGACCACAGTGTGAAGAGCTTGCTCTGTAGCCGCAAACCACAGTGTGAAAATCGGTGGGCTGAATGCCCAACAACCTCCCCCTTCATCTCATAACGGAGGCTGTCCCGTGACTTCTTAGTGTGTAGTCATGCCGACCAGTCGTCGGTAAATCTCTTGCCTTTCTTTTGGCAAAGTCTTCGTCAACATGTCTGTCCCATTGTCATCTGTGTGAACTTTCTGGAGCTTCAGTTGCTTCTCTTCAAACACATTTCTAATCCAGTGGTATCTGACATCTATGTGCTTTGACTTGGAATGAAGAGTTGGGTTCTTGCATAGGTGGATGACGCTTTGACTGTCACATTACACCACATAGCTTTCTTGTTTCAGCCCCAATTCATGTAAGAATTCTTTCATCCACAACATCTCTTTGTAAACCTCTGTAGCAGCAATATATTCCGCCTCTGTGGTGGAGAGCGTAATACACCTTTGTAACCTGGATTATCATGAAACAGCCCCCCTGCAAAAGTAAGAACAAAACCTGATGTGGACTTCCTTATATCAATATCTCTTGCCATATCTGCATCTGTGTAACCTGTCAGAACAGGTGGTCCACCCCCAAAACTTAAACAAATTTTGGAGCTACCCCTGAGATATCTAAAGATCCACTTCACTACTGCCCAATGCCCCTTTCCTGGATTTGCAAGAAATCTACTAGCAACACCCACTGCATACGCTATATCCGGCCTCGTACATACTATTGCATACATCAGACTTCCGACTGCTGAAGCATAAGGGGTTTTTTGTATTTTCTCATTCTCCTCTTCATTTGTTGGACTCTGCTCTGAGCACAACTTAAAATGACCTGCAAAAGGAGAACCAACTGGCTTTGCATTGCGCATACTAAACCTGTCCAATACCTTCTCAATATATTTCTCCTGTGACAACTATATTTTCTTGGCTTTTCTGTCACGAGAAATCTGCATGTCTAGTATTTACTTTGCTGGCCCCATGTCCTTCATTGCAAAGGACTTGCTAAGTTCCTTCTTCAGCCTATCAATCATAGACATATCTTTCCCAAGGATAAGCATGTCATCAACATATAATAAGAGAATAATGAAATTCTCACCAAACCATTTGATGTATACACAATGATCTGAAGCCGTTCTTTTGTATTCATTTTCAGCCATAAATGAATCAAACTTCTTGTACCACTGCCTTGGAGCTTGCTTCAGCCCATACAAGCTCTTTCTCAATCTGCAGATAAAATTTTCTTTACATGTGACTTTGAATCCTTCTGGTTGCTCCATATACATTTCCTCTTCTAAATCACCATGGAGGAAAGCTGTCTTCACATCCAGCTGCTCAACATCCAAGTCCAGACTAGCAGCAAAACCTAGAGCAACACGAATAGAAGACATTTTTACAACAGGAGAAAAAATTTCTTCAAAGTCAATACCTTGCTTTTGACCAAAGCCTTTTACAACCAATCTGGCCTTATATTTTGGTTGAGAACATTACTCCTGAGTCTTCAATTTGAAAACCCATTTCTTCTTCAATGCCTTTCTTCCCTTTGGTAGTTGCACCAAATCATAGGTGTGATTTCTGGCAACGAACTGAGAAGTAACAATGCCTGTAACTCATCATCAAGAGACATCTTCATAGAGGATAATTGGTTAGTGATACTCTGCATTTCATTCAAATGCTCAGCAATAGAAGTGCCCTCTTTAAACTTCAAATTGACAAGTTTTCTAATCAGGAAAACCTTATTTCCAACTATTTTTCTTTCATAAAGACCCTCCAACTTTTTCCATAGAGAGTGTGCAGAACTCTCAGTGGAGACATGATGAAAAACACAATCATCAAGCCATTGTCGAATAAACCCGACAGTTTTTCGATCTAACATTTTCCAGTCATCGGGTGACATTGTTGCGGGCTTTCCACTATCTCCTTTCAATAGACCATACAGATCCTTGCAATACAAGAGATCCTCCATTCTTGGTTTCCATATCATCCAGTTGTTTCTGTTTAAACTAATCATGCGGGATGAGTTACCGGCCTCCATGTTCATACACAAATAATCAAAACTGATCTAAACAACCTGTATGTGGCTCTGATACTAGTTGATGGGAGTGAATACCCGACTTATGTGTACGAGCAAATCTAGAATGACCGGATAACGCAGCGGAAAATTCAATCGGAACACAACCACATGAAACAGCATGATTTACGTGGAAAACCCCTCCAATGCGAAGGGGAAACATCACGGGCAAGCCACAGGAGAAAACTTCACTATGAACAATAATGAAAGTACAAATAACTCAAAGTCTCTTGTCAAGACTTGAGTTGGAATTACAAGAGAGCAACTGGGATATAAACACAACTGAACTCTCCTACTCGATCACGGCAGAACACACTGCAAACCTGATCTTCCATGTAATGAGAACCATGTTCAATTGATGAAGATCTTCCCTGCTCTTCACCTTCTCCTCTAGCAGCACCTTCTTCCTCGGAGCTACAGTAACCCCTTTCCTTCACCCTTGATGGCCTCCTAGATCTCACCTTGGATCTAAGGGTTTAGACCCCAATGAGATGTTATATATCTCTATGGTGGTCAAGAGACAACCCAACATCTAGATCCACCATTCCTGGCATGTCCCATGACTTTTGGATTAAACAAACCAAGGAACTCACTTGATCTCGGACATGGGAACAAAGGTCAACAAAGTCTGTCTTGGGGTTGGCGGTCGACCGGACCTACAGGGGCGGTCGACCGGAAATTCTCAGATAATAGTGTTTTAACTCCCTGGAAAAATTGGTCGACCTGAAGTAACCCGGCGGTCGACCGGTTCCGGTCGACCGAAAATTCCCGGTCGATCGACCGGTGGGCTGAATGCCCAACAATGGTGCCATATCTAATTAACAAGAAAGGGAACTCCAGATATTGATCAATCTTTTTCGGCATTCTCCGAGACAGTGAATGTTCAAATCTTTTTTATATGGAAGCACAAGCAATCCCGCCGCATTTCACAGTGTTGACATTATAACTTTCTGATCAGCTGAGCCCAACATGATATCTCAGGCCTTGTGAAGAGATCCAAGCAACCAGTGAGAGTTGTTGGTCTGAGGCTTTCACTTGTTTTATCCGTAGTTGATTTTGTTGTATTATTAGATGGTTCTAGGTCCAGAGATAAGCCTACACATGGGCCGCTTGTGGTGGATGTGAACCCACAAGCTGTACACACGACGTCTGATCTCAGAACACCAGAGAAAGCCTCACGGATCACTCGGGCAAGGGCAGGCATTCCAGGGGCTCCGGCGGACCACTCGAAGGGCTCCGGCATTTCAGGCTCTGGCGGACCACTCGCAGGGGCAGGGCAAGCATTCCAGGGGCTCCGACGAACCACTCGCAAGGCTCCAGTGTTCCAGGCTCACTCCCAAGGGCTCTAGCGTTCCATGCTCTGTCGTCTACCTTCGTGATGCCTTACGAGGCTCTTGCAGGTGTTCCAGGTATAGATAGGTGCAATGGCAGAAGGCGGAGCACACTCAGTAGTCAGGTCTCCCAACGGTTCCTGCGTTCGCAGGGTTACCTGATTGTTTGGATTCCTCCTTCCAAGATGAAAAGCGCTATCTATAAATATATATATATATATATTCTCCATATGTTAATTGTCCATACCATTAATTAGTCATATATAGCACTACAATATTCCATTGATTTGTACCTTGATTGTCTCGCATGCGAACGTGGAGAATTTCCATTAAGTCCTTAATTCGACCAAAAAGAAAGAAAGAATAAACTTCGGCGAAACAAACAAACAAACAAAAAGAAAACTTAAACACACATGCGACCGGCACGCACGTGCGGGGCGGGCGGCCCCCGTACGTCAAGCGCTGGAGACGATCCTCGCTAGCGCGAGGAGGCCCTCTGCCGAGCTACCGCCGGGCCGTACGGCCACCCTCGCCGCCTCCCCCAACACGCAGACCCTCTCCTTCATCTTCTTTCCCTCCTCGCTGCTCAGCACCGCGCCGAGCGCCCCCGCGACGCCCCCTCTGGTCATCTTCCGTCCTTCGAGCTCGACCCCGACCCCCCACAAGCTTGACACGGTCCGGGCGTTGAGCAGGTGGTCGCCCAGGAGGGGCCGGCACACCATGGGCACCCCTCCCGCTATACTCTCCACCACCGAGTTCCATCCGCAGTGGGTCACGAACGCGCCCACCGCTGCGTGACCCAGCACTTGCGGCTGCGGCGCCCACCCCACAACCAGTCCCCGCCCCCGCGTCCTCTCCAGGAAACCCGCCGGCAGGTGGGCGCGCAGCTTCTCCTTGAGGGACCACAGGAAGGGCGCGCCGCTGGCTTCTAGCCCCTCCGCCAGCTCCCCCAGCTCGACCGCCGGGGGGGGCATCACCGTGCCGAAGCTGACGTAGGCCACCGCGCCGTGGCGCTGCCGGTCGAGCCAGCGGAGACACCCGGAGGGGTCCGAGTCCAGCTCGGGCTGCGGCGGCCGGGGAAGGCAGAGGAGGGTGAGGGGTCCGACCAGGAGGCAGTCCTTGAACTTGGTGCGGAAGTCGTCGGTGAGGGCGAGGTCGAGCCCTTCGAAGGAGTTGATGGCGACTGCCGCCGCGCGGGGCAGCTCCTGACCCATGCGGTGGAGGTGGCGGGCGAAGACGGAGTTCAGGTTACCAAAGACGACCCCTTCCGGGAGGTCGCGTGCGCGCACGCCGGACATGCCCGGGAGGAAGCAGAGGTCCGCGTCCCCCTTGTGAGCCATGGCTGCTCCATTAGACAACAGAAAGTAGACAACGTTAGAAGCCTGACGACGCTGTGACACCTCTTCAGCGTTAAGCGAGCACACACTGCATCGAGGTGGAGAGAGAGAGAGAATTGCTGTAGTGGTAAAGGCCTACCTTCTTCTCCGACGCCGATGATGTGCCTGAGGTCGTCAGTGTAGAGGTGGGCCGACAGGCCCCGGGGCCCCCCAGCCCACAGCGGCACCCACGCCACGCCCGCCCCCATCTCCTCCGCCAGGTCCGCCGCGAACCATAGGAAGGCGTCGCTCACCACGCAGCTTATCCTGGGCCCGCCCGTACTCTTCACCACCTTATCCATGCCCTCCCGGAAGTTCCCCGGCGTCACCTTCATGAATAGCTCGATCTGCTCCTCCGGATTCCGCAGGTCCACGGTGAACCCCGCCGGGAGACCGTCCGGCACGTCGTAGAGCCTCAGGTTCGGCGGGGCGCCGTCCCCGGTGGGGAGCGAGGCGTTGGACTTGGCGGAGCTGAAGAAAGAGAAGCAGACGCCGGGTAAAGCAGCGGCGAGGCCGCGGGCGAGGGCGTGGAGTGAGGCGGCGTGGCTGCCGAAGGGGAAGGCCAGCATCGCCACGTGGGCCTGCTGCTGCTGCCCGTCGGAAACCATGGCGGCGTGCTTGGGGTGTGATGTTTAGGTTGAGGTCGGGACGGGAAGCGGCGTGCAGGGAAGGGGGAAGCGATCGAGCAAGGTTGGCACGGAGGGAGCTCGCCACCCCTGCGGGGATGTATACGGGGGGGGGGGGGGGGGGGGGGGGGGGGGGGGAGGGGGTGGATGGAGAAGACTGGTCGTTCCGACCGATGGTTGGCTGGAGGACGGAGCACGACCGGGGTTAGCTCGTGGCACCTACCGGGCTTAATAACAATATTATATGACACCAAATAATTAAATGTGATTTCTTGTTTACCAGTCACTTCCTTTTTCACGATCCACGTCATTTCATTCTTCAAATTTATTTTACGTAAATTTTTGCTCTAATATTTAACAAAGTCTCTCCACCAATACTTCGGTTATAAATAAAATTGCGTGGAAATTCCTCCTAAATTCGTATGTACATGCATACCCTCCATATTTGAACTAAGTAGCATGTATGTCCCCAACTGCCATCAACAGACCTTAAAATCTGATCCCAATAAACGATGAATATTTCATATGAGGAGGGGGAAATTTAGGTCTATTGTAGCCCATGATCAACCGGCTCACAGGTCAGGAACGTTGTCGATGAAATTTCACTCGGGACTGACCCAGCCTACGGGCACATACTCCGTGTACGTGCGCACTCTACATGTCTCGAGGCCCCCAATCGGGTGATTGTCATCACCACAATCGCAAAGATTATCCCAACAAATATTGGGTCTCCACCCACATAGTCGGGACACTCGTCGTGACGCCGCCTTTACGCAGAGAGTGGGAGAGTGGGTAACAGACGATCTCATGATCCGGTAACCTATTACTTCACTAATCATGACTTTACTTAGTCAGGGAATGAATACGTTCAAGATAAATTCTAGTCAGGGAACAGATACGCTCAAGATAAATCATATAAATAAGACCCTGGGTAGACGACCAGGGATATGCAATTAGCATATAGTGAGTCCCCATATTCCAAAATGCTTATTCTCTTCCTCAAGCACTCCTCCTCTCATCCGAGCACTTCTCTCTACGATCTCAATCTCTTTCTCCCTTGCCCGAGCACCTTGTTGACTAAATCATCGGAGGGTTGTCCTATGAGATCTCACCCATGACTCTTTCTTATGTGTTTATTCAGTTGTTGCAAATTTATTCGTGGTGACGGATCTCTCTCGCATTCAAGAAATCATAAAAGTGTGACACAAGATTCGAGATACCATATTTCATTCTTAGAGCTTCTCGAACCTTCTTGCATCGCAAAGCTTTGGACGCCATGCTACCTACAGCCTATCTTGGAGCACAAGGCAGCTTCCACTTGTGCGGTTGTGATGTCACCGCCATCATGCCAACGTCCCTTCGCCTCTGGGGAAGCGAGAACGAACAACGAGAGTATGCCTCCCTAGCTCGACTTTCCTGCTAAGTGAACAGGCGGTGGTGATCGATCTTCTAGTCGGCAGCTCGATCTGAGCCGTCGAAGCGAGAGGAGCGTGCTGCCGTTTTTGGTCTTAAAAGGACTGGGAAGAGCTTGAGGAGGCACTTCTGCCTCCTTCTCCCCCGATGTCGGTGCTTGCTGCTTCCTGCTTTCTCTTGTCTCCAGTGAGATTTCCATCTCCTTCCTTCTTCCTGTCGCATCGATGGCCCATTGTAGGAGGATTCTTCTCTCCCAGGAATCTGAGCATACCAATGCCACAGAGGAGAACTGTGAACGTGCTCTGAGCACATCTGAAGCTCCGCCCAATCCTTCCTCGTCCTTTTTTCAATGTCTCCTACTACGTCGTCTTAGGTATGTGTACACACTTATTTTTATCTATTTATTTTATTAGTTTATTTGCTTCATTTATTTATCTATTTAGTGCGTGGACGTGCCAGTCACAGAGTGACGGTTTATTCGGGCTCCGAGGGAGCCCTTGGTGCGCTCCGTCTGATTGATCAGATGAAAGTGAGTGTCGTGTCGGGACCAAAATCTGCCGTGCCATGAAGGTCACAACGTTAATTACATCTCCCGAGAGGGAAGAACACCCTTGATTAATCGCCAAGAAAAAGGGTCATACGGCCTAGAGAATTATGCTAATGAGATAAGTGTAATATCCCGGACCTTTCGGATCCTTCTTCGTGGGTCCCGGATCTAGTTTTCGGAGTGTCCGGCTCCGTTGTGTCTGAAATTTCGTTTCGGACATCTTTCGTGTTCGGATCGGCGCGATCCGGAGTCATTTCGGAGGCCCGGAGGCGTTCCGCGACTTTTTCCGCGCGTGTTTTCCGATTTCCGGTGTGTGTTTCGGCTTTTTCTTCGGACGCTCGCTGCGGGCGAACCGGGCAGTTCCCCGAGGCACGAGTGGTACCGTTGCGATCGGTGCGTTCCGAGGATTCCGGAAATGTATTTTTCTAATTTTCGGTATTTTTCCGAAAAATCGGATTTTCTATATATTCCCATTTTCTTTTCTTTTCTTTTTCTTCTTTTCTCTTTTCTTCTTCTTCCTTCCTCTCTCTCCCTCACGCGACCGTGGCCGGCTCTCTCCCTCCTTCTCTCCCGTTCGACCGTGCCGACCCCCGTTCCGGCTGCAGACGGCGGCGGTGCGACGGCGCGAGGACGTGGGTGACGTGGTGGCGATCGTGCGGGCATACGGCGAGCGTGGGAGGCGTGGAGAGGCGAGATTCTAGCGGCGTTCTTCGCGACTTCGAGCTCGGATCGGAGCGTTTCGTCGCGGACCGGAGGTAGGGTGACGTTCCTTAGCCTCATGTCTTCCTTCCCCGTGAGTTTCAGCTCGAGACGAGGTCGAGAGGGGTTTATTTTGAGCCGGGAAGGGTCGATCATGCCGCGAGGTGAGTTCGTCCGATCCATCGTTTTGAGCCCCGATTTTACGGTTTAAGGGCGTAGGAGCATGCTAGGGGGCTTGGGGGTTCTTCTCTCGCCATTTCCCCCTCCGTGGGGTTTGTTTTGAGGCCGATTGGGCGATTCCGGTGAGGTTCGCCATTTTCTCGCCGGTGAGCGATGTGCGGTCGAACCAGTGGCCGCACAACCCCTATGCGGTTCCGTTCGGACCGTTCATCGGCTCGGCGCGCTTTGGGTGAGGCTTGGCGCGCAGTGGGCTTGAGCGGTCTATCGTGGGACCGCATATCCTAATGTGCGGCCCCACAGCTACCGCCCAACCCCAAGGGTTTTGACCGTTGGTTGTGACCGTTGTGCAGTGCTCTGGGATGTGCGGCCAGGAGCTGACCGCATAACCCCTTGCACGGCCAGGTGCTGGCCGTACATCCCCTAGCGCTATGGTTGGATGTGCGGTCTGGCCCTGACCGCACAACACCTGAACGGCTAAGCCGTAGCCGCCCTTCCCCAAGTGCGGCTAAGGACTAACCGTCCAGGCTTTTTACCGTTGGGAGACGAGCGGCCAGTAGGTGACCGTTCCTCACCCACGTGCGGTCAAGAGTTGGCCGCACATCTGTTTGAACGGTCCTGTGTTGGCCGTTTATCCGTCGTTTGGACCCTGGGTGGAACGGTCCTGATATGACCGTTCTAATCCTTGTGCGGTCCCTGTGTGACCGTACATCCCTGAGCGGCCCAGTGTGGACCGTTCAAGGGTACGGGTTGCGTCGGTGTGTCTCTCGTCGTACAGAGTGTACCGGGAGATGTTGTTGTCAGCTGGTCACCGTGCGTCGGTGTTGGTACAAGGAGCGTTCCTCGTACCTGCAGTTGCACCGTTGTTTTCTGAGACTTGAGAGTCTACTCCTTCTGTGACCCTCCACTAGTCGTAGCCTACTAGTACGCGTGTGCTAGTCGCACCAGGGAGTGGTGTACGGGCTGACCTTTAGAGACGGTTTGTGGACCGGTTACCGTTGGGCCCCACGTCTTGCAGCCAGAGTCCGGCTGAGGGGAAAACCGGTCAGAGGGCCAGACCAGGGACGCGCGGTCTGTGTGTGCACACGTGGTTGGGGGCGGTTGGACCCACGTCGACGGGCGTGACCCCAGCTAGTCACTTGTTGTAGTTACTTGTGCGGTGTTTGCGCCTCGGGTAGGACCTACCATGTCAGGCGGTTCACCTGCGGTGCGGTGTAAGACGTCAGGGGACGCTACCGGCTGTGCTTCTAGTGGGTGGTACTCCTGTTGAGTACGGAGTGTCAGACTGTCAGTCGTGTGTTTCCGACCTTCGGGTTTTGACGGTTCGACCGTTGAGTTTCGGTCTTCTCGTACCGTGGCACGTGTGTCGGTTTGCGTGCCGTTAGGGTCTAGTTCTGTAGAGTACAGGGCTTTCCTTTCCGAGGTACCTTTCCTACCGCTAGAGTAGTGGTTTCTCGTTTTTCGAGGTAGGGTTCGAGTGATCCCTACTGAGTCTTGTTCCGAGACTCATTCCCTGCGTGTTTTCACCGTGTTTCAGGTGAGGCGCCACCTTCGGGGAGCGTGTCTGGAGCGCAGCGGAAGCGTGGTGCGGGTGCCCAGAGGTAGTGCCAGAGGTCAGAGCCGGGGGATGCCCCGTGTAGCTGTACTTTTCTTTCTTGTCACTGTACTAGTCGTGGACTACTGTTGCTGTTGTTGTTATTTTATTGTGGACCATGTAAAATGTTAATTCATTTCCTGCTTAATATCATAACTGTTTAATTTCTGCAATTATTTGTGATGCTTGTGTAGTTTCCACACCATCCTTTTAACCCTTCCGAGTCTTCGGGCTCGTGGGTGGCGGTGCGAGTCTCGGGTTATCGGGCCTTCCCGGTAATCGGATTCTCGGGTCGTTACAGCTGGTATCAGAGCGCGGTTGTGGAATTACATGAGAATCATAGGTAATTGTAGTGGTCCACTAGTCCACAACGATGATGTACAGATGACGCTGGCATGGGGCACCGCGTGTTTTATTCTGACCTTCCGTTTCTGAGTTTTCTGTCTTGTGCTTAAGGAGCGAGGATGGCGCCGAGGAGGAGTTCTCGCTCTCAGCAGGGGCAGTCGGCTGGAGGCCAGGAGATCCAGCAGGGGGTCCAGAGGGACCAGGAGGAGCATAGCAGAGTTCCGGGAGCTACCGAGGCCGCGGATGCTGCGAGGGCTCCGGGGGCCGAGGGTTTTCTCCGTGGCATGTACCATCTCATGGCTCAGCAGTTCGGCGGAGAGGCCGGTGAGGGCTCGTCAGTCAGGGGTGGGCCAGGCCGAGCAGTGAGGGATTTCATGCAGTTTCATCCACCTTACTTTAGCGGCCAGGCAGACCCTGATGCGGCTCGTGATTGGCTTGATGAGATGGAGCGGGTGTTTAGTTCTGCGAAGAGTGCTGTCGAGGACAGAGTGGTGTTGGCCTACAACCAGTTGCAGGGTACGGCTCGGAGGTGGTGGTCTTCCGAGTGGAAGACGTCCTTTCAGCTTCGTCCGCTTGAGCAGATCGAGTGGGATGACTTTGTCAGTGCTTTCGAGCGTACGTACTGTCCAGATATTGTTGCTACGCAGCGGATGCGGGAGTTTCTGGAGCTGGTGCAGGGTGACATGTCCGTGTTGCAGTACAGGGCCCGATTTGTCGAGCTGGGTCGGTACGCACCTCATATCATGGAGCATGAGAGGGTGAGGACGACGCAGTTTGTGCAGGGCTTGAGGTTGGAGCTGAGGCACCATCTGATCGCGAATGGGGCCACTGATCTCGAGACGGCGTCTCGTGTTGCGATTTCCTTGGAGATGGATATGCAGAGGACTCGAGGACCGATCAGCCAGGGGCAGTCTGTGTCAGGTCGCAGCCAGCAGTCGGCTACTCAGCAGCAGGGTTTCTTTCAGTCTGCGTCGGGTGGTTCAGGAGTGCCGGCACATGCAGCTTCGGTGACAGGATCTGCGTCCTTTGGCACGAAGGTCAAAAAGTTCTTCAAGAAGGGGTTCGGCAAGAAGAAGTCCAAGGATCAGGGGCAGGCTTCATCGGGCAGTGTGCAGCAGCCGTTTCCTTTGCAGCGACAGGGATCGGTGGGTGGATCGCGAGGACCTTGTCCACGGTGTAGTGGGACCCACCCAGGCAGGCAGTGCACGGCGCCGATCATCTGTTTTCGGTGTGACCAGCCAGGGCACATGGCGCGCGACTGTCCTCAGAGGCCGCCGCAGCAGCAGGTTTCCCAGCAGCAGCAGCAGCAGGGACAGTATCCGCCGCTACCCAGGTCAGCTAGTGTGGGAGGCAGGCAGAGAGCTCGTGGCCAGATCACGCACTTGACCAGGGCAGAGGCAGTAGCGTCGCAGCTCGTGGAAGGTACTGTTCAGATTTTGGGTTGTGCGGCTCGGGTTTTATTTGATTCTGGCGCGTCTCATTCGTTCATTTCGGAGGATTTCGCGTCGAGCGTCGAGGAGCCGGTGACCCAGTTGTCCTGTGATTTGGCTGTGGAGTTGCCTTCGGGTGACTTTATGGTCACTCCGTATTGCTTCGACCAGGTTCCGGTGTGGATCGATGGGCGGAGTATGCCAGGCAGGTTGTATGCGTTGCAGCTTCGGGATTACGACGTGATTCTAGGCATGGATTGGCTCGAGACTCATGGAGCGGTGGTGGATTGTGGGATGAAGAGGGTCTACTTCCAACATCCGAGCAAGAGGACCTTCTATTTCCAAGGTATCCGTTCTGCCTCTTCTCGATTTCTTATCTCTGCTATTCGAGCCCGTCGATTGCTTGATTCAGGTTGTCAGGGTTTTCTCGCGTCTGTGGTTGTGTCTGACCGGATGGAGCCGAATGTCGAGGACATTGCGGTGGTGTGCGAGTTTCCCGATGTTTTTCCTGAGGAGTTGCCTGGATTACCTCCCCAGCGGGAGATCGATTTCGTGATCGAGGTTGTACCTGGTACGGGACCTTTGGCGAAGGCTCCCTACCGTATGGCCCCCGCTGAGTTGAGGGAGTTGAGGGCGCAGTTGCAGGAACTGTTGGCCAAGGGGTACATTCGTCCGAGCTTTTCCCCTTGGGGTGCGCCCGTGTTGTTCGTGAAGAAGAAGGACGGTAGTCTGCGGCTGTGCATTGACTATCGGCAGCTGAATGACGTGACCATTAAGAACAAGTATCCATTGCCGCGGATTGATGATTTGTTCGACCAGCTTCAGTCTGCGCGAGTGTTCTCGCGGATTGATTTGCGGTCCGGTTACTATCAGCTGAGAATTCGCGAGTCCGATGTGGAGAAGACTGCGTTCAGTACGAGGTACGGGCATTATGAGTTTCTGGTGATGCCGTTTGGGCTCACCAATGCCCCAGCAGCCTTCATGGACTTGATGCAGAGGGTGTTCCACCCGTATTTGGACCAGTTCGTGGTCATTTTCGTGGATGACATCCTTGTTTATTCGCGGTCTGCTGAGGAGCATGCGTACCATTTGGGTGTGGTGCTGCAGACGTTGCGAGATCACCAGTTGTTCGCGAAGCTCAGCAAGTGCGAGTTTTGGCTCAGCGAGGTGCACTTTCTGGGGCACGTGATTTCTGGTGATGGTATTTCCGTGGATCCCGCCAAGGTCGAGGCTGTGATGCAATGGCCGAGGCCGAGGTCGGTGACGGAGATCCGGAGTTTCTTGGGGCTTGCGGGTTATTATCGCCGGTTTATCCAGGATTTTTCCCGCATTGCGACCCCGATGACGAGGCTCACGCGGAAGGATGTGCCTTTCGTCTGGTCCGAGGAGTGTGAGCAGAGCTTTAGGGAACTGAAGAGATTGCTCACCTCGGCTCCGGTGTTGGTTTTGCCTTCTGGATCGGGAGGTTTTGTGGTGTGTACAGATGCTTCCGGCGTCGGATTGGGTGCTGTTCTGATGCAGCATGGTAGAGTGGTGGCTTATGCATCTCGGCAGCTAAAGCCCCATGAGGAGAACTACCCTACCCATGACCTTGAGTTGGCGGCAGTGATCTTCGCGCTGAAGATCTGGAGGCATTATCTGTACGGTGAGAAGTTCGAGGTGTTCACTGACCATCAGAGTTTGAGGTATGTGTTCTCGCAGAGAGATCTGAACCTCAGACAGAGGCGTTGGATGGAGTTCATGAAGGACTATGACTTCACCCTGTCTTATCAGCCGGGCAGGATGAATGTCGTCGCCGATGCCTTGAGTAGGAAGGTTGCGGTCAGTACCTTGATGCTGAGGAAGTGGAGGCTCTGGGAACAGGTGCCCGAGGTGTCTTTCAGGCTCAAGATTCCCCAGGAGCCAGGGTTGGCAGTGCTTGCGAGTCTGACTGTCACTCCTGCTATTCGTCGTCAGGTGACAGAGGCTCAGCATGCGGACCCTGAGTTGCCCCGGATTCTTGCGATGGCTGATGTGGAGCTCGGCGAGGACGGTGCTGCGAGGTTTCGTGGCAGGCTGTACGTCCCAGCGGAGGAGCAGGTTCGTCGTGCGGTGTTACGCGAGGCTCATGGGAGCAGGTACACTGTGCACCCGGGTGCGACGAAGATGTATCGGAACTTGCGGAGGCAGTTCTGGTGGCCTGGCATGAAAAGAGATGTGGCCGAGTTTGTGGCCAGGTGCCTGATCTGTCAGCAAGTGAAGGCGGAGCATCAGCGACCAGGCGGTACTCTCCAGCCCTTGGATGTTCCTGCTTGGAAGTGGGACCATGTGACCACGGATTTTGTGGTGGGGTTGCCCAGAACCCCGACTGGGCAGGACAGTATTTGGTTGCTGGTGGATCGGCTGACGAAGGTGACGCGGTTGCTACCGGTCAAAGTCAGCTGGAGCGTGTCCAAGTTGGCTCGTCTTTATGTGGAGCGGATCGTGCCGTTGCATGGGGTTCCCATTTCGATCGTGTCGGATCGGGATCCGCGCTTCACTTCTGGATTCTGGAGGAGTTTCCAGCGAGCTCTTGGCACGGAGTTGGCATTTAGCTCGGCGTATCATCCGCAGTCAGATGGTCAGTCTGAGAGGACCATTCAGACCCTGGAGGACATGCTGAGATCCTGCTGCCTGGAGTGGCAGGGGAGTTGGATTCATCACCTACCGTTAGTGGAGTTTGCCTATAACAACAGCTTTCATTCGAGCATCGGCATGGCTCCTTATGAGGCATTGTATGGGCGTCCTTGTCGGACTCCACTTGATTGGTTTGAGGTGGGTGAGCGTGTTTTGACGGGACCGGAATTGGTGCAGCAATGTGTGGATGTTGTGCACCTGATTCGTCAGAACATGTTGGCGGCCCAGAGTCGGCAGAAGAGCTATGCTGACCGTAGGCGGCAGCCCCTCGAGTTCGCCGTGGGCGATCATGTGTTCTTGAGAGTTTCTCCGATGAAGGGGGTGATGCGTTTTGGACGGCGTGGGAAGCTGAGTCCCCGCTATATTGGTCCTTTCGCGATTGTGGAGCGCATCGGTGAGGTTGCTTACCGGTTGCAGTTACCCTCTGAGTTGGCGTCGGTGCATGACGTGTTCCACGTCTCTATGTTGCGGAAATATATGCCCGATGACTCTCATGTGCTCGAGTTTTCCGTTTGGCCTGAGGTGACTCCAGATCTTTCTCTCCCAGAGTTTCCGATCCGCGTGGAGGATAGGCGAGAGCAGCGCCTGCGGAACAAGGTTATTCCCTTGGTCAAGGTCGTGTGGCAACGACACTCTGGTGGTGAGGCTTCGTGGGAACGTGAGGACGAGATGCGTCAGCAGTTCCCGTATCTGTTTGAGTGAGTCTTCCTCTTCTTTCCCCTTGGGTTGTTCTCAATTTCGAGGACGAAATTCCTTAAGGGGGGAGGGCTGTAATATCCCGGACCTTTCGGATCCTTCTTCGTGGGTCCCGGATCTAGTTTTCGGAGTGTCCGGCTCCGTTGTGTCCGAAATTTCGTTTCGGACATCTTTCGTGTTCGAATCGGCGCGATCCGGAGTCATTTCGGAGGCCCGGAGGCGTTCCGCGGCTTTTTCCGCGCGTGTTTTCCGATTTCCGGTGTGTGTTTCGGCTTTTTCTTCGGACGCTCGCTGCGGGCGAACCGGGCAGTTCCCCGAGGCACGAGTGGTACCGTTGCGATCGGTGCGTTCCGAGGATTCCGGAAATGTATTTTTCTAATTTTCGGTATTTTTCCGAAAAATCGGATTTTCTATATATTCCCATTTTCTTTTCTTTTCTTTTTCTTCTTTTCTCTTTTCTTCTTCTTCCTTCCTCTCTCTCCCTCACGCGACCGTGGCCGGCTCTCTCCCTCCTTCTCTCCCGTTCGACCGTGCCGACCCCCGTTCCGGCTGCAGACGGCGGCGGTGCGACGGCGCGAGGACGTGGGTGACGTGGTGGCGATCGTGCGGGCATACGGCGAGCGTGGGAGGCGAGATTCTAGCGGCGTTCTTCGCGACTTCGAGCTCGGATCGGAGCGTTTCGTCGCGGACCGGAGGTAGGGTGACGTTCCTTAGCCTCATGTCTTCCTTCCCCGTGAGTTTCAGCTCGAGACGAGGTCGAGAGGGGTTTATTTTGAGCCGGGAAGGGTCGATCATGCCGCGGGGTGAGTTCGTCCGATCCATCGTTTTGAGCCCCGATTTTACGGTTTAAGGGCGTAGGAGCATGCTAGGGGGCTTGGGGGTTCTTCTCTCGCCATTTCCCCCTCCGTGGGGTTTGTTTTGAGGCCGATTGGGCGATTCCGGTGAGGTTCGCCATTTTCTCGCCGGTGAGCGATGTGCGGTCGAACCAGTGGCCGCACAACCCCTATGCGGTTCCGTTCGGACCGTTCATCGGCTCGGCGCGCTTTGGGTGAGGCTTGGCGCGCAGTGGGCTTGAGCGGTCTATCGTGGGACCGCATATCCTAATGTGCGGCCCCACAGCTACCGCCCAACCCCAAGGGTTTTGACCGTTGGTTGTGACCGTTGTGCAGTGCTCTGGGATGTGCGGCCAGGAGCTGACCGCATAACCCCTTGCACGGCCAGGTGCTGGCCGTACATCCCCTAGCGCTATGGTTGGATGTGCGGTCTGGCCCTGACCGCACAACACCTGAACGGCTAAGCCGTAGCCGCCCTTCCCCAAGTGCGGCTAAGGACTAACCGTCCAGGCTTTTTACCGTTGGGAGACGAGCGGCCAGTAGGTGACCGTTCCTCACCCACGTGCGGTCAAGAGTTGGCCGCACATCTGTTTGAACGGTCCTGTGTTGGCCGTTTATCCGTCGTTTGGACCCTGGGTGGAACGGTCCTGATATGACCGTTCTAATCCTTGTGCGGTCCCTGTGTGACCGTACATCCCTGAGCGGCCCAGTGTGGACCGTTCAAGGGTACGGGTTGCGTCGGTGTGTCTCTCGTCGTACAGAGTGTACCGGGAGATGTTGTTGTCAGCTGGTCACCGTGCGTCGGTGTTGGTACAAGGAGCGTTCCTCGTACCTGCAGTTGCACCGTTGTTTTCCGAGACTTGAGAGTCTACTCCTTCTGTGACCCTCCACTAGTCGTAGCCTACTAGTACGCGTGTGCTAGTCGCACCAGGGAGTGGTGTACGGGCTGACCTTTAGAGACGGTTTGTGGACCGGTTACCGTTGGGCCCCACGTCTTGCAGCCAGAGTCCGGCTGAGGGGAAAACCGGTCAGAGGGCCAGACCAGGGACGCGCGGTCTGTGTGTGCACACGTGGTTGGGGGCGGTTGGACCCACGTCGACGGGCGTGACCCCAGCTAGTCACTTGTTGTAGTTACTTGTGCGGTGTTTGCGCCTCGGGTAGGACCTACCATGTCAGGCGGTTCACCTGCGGTGCGGTGTAAGACGTCAGGGGACGCTACCGGCTGTGCTTCTAGTGGGTGGTACTCCTGTTGAGTACGGAGTGTCAGACTGTCAGTCGTGTGTTTCCGACCTTCGGGTTTTGACGGTTCGACCGTTGAGTTTCGGTCTTCTCGTACCGTGGCACGTGTGTCGGTTTGCGTGCCGTTAGGGTCTAGTTCTGTAGAGTACAGGGCTTTCCTTTCCGAGGTACCTTTCCTACCGCTAGAGTAGTGGTTTCTCGTTTTTCGAGGTAGGGTTCGAGTGATCCCTACTGAGTCTTGTTCCGAGACTCATTCCCTGCGTGTTTTCACCGTGTTTCAGGTGAGGCGCCACCTTCGGGGAGCGTGTCTGGAGCGCAGCGGAAGCGTGGTGCGGGTGCCCAGAGGTAGTGCCAGAGGTCAGAGCCGGGGGATGCCCCGTGTAGCTGTACTTTTCTTTCTTGTCACTGTACTAGTCGTGGACTACTGTTGCTGTTGTTGTTATTTTATTGTGGACCATGTAAAATGTTAATTCATTTCCTGCTTAATATCATAACTGTTTAATTTCTGCAATTATTTGTGATGCTTGTGTAGTTTCCACACCATCCTTTTAACCCTTCCGAGTCTTCGGGCTCGTGGGTGGCGGTGCGAGTCTCGGGTTATCGGGCCTTCCCGGTAATCGGATTCTCGGGTCGTTACAATAAGATAGTAAGAACTTCAAATCACATTAAAAGCCACGTGTTAGGATGTAAGCGTTCGAATCATATCGGTCGCTCACGGACCATTTCATGTTCGGACAGAAGTCCGTATTGAAAGAATGACGAAGACGGAGATAAACCCGTGCAAATGTCTGCCGAGTGTGCGGCAAGATTGATAGGAGATTAGGATTAGATCCCAGTGGAGACGAGTCGGGTCTCAAAGGGGTATTGGCCCAAAACAAGACTGGGCCGTGACCACAGTGGGGATGGCCCCCAAGGTCCAAGCCCAGTCTGCCGGGGCACAGTTGATGTTCCCTTGTCCAAGGCCCAGGGGGGAGAAGAGATTTCCGAAATGCTTAAAGGCTAAGGCATCTTATTCCATTTTTTTAAGCCGAGACGATTTCGGTCGACCGAACCAGCGAGGTTAGTCGACCGATCCTCCCAGGGACAAAACCCCTGTCCGACGGGTCGATGCAACCGTTGTAGACACCAAAAATTACACACCCAGATATCCTACTCGGCCCAGCACCAATAACGGCACCAAGTGAAGAAGCCCCGGTGAGACCGGTCATCCAGACTCTCCAAATATGCACACTGCCGCGAAGCCGTCCCCGGAGTCACGACAGCCAAGAGAAACCAACCCCCGGAAAGCTCACAATACGTGGCCCCCGAAGAAAACCAAACGAGCCATAACTCGTGCTCAATATGGGCTCAAGTCAGCCCCAGCGGCACACCCGAGCCCCAGCGGTACACCCCCTAGGGGGTCTTCAGCGGCACACCCCCCCGAGGGGGTCTTCAGCGGCACACCCCCAGGAGGGGTCTTCATCGGCACACCCCCCTCCCCCCGGGGGGGGGGGGGGGGGGTGTCACACCCCCCCAAGGGGGGGTCTTCAGCGGCACGCTCCTCAGGGCCTTCAACGGCACGCTGTTTGCCCCCTTCAGCGGCACGCTTGGGCAACCTCCAGAGACACGCCTTTTGCCCTCTTCAGCGGCACGCTTACAGTGTCTTACAGCGACACACTTCTTAAGCCCGCCAGCGGCACAGCGTGAAGGCTTTTCAACGGCCAAACGACGTGACGCCCATACCCTAAGTATCCTTGGCGCGCAGTGAGCTGTCCGAGGTGTCGATCAGAGATTGGGACACGCAGGCTATTCCCCTGACAGCCAGGACGGGGGAAGTCAAACCCCATGATCACCAGCCGCTTCCCGCCTCCGACTGCCGTGCTCGAGGGCTCCCGCTGTTGGGAGTATAAAACCACTCCCGTTCCGACAAAGAAGGGACGAACAAGGAGAGGAGGAGAAGAGACGACCAGACACGATGCCACCTACGAGAAGAAGAAGAAAGAGAGAGAAGAGAAGGGAGAAGGCTCCGGCGTGGAGTCTTCCGACGACCACCAAGTAGCGAAGAGAGAGTAAGAGAAAGAGAGAGAGAGGGAGGGTCTGTGTAGCAGTGGGAGTGGGGAAGGGCAGAGGAGCCGTCGCCTCTGCTTGACCCCAGCTTCCCTCCTATTTCCTCTCCATGTTCTTCCTTTTCTTCTTCTCCCCTCTTCTATGGCTTCAGCCTTGATGTATACCGCAATGTGTATGGCCGGTCACGGTCATTTCTCTTTATGAATGAAAGTCTCTGGCCCTTCTTTTGGGTCTCTTCTGGCCTCTCTCGATCTATTCCACTGCATGTGGTGTGTTGTTCATTTTCTCCACTTCTCCGGCATCTTTGGATTCTCCGTAGCGATGTGATTCCTCCCGTATGATCCTTGGCCTCATGGGCTCTTTGCCCCCCCCCCCTTTTTATGGCCATCAGTTGTGCCCATCTGCTTGAAGGGAGAGAGACCCTCCTTCTCCTCCTGAACACCTAGCTACCAGTAACCCACATTTGGCCTTCAACCCTCCTTCTCTTCCTGAACACCCAGCTACCAGTAGCCCACCCTTGGTTTTCCTCCCTCGACACGGCCTTAACGGCCTTTGCCGGCACGCCTTTGGCCCTCTGTCCCCGGTATGGCTTTAAGAGCCTTCACCGGTACGCCCTCAACTTCCCTTCGCCGGTGCGCCCCTTGGCATCGTTCACCGGCACAGCCCACCTGTGGCGCTTCCCGGCATGCCCCAGGGGGGGGCCTTCGCCGGCATGGCCCCAGCGGCCTTCCCCGGCACACCCTTGACCCTCCTTCACCGGCACCCCCTAGTGAGTCACAGGGAGACCTTCTACCCCGTTGCTTTCAGCCTTTCCGAGGTTTTTTCAAAGGTGTTGCCGCCCTCGGCCGCCCACCTCCAGTTGTCGGGTTCCGCCACTCCATGTGGACGCGTTCCATGTATCTCCCTTACGCTCGGGACAAGGGGAGATGCTGCCGAATTTTTGTCAGAAAATAACAAGACGTTAAAAGGCAAAAGGAAGCAACAAACGAACAGAACAATCAATGATAAAATTTTCCAACTAAACAACCCACTACCGGTGACATGAGGACCAAACCGACTAACAACATGGCAGACCGAACGTCTGACTTGCGAGAAGGGGCTGAACAGAATAAAGAAAAGGAAAAATTTATATAAGACTACATAAAAATTAAAAAAAGAAGAAAAGAAAAGCCTTAAAAACAAATAATATAGGAGTGAACCTTCAGCGGCACGCCTGTTCCAGCCTTCACCGGCACACTCCCACCACCATACTCCTCCACTGGTACACCTCCTTTGGGCCTCCACCGGTACGCCTTCACACCCCTCTTTAGCGGTACACACACCCTCACCACCCTTAGCGGTACACCCTTCTCCCTTTCTCACTGCCCTATTATCCCCTTTACCGGTACACCCTTCATCTTCTTTCACCGGCACACCTTCTTCTACCTTCGCCGGCACACTCTCCCTGGCGCCTTCCCCGGCACGTCTCCATCTCCCTTCATCGGTACGCCTTGGGGCGCCCTCGCCGGCACGCCTGGCATTCCCTTTACCGGTACACCCCCAGCGGCCCTATCTCATGATATTGGTAGTAATAGTGATGATAATAAATAAATTAAAAAATATATCAATAATAATTAAGGAAATTAGAGCATATATAGGACATAAACAAAAAAAGGGTGCAACAGAAGTAATAATAGTAAAAAAAGGGGGGTGAAAGTAATAATAATAATAGTAACAAAAAGGGGAAATCAGTCGGGACAAATGCATAAAGAAGTAATAAACAGCAAAAGGAAGGAGAGGAACATATAATTAAAAATCCCAGATAAAAATGCCAGGGTCCACATTGCAGCCCCATCTCTCCCCGTGACCCGACGCAAAAGGAACAACAATGCCGCCCTCTCAGGCCAGACCCGAGTCTTGGGAATTATCCCGACATGGCCAGGCTCCGACCTAATCTCGGGCCGACATTATAATCAGACCGGATTCGTTTCTTGCCCCGGATCCCTTCCGAGCCATCATTAAAATTACCGTGCATGCGGCAGACATTTAAACGGGCCCACCTCGGTTTCCGTCGCGTTTCTATCACGGACCCGTGTCCGAATATGAAAAGGTCCACGAGTGACCAACATGGCCAGTGGCCCGTATCCTAATGCGGGCTTTGGTGTGATTTATTCATGTCTTTTTTCTTTGCGCAATCAGTATTATTTATTTCGGCCGCAGGGCCCCTAATTTCGGTAATTAATCAAGGGTATTCTCTCGTATGGGGGATGTAAATGACGTCGTGACCTTTATGGCGCGACGGGATCTGGTCCCGACACGAACCACACAATCGTCTGACGAAGTCAGGTCGAGCGCACTATGGGCTCTTCGGGGCCCGAATAAATTGTCACTTTGTGACTGGCACGCCCACACACTTAACAGACAAATAAACGCACCGAATAAACCGACACAAACGAACGACGAACGAGCGTGTCGAAAAGTGCGTCCACAAGTCTGGCACGCCCGGTGGGATCAATCCACCCTTCATCTCTTTGCCGGAAATAGGGGCCCCGCGGCCCCCTTCTTGTAACACTAATTGCGCTACTTTCTTAAATGCAGGAGAGAATTGCATCATGGTGCCGACGATGGCTGTCACTTGCGGCCCTCAAGTCGTTGAGAACCATGTCCGAGGCGGCTACCTGGCGGTCCCCCTCAACTTCGGGAGCTTCCCTCCCACTGTGGGCTTCCCCAACTTCTTGGGGGTGGCCTTTGCCAACATTCTCGACGTGAAGGCACCCGAGGAGCCCCAGACCGACGCTCCCGCTCCGGGGGCCACTGAAGCTGCTATCGACCGAGCTGCTGCCAAGAACGGTAACGGCATCCCGACAACGACGCTGAGCTGCAATGTGCACCATGTGCACCAGACCGCCGGCCCATCCCACCAAGGATCGGCATCTCACCGGAGGAGGCTCCGGAGGAATGACACTGGCGCCGTCTCGGGGCGCCGCATGTCTAACTCTAGGAAAACTATGACTGTCGGGACCCTCCGAGTCCGCCTGGACGAGCAGGGGTCCCAGGTGACACCGGACCACGTCATCTCTACTGTCCCAGTCCGCAACTCCTTTCAAGGCCTGGAGAAGCTGAAGGAGAAGGTGACGCCCGCCGTTGTGGCCGCATCACCTAAGACTGCACCGGCTCACAGGCCGGCCAAACTGAAGCAAGTCTGGGTCCCCAAGGAGGCCCAACCCACTGCACCCGCCCAGGCGGGATCTAGCACTTTTCTCCCGAGGAGGGCCCGAGGAGGTGAAAGGGTCGAGCTGACGACCCCAACTCGCTGACCAGCACCCGTCATCTCGGCGCTGTCCGAGAATGCCTGTCGCCGTCACCGTGGGCGCCGACACAATGCCGCCCGCCCGGCACTCAGGAACTACTCTCCTCCCGCCGCTGTCATCGACATGCAACCACAGGCTGTTCTCCCCGACCAGGAGTGGGAAGGGATCGAGCAGGCCATGAGAAACTACCTCCGGGGCCCAGGTAGCACTCTCGCGGGCCGCCAGAGACTGCTGGGGGCAGTAGCCTCCGCTTTCCAGGAAGAAGGAGCCCGACCCGCACCCAGTGCGGAGTCGAGGAATCGCTCTGAGGAGCTGCGCCAGTCCCCTGTGCAGGAGGAAGCGCCGTCCCGACGATCGGTCTTCGATAGGTTGGTGTTCCCGGGGAGATCATCCAGGAGGGCGACGAAGAGAAACAAGAGATGGAGAACCTTCACCTGCAATATGGTAGGAGTTCATGGTCGGTATGGGGCATTGCCTACCGATCCTGAAGAAATGGCCAGACTCGCTGCCAGGTCGGGACCCCTTACTAGAAGAGGGAGAGCGGCAGGCAACACGACACCGACAGGCGCCGAAGGGACCTTCCCTGAAGAGCCCCTTGCGGCCCTCACGGCCAACGTGGTCACCACCGACGACACGAGCGGCAGACCCTCTACATCACCCGAGGATGCCCCGGCCGAAGAGACAGGGGGCATGCCCAGTCTCCCCACAGCTGACCCGGTAATGCTGCTCATGATGCAGCGGTTCCAGCAAGAAATTGAGTCACTTAAAAAGTAACTGAATGAGCGGAACACACCGCCCCCGATGTCCTGGCAGACCGAGGTTTTACCCGAAGCACCCAGGGACAGGGGGCAATCTTCAGAAGCAGCTCTTCCAGCAGCCCTCAACCCTCTCGGGGGCGCGTCCCTGCAGCAGGCACATTGCACCGCACCGGCCCCGCCACAGGCCTCACTTTCCCAAGGGTCCCTCATGGCCCCCCAGGCGACCGTGTTGGCCACCCCGAGTGCGCAGTCCGCTCATTTCTATCCGAGTCCAGTCGACCCGGCAACAGTTAGCCGGTTGATGCTGGAACAGATGATAGACATGAAACTGGCCGAGAGAGGTAACGGGGATCAGACGTCGTTTGACGTGCCCTACCCGGCTCACTATGCTGCGAAGAAGTTGTCGGTTGGCGTCACCAAGACACCCAAGTTCGAAAAGTTCAATGGGCAAGTGTCTCCCAGGGAGCACATTGCTTATTATGTGAACGTCATGGGAGATCTGGCTGCTGATGAAGCCTACCTCCTGAAGTTCTTCGGCTCAACACTTACCGGGCTTGCCTTTGAATGGTATTCTAGCTTGTCACCCGGGTCGGTTGCTGACTGGCCCGACATGCAGAAGAAGTTCAAAGAAAGATTCTATGTTGCTAAATGGGAGGTTACTGTGGCAGAACTCTACGCCACAAGGCAGAGGAATGATGAGTCAGCCCTCAACTATATCAAGAGATGGAGGAACCTCAGCATGAGGTGCAGGCGTCCCCCGCACCAAGAGGATGCGGTGCAGATCTGCAAACAGAACCTGAAGAAGGAGATCATGGAAAGGATGATTGGCACCGAGGTCAAGACATTTGACCGCCTGAACAATGTGGTAGCGGAGATCGAGGCATTTTTGGCCCGATACTCCTCCACCCCGGCCATGTCAAGCTAAAGAGCCAGGCAGGCCGAGAAAAAGCCAGCTTCCCCTGAGGTGCACACACTAGATTTCTAGGCCTTTGAGAAACAGAAGGAGAAAGCCAAGGGGGCTGCCAACCTTCCTCCGCCCAGAACCACAGAACGGCGGGGGGGCCCCTCACTAAGGGAGAAGATGAGAAACAAGCTATATTCCTTCTCCCGAGACAAGTCCAAGCTCCTGTTTGAGTGGGCAACCAGCTACAACAAAATCACAATGCCAGAGCCGAAAAGACCCGGCGACCTGAAGAAGAAAGACGACCCGCGCTTTTGCCTGTACCACCTGATGCTCGGGCATACCATTGAAGACTGCTATGTCTTCAAGGATGTTATTGAATCCTTAATCAAGAACGGGGAATTGGACATGGGGGAGCATAAGGTAGACCCCCCGCAACTGCATGAGTTACCCAGCATAACCTCCACCATCAACATGGTCTCGTTATACCAGGAGCTACCTGAGGAGTGGGCGGAGGCCTGCGCCCGTGCCACTTACGAGACTTTTATCACGGCCCCGGCTCAAGACCAAGGGGGTTGGCAGACTGCACCCAGGAAGAATAGAAGAGCACGCGTCCCTCGGCCTACCCCAGGAGTTCATCTGAGGGATATGACGCCCCCACCTGCACCACCCCCGGCGAGCCCAGTTTGCCATGACACGGCCCCTCGGCTGGTCATGAGGCGGCCCACTCACAACAAAAAGAGCTCTCTCCCGCTGCGGATGCATAAGAAGACCAGCCCGTCGGTTGAAAGACTCCAGGCTATTATTGATGGGCTCGAAGATTATGAACAGTCCGAAAATCAGCCCGTGGAGCTGAAGGAGTATGTCCCCTGGGAGGAGTTCGAATCACTCGAACTGGCTCCAGGAATAGAAGCCGAAGCAGAGAAAGAGCCTCCCCTGTGGGGTGAACTTCTCCAAGAGCAGCCGTTGGCTGCAGTAGGAAAGAAGAAGAAGAAGAGAAGACCCATGTGCAAGAAGAAAAAGGAGGTCGTCGTCACCTACAACACCCTCTCGGCGCTATTCGACACTGCCCTCTCCCTGGAAGAAAAAGAAGAAGAGCCACCCCATGAGCCGGTAGAGGTGAATCAAGCTGAAGTGTCCACTTCCCAACACGCCACCAGGTCGGGAAGGAAGTGGGGGTGCCCTCCTCAGGACAACCTCAACATCATGCTCAGGGGAGAACAACCATACCAGGTTCCCGACCCTGAGGTCTGAGGCACCGAGATCCCTCCTCCGTCGGGTCTCTATCCCAGAGGGGCCAGGAGCCAAGGCACCCCTTCATTCGCCGAATTCCTGTTAGCCCGAGCAGGGGGGCGGGCGCACTCCCAAGGGTCTCCTTCAACCAGAGAAGCAAGCAGTTCCCAAGCTCCACCGACGGCGGCTCCCCGAATTTAACGGCATCCCAAACCTCGCCGAATTCATGAAAGAAAAGGAGGAGGCCCCGCCGGCCCCACAGGCTGTGACAGAACCCGCAGACGAGGCATCCCCTGATCTGACATCCCGGCTCCAAGGTGGGGGCAGGCACGGCAAGCCCGAAGAGATGAAATTACTCAAGGTGCGGGCTGCCGACCGAATAGTCAGACACCTGTGGACACCGAAAATCGCACATCTAAATGTCATGCTCGGCCCAGCATCGACAACGGTGCCGAGTGAAGAAACCCTGGAGAAATCGAGCATAAAAGGTCCCCACAGCCCATGGGCCTCGAAGAAAATCAAGCGGGCCACGACTCGCGCTCACAACGGGCTCAACATTGCCCATTTAGCCCTTCAACGGCACCCCCAAAGGGGCCTTCAACGGCACGCCCCAAAAGGGCCTTCAACGGCATGCCCCAAAGGGCCTTCACCGGCACGCCCCAAAAGGGCCTTCAACGGCACGCCCCAAAGGGCCTTCAACGGCACGCCCCAAAGGGGCCTTCAACGGCACGCCCAAAGGGGCCTTCAACGGCACGCCCCAAAGGGGCCTTCACCGGCACGCCCCAAAGGGGCCTTCACCGGCACACCCCTTTGGGGTCTTCGGCGGCACGGCCTTTCGGGTCTTCAGCGGCACTGCCCTTTGGGTGTTCGGCGGCACGGCCCTTTGGGGGCCTTCGACGGCACGCCCAAAGGGGCCCTCAGCGGCACAGCCTCCAGAGGCTTCAGCAGCAGGCCCTTTTGGCTCCCCCACGGCACGCCTGTTCAGCCCGTCAACGGCACAGCGGTGAAGCTTTTCAACGGCAAGACGACGTGCAGCCCATGCCCTACACTTCCTTGGCGCGCAGTGAGCCGTCTGAGGTGGCAACCGTCCATTGGGCCACGTGAGCTACCCCCCTGACAACCCAGGACGTGGCAGGTCAAATGCCATCATCACGAGGCCGCCTTCCCGCCTTCAACTGCGGTGTTCGGAAGGCTTCCCGCTGCTGGGCGTATAAAAGACCCCGGCTTCGACAAACAAAAGGGGGAGAGGCAAAAAAGAAGGAAGAAACACAGAGAAGAGAGAGCAAAAGAGAGAGAGACACCCACAGATAGGAAAAGAGGAGAAGAGAAAAAAGAAGAAGAGGCATCCCGGCGTGAGCTCCCTCCGGCGATCACCGGGAAGAAGCAAGAGTAAGGGAGAGATAGAGCTCGATGTAATGGGAGAGAGAGTTAGGGGCTTTCCTTTGTAGCCGGTTCCTTCCCCCCTCCTGTGCTGTTTTCTTTTTCTTTCATTTTTTCTTTCAGTCCACAGCCTTGTCGTGGGCATTTTCTTTTGCAATGTATGTGTAGGGCTCCGGCCCCTTTTGCTTCCCATGAATGAGAAAATCATCTTCCTTGGGTCTTCCTTGCTATGTCCGATGGCTTGTTCTCGCCTTCACAACGCATGCGGTGCGTGGTTCGTTTTCTTTGTTTCTCCGATTTCTTTCAAGTCACCGTATCAATGTGAGGCCTCCCCTTTGAAGCCTGGCCTTGTGGGTCCTTCACTCACTTCCAGCAGCCCTTCCCTGACCTCGAGCTCCCCTTCTTTCCATAGAGCGCCTGCAAGCCCCCAGCCCACACACTTGGCTCCCTTTTAATCCTCCAGCGACACATCTTTCTGGCCCTTGGCCGGCACACCTTTTCCAACCTCAGCAGCAAGCACTTTTCGGCCCTCAGCGGCACACCCCCCCATCAGCCCTCAGCGGCACACTCACCTTGGCCCCCCCAGCGGCACACCTTTCAGTCTCCCAGCAGCCCACTTCTTGGCCTCGCCCCAAGCCCCTTTCCTTCACATTTTCCGAGGCTCTATAAAGGTGTTGCTCCCCCCGGGGGCCCACCTCCAGTTGTCGGGTTCCGCCACTCCATGTGGGCGCGTTCCCTTTATCTCCCTTACGCCCCGGGTCAAGGGGAGATGCTGCCGAATTTTTGTGAGAAACTGATAAACAATTAAAAGAGGCAAAAGGAGGCAACAAACGAGCAGAATAACAAATGAAACCTTCCAACTCATCAAATCACTGCCGGCACCACGACGAGAACTGAACCAAGCAAGCTAACCACCCGGCCGCCCGAGCATCCGACCCACAAGGAAAGAGATCGAACCGAACAAAGAAAACAAAACAAGGGAGGAATTTTATATGAAACTACACAAGGGTTAAGACAAGAAGAAAAGAAAAGTCTTAAAACAAATAATCGAAAACTGATCGAACCTCCACCAGCACGTTCCGATCGGCCCTTCAACGGTGCGTTCTTAATCAACCGGACTGCTCACCAAATCCCTTCCCCAGCGGCACGCCTCTTGAACCCTCAGCGGTACACCCCAATCCCCTTGGCCGGCACACCTTGTTGCCCCCAGCGGTACATCCTATTCCCCCCACCTTCAGCGGTACACTCCCCTCAGCGGCACACCCTTGCTTTCATAACCTCCACCGGCACCCTTTTTTGTGCCCTCAGCGGTACACCCTTTTTCTTGTCCTTCGCCGGCACGCTCCCCTCTAGGCCCCTCAGCGGTACACTCTTACCTTCCCTTCGCCGATACACCCTCAGCCACTGTATAGGCTTGAGCCAGCCAGCGTACAGACTTCATGATGGCCAGCGTATAGACTTAGGCAGTGTATAGACTTCACACTCCAATGTATAGACTTATCCAGCGTATAGACTTGTCCAACGTACAGACCTTGGGTTTGGCAACGTATAGACTTCAAGCTGCAGCCAAAGGGGCGATGTACAGACTTCATGTCTTGGCCAACGTACAGACTTTGGACTTGGCCAATGTATAGACTTTGGGGCCAGCCAACGTATAGACTTCATGGTGGCCAGTGTATAGACTTGGGGTTGGCCAGTGTATAGACTTGGCCAACGTATAGACTTTGGGCCAGCCGATGTACAGACTCTATGTCACAACGTACAGACTTTGGGTTTGGCACCGTATAGACTTTGAACAGCAACGTGCAGACTTGGGGTTGGTCAGTGTATAGACTTGTCCAATGTATAGACTTTGAGCCATCCAATGTATAGACTTTGAGCAGCCAACGCATAGACTTCGAGCCCGGGGAACGTACAGACTTTATGCCATCCCTATTGCCTCCAGCGGCACACTCCCTCCAGCCTTCAACGGCACACCCTCACCATTGCCGCCTTCAGCGGCACACCCCAAGTAGCCTCCAGCGGTACACCCCTCTCCAGTCCCCAGCGGTACGCCCCTTTAGCGCCCAGCGGCACACTCTTGCCCTCAGCGGTACACCATGTTTCCTTCGCCGGCACACTATATATATATATGCATATATATGGCCCGATAAGGGCACCAACACTATCAAATAAATTAACAGAAATTACGCTAATTGAAGGACTCCGAAGGCGCAACGTTAATAATGATTCGAAGGCATAAATAAACAACAAACATCAAATCAGAGATCAGAACATATAACCAAGAAAATCCCAAATAAAAGACGTTAGGGTCCACACTGCAGCCCCCATCTCTCCCCGCGACCCGGGGCAAAAGGAACAATAATGCCGCCCTCTCAGGCCCGGCTCGGATCTCGGGAGTCATCCCAACATGGTCCGGTCTCGACCTAGCCTCGGGCCAACATCTTGATCAGACCGGGTTTGCTCCTCGTTCCGGACACCCTCCGAGTCATCGCTAAAATTGCCGGGTGTTCGGCAAACACTTGAACGGATTTGTCTCGGCTTTTCCTGTTGCGTTCCCATCACGGACCCGTGTCCGAATATGAAAAGGTCCACGAGTGACCGACATGGCCAGTGGCTCGCATCCTAATGCGTACTTTGGTGTGATTTTCTCCTGCCTCTTTCTCGCACAATTAGTACTATTCTTTCGGCCGCGGGGCCCCTAATTTCGGCAATTAATCAAGGGTATTCCCTCGTATGGGGGATGTAAATGACGTCGTGACCTTTATGGCGCGACGGGATTCGGTCCCGACACGAACTACATAATCGTCTGACGAAGTCAGATCGAGCGCACCATGGGCTCTTCGGAGCCCGAACAAATTGTCACTTCGGTGACTGGCACGCCCACGCACTTAATAAACGAATAAACCAACGAGACAATAATAAACGAAAAAAAAAAGTGCGTCCACAACTCTGGCACGCCCGGTGGGACTTCTCCACCCTTCATCTCTTTGCCGAAATCAGGGGCCCCGCGGCCCCCTTCTTGTAATACTAATTGTGCTACTTTCTTAAATGCAGAAAAAGAGAAAGGCATCATGGAGCCGACAATGGCTGCTGTCTGCAGCCCTAAGGTCGTGGAGAATCATGTGCGAGGCGGCTACCTGGCGGTGCCCCTCACTTTCGGGAGCTTCCCTCCCACCGTGGGCTTCCCCAACTTCTTGGGGGTGGCCTTCGTTGACATCCTCGACGCACGAGCGCCCGAGGAGCCAACGCTCCCGCTCCGGGAGCCGTCGAAGCTGCCGCCGGCCGAGCTATGGCCGAAGACAACAACAGCGTCCCCGCAACGACGCTCAGCTGCAACGTGCACCACGTGCACCACACCGCCGGCCCACCCCACCAGGGGTCGACATCCCACCGGAGAAGGCTCCGAAGAAGTAACACCAGCGCCGGATCAGGGCGTCGCGCCTCCAACTCCGGGAAGTCCATGACAGTTGGGGCCCTCCGAGTCCACCTAGACGGGCAGAGGTCCCAGGTGACACCGGACCGCATCGTCCCAACCGTTCCAGTCCGCAACTCCTTTGAAGGACTGGCGAAGATGAAGGAGAAGGCGATGCCCACAGCCCAGATCGTAGCACCAAAGGGGACGTCGGCTCACAGGCCGGCTAAATTAAAGCAAGTCTGGGTACCTAGGGAGACCCAGCCCACTGTACTCGCCCAGGCAGGGCCCAACACTTTTCGCCCCAGGAGGACCCGACGCGGTGACAGGGTCGAGGCAGTGACCCCCACTCTCCGACCGGCACCTGTCATCCCGGTGCCGCCCGAGAATGCTCATCGCCGTCGCCGAGGGCGCCGGCACAATGCCGCCCGCCCTGCTCTCACGGCCTACTCTCCTCCTGCCGCTGTCATCGACGCGCAACCCCAGGCCGCTCTCCCTGACCAGGAGTGGGAAGGGATCGAGCATGCCATGAGGAACTACCTCCGAGGCCCGGGTAGCACCCCCGCTGGCCGCCAGAGACTACTGGGGGCAATGGCCTCCGCCTTCCAGGAAGAGAGGGGGGGACCTGCACCTAGTATGGAGTCGAGGACCCGCCCGGAGGAGCCGCGCCAGTCCCCTGTACGGGAGGAAGCGCCGCCCCGACGGTCGGTCTTCGACAGGCTAACATTCCCAGGGGGACCGTCCCGGAGGGCGTCAAGAAGAAATAAGAGTGAGAGATGGCAGACATTCACCTGCAATATGGCGGGAGTCCATGGTCGGTATGGGGCCTTACCCACCGACCCGGAAGAATTGGCCAGAATAGCCGCCAGGCCGGGACCCCTTACCAGAAGAAGGAGAGCGGCAGGCGGCGCGACACCCACAGGAGCCGAGGGAGCCCTACATGAGGAACCCCTCACGGCCCTCACGGCCAATGTAGTCACCACCGGCGACACGAGTGGCGGACCCTCGACATCATCCGAGGACGCCCCGGCCGAAGAGACGGGGGGCATGCCCAGTCTCCCCACAGCTGACCCAGCAATGCTGCTCATGATGCAACAATTCCAGCAGGAAATCGAATCACTTAAAAAGCAGTTGAATGAGCGAAACACACCACTCCCAATGTCCTGGCAGACCGAGGTCACACCCGAGGTACCCAGGGACAGGGGGCAGTCTTCCGAGGCAGCTCTTCCGTCAACCCTCGATCCCCTCGGGGGCACTCCCCCGCAGCAGGCACATTACACAGCGGTGACCCCGCCACAGGCTCCGCTTTCACAAGGGTCTCCCATGGCCCCCCGAGCGACCGTGGTAGCCACCCCGAGCGCACAGCCCGCTCATTTCTACCCGAGCCCAGTCGACCTGGCGGCAGTCAGCCGATTGATGCTCGAGCAGATGATAGACATGAAGTTGGCCGAGAGGGGCGATGGGGATCGGACGCCTTTCGACGTCTACCGGGTACCCTACCCGGCTCATTATGCTGCCAGGAAGTTGCCGGCTGGCGTCACCAAGCCGCCGAAATTTGAAAAGTTCAACGGGCAAGGATCTCCCAGGGAACACATTGCTTACTATGTGAACGTCATGGGAGACCTGGCTGCTGATGAGGCATACCTCCTGAAGTTCTTCGGCTCAACACTCACCGGACTTGCCTTTGAATGGTACTCCGGCTTGTCACCCGGGTCAGTGGCCGATTGGCCCGACATGCAGAAGAAGTTCAAGGAA
The DNA here is from genome assembly GCA_022559845.1 of Amorphophallus konjac. Lineage (NCBI taxonomy): Eukaryota > Viridiplantae > Streptophyta > Magnoliopsida > Alismatales > Araceae > Amorphophallus > Amorphophallus konjac. The sequence continues at coordinate 4,028,898 of CM040121.1, read as the reverse complement.
AGATTCTACGTGGCCGAGAGAGAAGTTACCATGGCTGAACTCTACGCCACAAGGTAGAAGAATGATGAGTCGGCCCTCGACTACATCAAAAGATGGAGGAACCTTAGTATGAGGTGCAAGCGCCCCCCGCATCAGGAGGATGCAGTTTAGATCTGCAAGTAAAACTTAAAGAAAGAAATCCTAGAAAGGATGATCAACACTGAGGTCAAGACATTTGACCGTCTGAACAATGTGGTAGCGGAGATCGAGGCATTCTTGGCCCGATACTCCTCCACCCCAGCCATGTCAAGCCAGAGGGCCAGGCAGGCTGAAAAGAAGCCGGCTCCCCCGGAGGTGCATGCACTAGACTTCCAGGCTTTTGAAAAGCAGAAGGAGAAAGCCAAGGGAGCGGCCAACCCTCCGCCGCCGAGAACCACAGAGCGGCGGGAAGGTCCCTCGCTAAGGGAGAAGATGAGAAACAAGTTATATTCCTTCTCCCGGGACAAGTCCAAGCTCCTGTTTGAATGGGCAACTAGCTACAATAAAATCACACTGCCCGAGCCGAAAAGGCCTGGCGACTTGAAGAAGAAGGATGACCCGCGCTTCTGCATGTACCATCGGGTGCTCAGGCATACCATTGAAGACTGCTACGTCTTCAAGGACGTTATCGAGTCCTTAATCAGGGACGGGGAGCTGGACATGGGGGAGCATAAAGTAGACCCCCCCGCAGCCACACGAGCTGCCCAGCATAACCTCCTCCGTCAATATGATCTCACTATATCAGGAGTTGCCAGAAGAGTGGGCGGAAGCCTGTGCCCGTACCACTTATGAGACCTTTATCATGGCCCCAGCTCAAGACCAAGAAGGGTGGCAGACTATACCCAGAAAAACTAGAAAGGCGCGCGCCTCTCGACCTACCCCAGGAATTCACTCGAGGGTAGCAGCGCCCCTGCCTGCACCGCCCCCGGTAAACCCGGTTTGCCACGACACGGCCACTCGGCTGGTCATGAGGCGGCCCACTCACAACAAGAAGAGCTCGGCCCCGTTGCGGATGTATAAGAAGACTAGCCCGGCGATTGAAAGACTCCAGGCTATTATTGACGGGCTTGAAGATTATGAGCAGCCCAAAATCCAGCCCGTCGAATTAAAACAATATGTCCCCTGGGAGGAGTTCGAGTCACTCGAGCTGGCTCCAGGAACAGAAGCTGATGCAGATAAAGAGCCTCCCCTGTGGGGTGAACATATTCGGGAGCAGCCATCCGCTGCGGCGGGCAAGAAGAAGAAGAAGAGAAAACCCAGGGGCAAGAAGAAGAAGGAGGTCGTCTTCGCCTGCAACACCCTCTCGGCGTTGTTCGACACCGCCCTCTCCCTGGAAGAGAAAGAAGAAGAGCCACCCCATGAACCGGCAGAGGTGAGTCAAGCTGAAACATCCACCTCCCAGCACGCCACCAGGTCAGGGAGGAAGTGGGGGCGCCCTCCTCAGAGCAGCCTCAACATCATGCTCAAGGGGGAACAACCATACCAGATTCTCGACCCTGAGGTCCGAGGCACCGAGATCCCTCCCCCATCAGGTCTCTACCCCGGGGGTACCAAGAGTCAAGGCGCCCCGTCATTTGCTGAATTCCTGTTAGCCCGGGCAGGCGGGCAGGTGCACCCCCAGGGGTCCGCTGCGACCAGTAAAGCAAGCATTCCTCAAGCTCTACCAGCTACAGCTCCTGCCCAGCCAGAAGGAGAATTCAACGGCATCCCAAACCTCGCCGAATTCATGCGAGAAATAGAGGAAGCCCAGCGGGCCCCGCCAGCTCAACAGGCCACAGCAGAGCCCACAAAACAGGCATCCCTTGAGCTGGCACTCCAGCCTCAGGATGAGGGCAGACACAGCAAGCCCGAAGAGATGAAATTGCTCAAGGTGCGGGCGGCCGAGCGAATAGTCAGACACCTCAAGAAAATCCCGACCCGGTTCACGGTGTGGGAGATGCTGTCCTTGAACGAAGAAACGCGGCAAGCCATCATCGCCGCACTCCAGACGCCAGCACACCTTGAAGCCTGTTTGGCAGAAACACCACCTGAAGTAGCAGTGGCTTTCACAGAAGATGACATGCTCCTACCAACTTGCAGCCATAACAGGCCCCTCTACATGAAAGGGCAGCTGAACGGCCAGCCTATCAACAGGGTCTTGATCGACCCAGGGGCAGCAGTGAATATACTCCCGTACCGGGTATACCAGAAACACTACTTTGACGTATACCTGGTCGAAGTTAAAAAATGTCAAGATTGCCGGCTTTAACCAGAAATGTGAGGTTCCCATGGGGGTCGCGGAGTTCAACTTGACCTTTGACGACTTTACCTCCAAAGTCCAGTTCCACGTCATCAACTCCAACACGTCCTACAAGGCGTTGCTCGGTCGGCCTTGGCTACACCAAAATAGGGTGGTGCCCTCCACCTTGCATCAATGCATCAAGTACCCCTGCGAGGGAAAGGAAGTCAGAATCTTCGCCGACCTCCACCCGTTCGAGGTGTTCGAGTGTCACCTGTCAGATGCTAATCTATACTTAGAAAAGGCGAAGCAAGCTCCTCAAGTCATCCAAGACAAGGGAAAGAAGAAAGTGGAATCGGGAGGCTGGTTTCCTCCGCCGCCCCCAGGCTATGTGGCTCCCCCACATGTACCATTTATTGCACAAGAGGAAGGGGTATTTAGGGCAGCCCCTCTCCCTATCTACCCCACACCGGGGGCACTCTGCCTCGAAGACCTGCTAGAAGATGTCAGGGTCCCGCCAGGGATCGTCAAGCCGATAGCGGAAATTGAATGCCAAGCGACTGAGCAATTGAGAACCTTCGAGGTGCCTAACCCCGAGGGGCCGCCCACTATCTTCTATGTGGTCGGGGAGAAGCCGGTCAGGGAAGACGATGATTGCCGGTTCCCTGACGAGTTGCATGACCCGCACGTCCCCATTACGGGACTTCCCCACATGACTGACCGGGCAGCCAGAATGGTCAGGAAGCAGAAGATTCCTCCCTACCAGCCCTCCAGCCGGAAGGAAATGTTTGAAAAAATGTGGAACCCACCAAACCTGGATCGACGGTTGCTGAAAATCACCAAGCACCCCGGTCTGGGCTTTTCACTAGAAAATTACTACGAGACTGATGTCATATCGGTCTCAACATGGCCCGGCGATGATCCCGCAGAAGCTACAGATTCGCGGGAAGCCTGTCAAGACGCACATCCTGCGCCCCCAGTTCAGGAGGCACAAGACGAGGAGATCTTCCTTTGGAAACCTCCCCGCCGCCGTTGCATAGAGAAGACCCCCTCCTTCTCCAAAATGTCGACCTCGAAAGGGCACACCGGCGGAACACCTTCGTCCCGGCCGGCCGGCGAAGCAAGGAGCAGCAGCATGGGCCATGCTCCGAATTCCCCTCGATACGACCCCGTCATGTACGCCTTGTACCACAGGCAGCAACGGGAGATCGAGATGCTGAAGAGGCGGCTAGCCGAGTTAACCTCGCTAGTCGCCGACCTGATCCAGGGCTCCCTCCCCCCATGGGGTGGCCGGATGCCTCGGCCCCGAGGCACCAGTCCCAGCACCCCCGCTTTGTCAAGGCGGGAAATGAGAGACATGGCAAGCTCGCTGACCGAGCGACCGACCAGGCAAGGGCTGACACTCCAAGAGAAGCTACAGAAGCCTTATTCCTTTCCGAGAGAGAAGACCCGGGGCATCTTCGACTGGGCTTGCCACTACGGCAAAGTCTCCCTTTCACGGTCCAAGAGGCCGCAAGACACCCGAAGAAGCGGGGACCCGCTATTTTGCCCTTACCACCAGATGCTGGGCCACGCCATTGAAGACTGCTATGTCTTCAAAGATATTGCCCAAGACCTCATTGACAGGGACGAGCTCAGGATGGGGGATTATGTGATAGCCCTGCCACGCCCCCATGTGGCGGACAGCCCCAGAGCGGGAGCCTACACCGTGTCCATCCACTACCAGGCCCCTGAAGATGCGGCTGCCCCGGCCCCCGTCCAAGCTATCTACGATGAGTACATAGAAGACCCCGGGGTGGCCCTATGCCTTTCTGCACCAGCGGACCTCACAGACCCGGCGGCTGCGGTCCAAGAGGACTGCACGGCAGATCCAGCCACCACACCCGGCCAGGAGGAGCAAGAAGACGAGGATGCCATCCTCGAGCCCGAAGACAATGAAGGCCAAGACTTCGTCGATTTGTCGCCAGCCCAGCCGGAAATTGAAAATGGCGGCCAGGCCACAGTCGACGAATTGATTGAGATCAACCTCGGCACAGAAGGTGACCCCAGGTCGACCTTTCTAAGTGCTCTCATCCCCCCTCGTGAGAGAGAACAATACATGAAGCTGCTACAAGAGTTCCGGGATTGCTTTGCCTGGAACTATAAAGAAATGCTCGGACTCAGCCCCGAGGTGACTCAACACATCCTGTCCCTTGATCCCAAGGTGGAGCCAGTGAAGCAGTCTCCCCGGCGCATGAGGCCAGAGTTAACCAGCCAGATCTGCAAGGAGGTCGACAAGCTCATAGATGTCGGCTTCGTGGCGGAAAACCAATACACCACATGGTTGGCCAACATTGTACCAGTGAAGAAGAAGAATGGACAGATCAGGATTTGCATGGATTTCCGTGACCTGAATAAAGTCTGCCCAAAAGACGACTTCCCGGGGCCTATCACCGAAGTGATGATCGATGCAACTACTGGCCACGAGGCCTTGTCCTTTATGGATGGGTCGTCCGGCTATAACCAAATCTGGATAGCCGACCACGACCGGATTCACACCGCCTTTAGGTCACCTAAAGGGATATTTCACTACAAGAGGATGCCCTTCGGCCTCAAGAATGCTGGTGCCACATATCAGCGGGCGATGACCAAGATCTTCGACGAGCTGCTATACAGCAAGGTCGAATGCTACATCGACGACCTGGCTGTCAAGACTAAAAAGAGGGATGAGCATCTGAATGACCTCAGGGTCGTCCTCCAAAGGCTCCGTCTGTACGGGCTGAAAATGAATCCCATGAAGTGCGCCTTTGGCGTGTCCAGTGGAAAGTTCCTCGGCTTCATTGTCCGACACAGAGGGATCGAGATCGACCCCTTTAAGATAAAAGCTATCCAGGAGCTGCCCCCTCCGAAGAATCTGGGAGAGCTGAGATCCCTACAGGGGCGTCTAGCTTACATCCGCAGGTTCATTTCCAACCTGTCGGGGCGCTGCCAGCCATTCCACAGACTAATGATGAAGAATGCACCTTTCAGCTGGGGTCATGAATGCCAGCACGCGTTTGACCAGTTAAAGGAGTATCTGAAGACCCCGCCTGTCCTGGGGGCACCTGTCAAAGGTAGACCGCTTATTCTCTACATAGCAGCGACTGAATATTCACTGGGGGCAATGCTCGCCCAGAACAACGATGAAGGAAAAGAGCATGCTCTCTACTACCTTAGCCGGAGACTGGTAGGGGCGGAGGCCAAGTACACTCCAATAGAGAAAGTCTGCCTTGCTTTGGTCTTCGCAGTCAAGAAGATGAGGCACTACATGCTATCCCATGAAGTCAGTCTAATATCCAGAGCTGACCCCATCAGGCACATTCTCTCCCAGCCGGTCCCGAAGGGGTGCCTTGGCAAATGGGCCGTGCTACTCATGGAGTTTGACATTACCTACGTGCCGCAGAAGGCCGTTAAGGGACAAGCCGTCACGGATTTCTTCGCAGCACACCCCGTGCCCGAAGACTCCCCGTTGGCCACAGAGCTGCCCGAGGATGAAACACTAGAGGCATACCATATACAACAAGCCATCTGGCAGCTGTACTTTGACGGAGCCTCAAGAACAGAAGCGACCCCGTCCGGACATACTAAGGTGCGGGCCGGAGCGGGCATCGTCCTCAAGTCTCCAGATGGAGAAGTGCTACACACTTCGTGTTGTATCAGCAAGCCCTGTACAAATAATGAGGCGGAGTATGAAGCTCTGATTATCGGCCTCCAGGTGGCCCTCCACATGGAGATCAAAATGCTCCAGGTATTCGGCGACTCTCTGCTAGTCGTCAAGCAGGTCCAGGGACAGTTTGATGTCCGCAAACCCGAGCTGCTCTCGTACCACGCTAAGGCGAAAGGGCTCATGGAGCGATTCTACCTCCTCGAAATAGGCCATGTGGCCCGAGGGGAGAACGCCCAGGCCGACGCCTTGGCAAAATTGGCAAGCTCATTAGCAGTGCCTCCAGATGGATCTCTCAGCATCCAAGTAATAAACCAACGCCAGATGCCCAGCATGGTAGAAGAGGAATCAGAAGAAGAAGACCTAGAGGTCACTACAGTGGAAGCCGTCAGCCTGCCCGACTGGAGAGACCCCTTGATGCAGTGGTTCAAACACCAGCGGTTGCCTGACCGAAGAGAAGAAAAGGTCAAGCTAGTCAGAACCAAGGACTCTTATGAGCTTCGAAGCGGAATATTATTCCGAATTATGGCAGATGCCAGGCGGAAGCTGCTCCTCCGATGTTTGTCCACCGAAGAAGCTTGGAGGGTCATGAAGGAGGTCCATGCCGGGACGGCGGGTGCGCACCAGGCGGGACCAAAAATGAAAATTGAGATCAATAGACTTGGCTACTATTGGCCTGCAATGTTCGACGACTGCTGTAAATATGCTAAATCATGTCAGAAATGTCAGGAGCATGCCGCCATACCCAGAAGGCCTCCCGTGCAATTGCACCCAACGGCGCCCAGCTGGCCGTTTGCCCAATGGGGAACAGACGTTGTGGGCCCCTTTCCCGCGTCTTCCACAGGATGCAAGTACATTTTGGCGGCAACTGATTACTTCTCCCGCTGGGCAGAGGCTGTAGCCTTGCGGGAGGTCACCGGAGAAATCATGGTCAGGTTTGTCCGCCGCAACATCATATTCCGGTTTGGCGTGCCCGACCGGATTGTATCGGATAACGGCAGCCACTTCCGCAATCAGAAGGCCTACCGGCTGGCAGAGAAATACAAGATTGATTGGAGGACATCGACTCCTTACAATCCGCAGGCTAATGGGCTGGCCGAAGCTTTTAACAAGACACTCTGCACCCTCTTGGCCAAGACTGTCAGCTCTAACAAGAAGGACTGGGAAGAGAGGATGTACGAGGCGCTATGGGCATACCGAACTGTATACAAGACCCCAACGGGTTGCTCGCCCTTTTCTCTCGTATACGGTTCGGAGGCAATCGTCCCCGTCGAACTGGAGATACCTTCCCTCCGGGTCGCCATTCAGCATGGGCTTGTCCTTGAAGGACAGACCAACGCCGAGCGAAGACTCGACGAACTCTCCAGCCTGGAAGGAAAGCGGCTTCAAGCCCAACAGAATATTCAGGTTTACCAGGCCCGGATCGCACGCGCCTTTGACAAGCTCGTCAAGGAACGCGAATTCAAGAAGGGCGACCTTGTCATGGTCAAGAGAAGAGATCTCATGGCGGCCAACCCCAAGGGTAAGCTAAACGAGAACTGGCTCGGGCCCTACGTAGTCCAAAAAGTCTACGAAGGCGGAGCCTATGTAATTGTCAATCACCGCGGGGAGGTTCAATTCCCGCCTCTTAATAGAAGGCACTTGCAACTGTACCACGCTCCGGCGCCCCCATTCAGGTAATAATATTACTCTTCGCCCCATTTTGGGTCGGATGTGTATAATTAATGTCCAAATGATTTGACCACCAGCCAGGTTTCAAGAAAATATAAAAGAATAATAGGAAGAGAAGAAAGAAAAGAAGAAGCAAAAAAAGAGAGAGCAAAAAAAAAGAAGGAAAAAAAAGAAAAAAGAAAAAGAGGGAAGAAGCAAAAAAAAAAGAAAAAAAAGGAAAAAAAGGGAAGAGAGAAAAAAAAGGAGAAAAAAAGAAAAAAAGGGAAGAGAAGAAGAAAAAAAAGAGAAGAGAAGGAAAAAAAGGGAAGAGAGAAAAAAGAAAGGAGAAAAAAAGAAAAAAAAAGGGAAGAGAAGAAGAAAAAAAAAGAGAAGAGAAGGGAAAAAAGGGAAGAAAGAAGAAGCCCGAAAAGGGGAACGCCCCCCCATTTCCAGTCACCGCCCCGCATCAGCGGGGGTACCAAAAATTGATGTAAAAAAAAAAAGGGAGAGAAACAAACTCTTCTCTCCGTCCTCCCCGGGCGGTAAGTACCCCTTTGGCTCAGACCTCACGTCCGGGTCATTGACTAAACAAACTCTTCTCTCCGTCCTCCCCGGGCGGTGAGTACCCCTTTGGCTCGGACCTCACGTCCGGGTCATTGACTAAACAAACTCTTCTCTCCGTCCTCCCCGGGCGGTGAGTACCCCTTTGGCTCGGACCTCACGTCCGGGTCATTGACTAAACAAACTCTTCTTTCCGTCCTCCCCGAGCGGTGAGTACCCCTTTGGCTCGGACCTCACATCCGGGTCATTGACTAAACAAACTCTTCTCTTCGTCCTCCCCGGGCGGTCATTGACTAAACAAACTCTTCTCTCCGTCCTCCCCGGGCGGTCATTGACTAAACAAACTCTTCTCTCCGTCCTCCCCAGGCGGTGAGTACCCCTTTGGATCGGACCTCCCGTCTCAGTCACTGACTGAATAGACCTCGTTGTCCGCCACCTCTGAAAGGCGAAAGGGGTCTCTGGCCAAGTACCCCTCACTCGAGACCAGCACGCGCTTCCAATATTGCGGCAAAACCAGGGAGTTGCCCGTTTGGTATGGTGGAGTGGTCCCCTCGTCCTCCCCCTGGGAAGGCGAGCACTCTCCTGTACCCTGACATGGGTTCCTGCCTGGTCCTCCCAAAGTGAATCCCTGCAAGGACTCATACCTTGCCAATGGGTCTCTACACAAAAAGGGGGGAAAGATACAAGAGCAAGGGAAGAGGGAGAAGAAAACAATATGTAAGGAAGAGAAAGAAGGGTAGGAAAGACAAATGCATACACAAAGAACGCGTGAAATCATAACTGCTTCGCTCTATTCAAAAGAGGATCAAACTACATGTGCTGTGGGGCATACCCCTGTGTTACATTCAAAAAAAAAGGGAGAAAGGAATTAAGGGATGCAACGCTTAGTCGATGTCCCTGAAGATGTCCTCGAGAGGGAGGATCCCAACGTAAGGGAAGTTCGTCATATCGCGCAGTCGGCCCCTCAATTCCTCAAGACGGGCGAGCTCCGCTTCGACGGACACCATTTTGACGTCGGCGACGGCAAGAGCTTCCCTCTCCTCCGCCACCCTCCTTTCTGCATCGGCAAGGCCAAGTTTAGCCGCAACGAGGTAGCCCTCCAGCTTCTCGATCCGGTTCTTGAAGGAACGGACGCTGCCTTCGCCCTCCTCCAAGGCCTTTCCGTGGCGTTCTCTATTATGGCGTCGGGCCTCCAAGGTCTGCAGGTACTCGTCTGCCTGAGCGTCAAGGGCGGTACGTTCGTCGGGAGCCTGGCTCTCCAGGAACTCACGGCGCCTGACATACTTCAGCAACAGCAAAACCCGCCGCGACCATTCCTCCAGTGGGCAGCTAAGCACTTGCAACGCCCCAGTCAACTGCGTCACTATGGTATGCACCTCCCGATATGACAGAGGAGGGTCGGCGAGGAGCATGGTCCGCAGAGTGATCAGCATTTGACGGACTGGTGCTTCTGATGACATATGGCTGACTGAGGGCACGACCGGGGGAGGACGGAAGTCAGCGTCCACAGTCGCTGAAGAGGAAGGAAGGGCAAGGGTCAGACCGCCTGGTCGGTGTAGCTCAAACAGAGACCCTTGACCAGCCACTGCCTGGGAAGTGGATGAGACCATTGCCGAAGCCTCTGGTACTCCCGTTATTTGGAGCTCCCCTGCCTCCTCTGCCTCCGCCTGACTCACTGCTGCCACTCCAAGGGGCAGGGGTATGGCTGTCGCTGCTCCGGCTAGAGGAGGGGCTTCAAGTAAGGCTGGGCCCGAAGTAGTCACCCATGAACTTCTCCTTCGCGGCTGGAACCCCTCCAGATGTGCACAGAGCCCCGCGAATATTTGTCTCAGGAACGGGTCCTCCATCTGGGCCGGCAGCTTCGGAAGAGGTGGAAGGGGGACTAATAGATGGGGAACGCTTCCTGCCTGCACGAGCGCGGCAAGGGTCTTCACCTCCGGAATAGATGCCGGAATCGGTCCCCCCGCTCGTGGCTGACTGGTAATCGGCCTCCGCTTGGCGATTGCCTTGCGGGAGCGGCTGGGCATCTTCCCGGTCGTCGGCACCACCTGCCCGCGTGAAATACGGTTAGCCGCCCGTCGCCGGGAATGATTTACGCAAGGGCGAGGAGTGGGAAGAACCATGAAACCCTGCTTACCTCAGCCCCCGTAAGGACGCGGTCTGCGGGCGCAATCTCTCCTTCCTCCAGAGGCTCGGCCGCTGCTTCGGAAATATTTGAAGCCCCTGCGGCCGACTCTTGCTCAAGAGCCTCGAATAGAAGGGCTAGTTTGCCCGAGCCCACATCGATCCCTATCTGATGGTCGATCGACGCAATTGGGGCACCCTCCTCCACAGCCTCCGGCAAGTCAAGCCCCTGAAACCCGGAATTGACAAGAAAAGGTCATTAGGTAACCAAGAAGGAGATGAAGGAGCCGGCCCAAGCAAGCCCACACTTACGGCAGTCCTCCCCACAAAGCTCGGGGAACCGGCAAGTAAGGGGGCCCCGAAGACCGGCTCGGGCGGCACCGATGCCCCGGACACGCCCTCGTCAGGAGCCGCTTCATCGGACGAATAATTGTAGTCTACCTCTTCGCCCGACGATGACCCGACTGCCGCAGGCTCTGTCGACAAAGGGGCCTCCACTTCGAGGCCGATGGCTGGCGTGCCCTCCCTCGGGCTAGACGAGGCCGGTACGCTGGACTTCAGCTTCCTCCTCACATATAGAAGCGTCGTCGGGGGTTGCACGCGGGGTCCGAATACTCCAGCGACGGCCTCTGCTGTGCCTGTCACAAAAAGAAAAGAGTGGATTACCTCAAACCCAGTCGGCTCTCCGAAAATAAAGAAGTCGTTTAGGCTGACAAAACAAATACCCTCTTCGGCCCCTACAGCCCTGGATGACCCACGGGCTTCCTCGACGGGCAGAGCCTCCTCGGGAGTTGCAGCCCTGCCCTCGCCCGGGGTTGACATAGGCGCCGGCTCCTTTGCGCCGCCCGCGGAGAAGAAACGCATCGTCGCCATACGCGAGTGCGAGGCCAACCCAGGAGGCAAATCGATCACGGACGACGCAGGCGGCCGATGAACCTCACCAGCTCCGTAACTCTGCCCGGTCCGGGTAGCCTCAAATTCCTCAAAAGACAGGACGGGGGCCACCGGAGGGGCTACCGTCGGAGCCAGGAATTCCTCAGCCCGCCTCCGCTTTGCCGCTTGTGGCCCGGCCACCTTGGCAGCAGCCAACGCCTCCTTAACAGGCGACTTTGCTATGGCCACGGCTTCACCCGTGTCAGGCGCGGGCACAGGAGCAGGCTCCCTCGCGTGAGAAACAGGTGTGGGCACGGGCTCTTCCACAGGAGCTGAGACACAAAAAAACATTCAAGTGTTAGGGATCTGCTCCAAGATGGAAAATAAAAGCGGGGACTTAAAAGACACGGCGATAGTCGAAGGTACTGACCGGCAGGTTGGCTGGGCTCGGGTCGGGCAACCTCGAATTCCTCAAAAGAGGGGACCTGTGGCGCCGAAGGAACATCGGTCGGGGCCTTGGCCGCCTCCGTTTTTCTCCGCTTCGTGTCCCTCTGCTTGGCCACCTTTGCGGCGTCCACCGCTTTCTTCACGGGAGATTTTGCCCGGGGCCTCTTCGCTGCCTTGGGCAGAGGAGCCGCAGTCGGGGCTAGTGGCGCGGCTTCAAAATATGCAGGCTTCTGCACAAGCCGAAGGAGATTCCAGTACGTGGCCATTTGCGCGCTATCGGGGTGGTCTGTCAGAAAGGAAAAGAGAAAGAACAGACACGCGCTTACGATTAGCATCCAACTGTCCGCAAAGGCCGCAATGATAAGAGATGAAGACAAAGGAAGAAAAAAGAGATCAAGTACCGTGAGGGCCAGTATACAGTCGCAGGGTAATCGGCCAGTAGCTCAGGGATGGCTCTTTATCCCGACGCGCCGCCTCTCGAACGAGCCAGCACACATCCTCGATCTTCTGGCACTGATCCGTAAGACTAGCCAAATCCGCGTGTTTCTTCATGGAAAGGTGGCAGAAGAGGCTGAAGTGGTCTATGCCCCACCCGTCAGCGTAATAGTACGGGATGTGCAGGCGTTTGCCCAGGACGGAGGCCCTCTGGTCTTCGATCGTCAGTCCATTCACCCGGAGAAGGACATATAGCCATGTGGTGTCCTTATAGTTCTCGGGCTTCCTCTCCTCCCGCCTCATGAAAGTGCGATATGGGCAAAGTGTATCTCTCTCCGGACGCCAGCTCTTGGCGGGAGTCCCCTCTTCCTCTATGGGGAATGGATAATTGATGAGGTCCAGACGGTCGCTCCCTACCCGGCACAGATCCCTCAGCGTCTTTTGATAGCTGTCCTTCGCCACTGGAGGCAGCTCCACTTTCGGCGTCGGCCTCCTATCCCGGACTTCCCGACGAGCTATCATATATGCCGCCACCTCCTTCTCTTGCCTTTTCTTGAGCCGAAGAAGATGATCTGGCTCAATGTCAAAGACTGGCACCGGTTGCCGGCTAAGGAATCTCCTTTCGGCGCCATCCCAACAATCGGTCTTGTGCAACCGATAGAAAGCCGTCCGGGCATTCCACCACTTTATATAGTCCTCGGTCACTCGGGGCACGCGACCCGGGGCTGGCACCCTGAAGGAGGCAGAGTCCGCCCGGTGGAAGAAGTCCCACCAGCTTCTAGCGTGCTCGGCGACCGCACTTCCCCGGACGTTCCGCGAAGGCAAGCCGAATTGCGCATGATAAGCAGGGATATGCTGGTCATACCCGAAGTTACGGCCAAATCGGAAGGGGTAATACGGCTCCAGCAGTACGTTGTCTCCCTTCCGGAACACCAACACGCTCGGGCTGATAGCCAGCGCCCAATCCCTCAGCTCGGGCTCCAGCAACGGGCGCACCACGTTTTCCTGGCTGACAGGGTGGACATACCTCTCCACCTGGTCATCCTTGCATTCCCTCTTATTATTCACGAGGGGGCTTGAATGTGCGGCCAGCGTCCAGAAATGAATAGTACCGGCTGCATCCCGGGGAACCGTGGTCAACCGGCCCCGAATATCATACATCCGCATGGAGGTAGAAGCCGGCTCTGCACTCGCGAACTCCAGCATCCTCGGCACCAGCCCCCAATCCTGAAGGACTCGCGGGGCGAACTCCGGAAACAGCGAACAAACCCACGCATTGAAGAAATGCAGAGGGCACACGTACCGGGCCTGCCTCGGGAACTGGTGCGTGCTGATGTCTCCCAGAGCCTTATAAATCAAACAGAGCGCCGCCGGGCACAGAGAAAGTTTAACACCCCACGCCATCTGGCACGCCGGATAGATGGCATCTGGCCGGATCACTGTCTCGTCCCCGTACGGCATGGCAAATGAACACAGCCAGTACGTCAGATAGGCGGCACAGTGAGTCTGTGGGTCGACCCCCATCGGATTGGCCCCGTTCCGACGCCCCCTGGAGGGGATCTTCACATCATGCTTGGGCTTCGCACGTTTCTTGCGAGCAACGGCGGTGCCAACGCAGGGAAAATCTTCATACTGCTTCAGCCCGTCGTAGAAGTATTCCAGCCACACTGCCATACGCACCCGTTTTCTGTCCCCACGGGCGGGCTGCTTCCCCTTGTGCGACAGCTGGTACAGCTCCCGGTACGCCTTCATCAGGTACCGGTATGAATACCCCAGAGAATAATAGCCGTCCCCGTTAGTCTCGTCTTTGATCAGGTCCGGGAGGCATACTTCTTCATAAGGCTCCCCGTCAATGGGCAAGCCGCTCAGCTGGCTTAGGCTCCACAAATCAAGTGAAGTCTCTCCCTCCGCCGTGTAGAAGGTATTGGTCTCCGCACTAAATACTTCTATCATGCCGCAACAGAGACCCTTGGAGACGGGGTAACCATACCGGGAGGCGTACACGCTGTGGTAGATGCCAACCCGGACCAGCAACGGGGCGTAGTTGAACAGTACATATTCAGTGAACTCCACCGCCCCTTCTCGGAAGCTGTGGGCGTCTTGAAGCTTCAGTTCCCCAAACCAGCCCAGTGATAGTTCGTACTTGAACCTGATGGCTAAACAGTCCAATATGAACGGCTCCTCCCTATAACCCCATTTTAGGGGAGCCAGGAATAAGCCAAATCGGGGCGACTCGCCATGCACCTTCCCCGCAGACATGTCCCACCTTGCTGGTGTGAATTGAGGGGCTCGCACTAATTTCTCTTCAGCCGGCAGCACTCCCTCAATACCCAAGACCGGCTTCCATTCCCGGACTTCTCCCACCAGATACATCGGAATGCTCCTGGGGACGCTGTACAATAGACTGTCCCGGGCATGCAGGATGGCCCGCTCGACGGCTTTTATAGTGCGAAAGTCTCGCCCCTCTCGGGAGCGCAGGTGCTTCAGGAATCGAACAAGGTGCCTATCCTTCGGGAAGTCTTTCCTGTACTCCCCGGTGGCCCAGTCAAAAGTGAAGCCGATGTCAACTCTGGTAAGCCGGCCGAAGTCCATGCTCTCCCGGTCGGACCCCGACGACTCAGCCAAGGCAGCTATCTCCCCATGTTCACGGTCCAGGTCTTCCACGTTGAGCCATGTCACTGCCGGCACTGGACCCCGCGGAATGAGGTCGGCCCCGATAGCAGCAGCGGGGGCGGCAGAACCACCTGGAGCAGCCATATCTCTGCAAAGATATGCAAAGAAGAAGGTCAGAACAAATCACAAGAAAAAGGACTGCAAAGAAACTTTACTACAAGTCAAATGAACAAAATATTGCCAATTTCTGACGAAATTTCGGCAGAGTTTCCCCTAGGCCACAGGCGTAAGGGAAAACACGGGTGCGCGTCCACAAGGAGTGACGGCCCCAACAAAGCATGGTGGGCCCCGAGGGGAAACACCAGAAGTCCACCGGTCAAAAGTCTTCTTCCCATGGCTTAAGGCTTCTTCAATAGCACACTGCCTAGTGCCTTCCCCGGCACGCCCTGAAGTGGCATTCGCCGGTACACTACCCTGGGTGCCCTCACCGGCACACCCCGCAGCGCCCACCGGCCCCGAGGGCTTCGCCGGTACACCTTTCGGCCTTCCCCGGCACACTCGCCAGGTGTGTTCCCCGGCACGCTGGGCGACACCTTCCCCGGCACGCTCCGCGGGAGCTTCCCCGGCACGCTCCCCGTGCCCTCACCGACACGGCCTGAGGCCTCCTCACCGGCACGCTTCCAACATCGCTTCCCCGGTGCGGTCCCCATGCCCCTTCACCGGCACAGCCCCTCGAGAGCTTCCCCGGCACACCAGCTGGAGCTGTCTTCACCGGCACGGCCCTCACGCGCTCGCCGGTACACCCACCCGGATGTCTTCCCCGGTGCGCCTTCAGCCCCGTTCACCGGTGCGCCCATAAAGCCCCCACTCCCCGGCACGCTCCCGGGCATCTTCCCCGACACGCCTGTGGGGGTCCTCCCCGATGCGCCCTAAGCGGCCCTCGCCGGCACGCCCAGAAGCAGCCTCCCCGGCGCGCTACGGCGCTCACCACGACGGCACCGGCCGCGCTTGCCGACGCCCTCCCACGCCGAGAAGAGAAGCGAGAGGGAAGGGGAAGGGAGTAAGAGAGAGAAGGGGGGAGAGCTCTACCGTTACCGAACAAAGAAAAGGGGGGGGGAGGAAAGAGAAAAGAGAGGAGAAGGGAGAGAAGGGAAGAGGAAGAGAGAGACGGAGGGGGAACGCCTCCACGGCGGGCCCTCACCACGGTGATGACGGCGGCGGTTGCGGTGCTCGGCGACGGAGAAGAGGGGGAAGGAAGATGAAAGAGGGAGGGGGGGCGCCCGACGAAGAAAGAGAAGAGGGAGGGGGAATTTGAACGGGGGTGGTTCGAGTGAACCGCCCCCGCCCCTTTTATATGGCAAAGAAATAGAAAAAAAAAGGGAGATAAAAAAAGGAGGAGGAGAGAGGACACGAAAAAGCAGATGGGGAAATAAAAAAAAAGAGGAAAAAAAGGGAGAAGAGAGAAGAAAAAAAAAGAGAAGAAAAAAAAGGGTGAAAAAAAGAAGAGAAAAGGGAAAGGGGGGGAAATGAACAGAATGGGGAAAAGAAAATAAAAGAGAAGGGGATAAAAAAAAGAAGAAGAAAGAAAAGGGAGGAATAAAAAAGGGGAATAAAAGAAAAAAAGAGAGAGAAATAAATATATATATATGATATTAAAAATATATATATACATATACATACACATGTATGCGCATACATACTGGTATCTTCTTACGCATCTACTCGCACGTGTCAATGTGTGAGTCAATATCGTACGATAATAGGTGTCTCCGGAGAACGTTCCATCCCCACGATCTTGGACGGACACGCATTCACACAAGCAAAACAACTCTACCCCTGCAGGGACTCCACTAAACCCCCAACAGACAAGGCCCTCCTCGGCACCTTAGCCACCGCCCATCATACGAAATCGCCGTTGCGGGCCCTACGCCCGGATCGGCAGAACCTCTATCTTTACGTTGGCATTAGCCCCTTGCCAACGAATAAATCCCTTTCCGACGCAAGGCCCCGTGCCCTAGCCACCCACTCCGCACAATGTTGCCATTACGGACCTTACGTCCGAATCGGCGCGAATTCTCCCGTTGCGCTGGCATTCTATTCTTGCCAACGAGTGAACCTTACCTTCCGGCGCAAGGCTTCGTGCCCTAGCCTACACACGCATATCATTCACTCGTCAAAAAAAAAAGAGAAAATAAAATGGGGTTAAAAATAGAGATACCCCGCCGGACTCGTCCCTACGTGGGGACAAGGGTAAAAATGGCGATAACCCGGCCGTGGCGAAAACCCAAAAGGGCGCTACAGGCAAAATTGGGTACCCCACCGCGTGAAAACCCGAGAGGGTGCGTGGGCAAAAGTAAGAGGGGGCCAGTACCGGCGAAAACCCGAAAGGGCGCTTGTATCGGTAATGTGGTACAAAAAAAAAGAAGAGAGAGAGAAAGAAAAGACACGAAGAGATCAACAAAGCATGTCATTTCCCAGCATCCTGTCGGCACTGACGAAGAGACAAAGAGACTAAGAGGTCAACAAAACATGCCAGTTCTCGGCATCTCGTCGACACTGGTGAAGAGACCAAGAGATCAACAAAACATGCCAGTTCCCGACATCCTGCCGGCACTGACAAAGAGACAAAGAGACCAACAAAGCATGTCAGTTCCCGGCATCCTGTCGGCACTGGCGAAGAGACCAAGAGACCAACAAACTGCTTCAGTTCCCGACACCTCGTCGGCACTGATGAAGAGACTAAGAGACAACAAACCAGGTCAGCTCCCGGCATCTTGTCGGCACTGGCGAAGAGACCAAAAGACCAACAAAACATGCCAGTTCCCGGCATCTCGTCGGCACTGGCGAAGAAACCAAGAGATCGACAAAACATGCCAGTTCCCGGCATCATGTCGGCACTGGCGAAGAGACCAAGAGATCAACAGAGCATGTCAGTTCCCGGCATCCTGTCGGCACTGATGAAGAGACAAAGAGACAACAAACTGCTTCGGTTCCCGGCGTCCTGTCGGCACTAATGAATAGACTAAGAGACAACAAACCAGGTCAGTCCCCGGCACCCTGTCGGCACTGATGAAGAGACTAAGAGACCAACATACTACTTTAGTTCCCGACACTCCGTCGGCACTAACAAAGAGACCAACAAATAACAAACCAGGTCGGCACTCGACACCTCGTCGGCATCGACAAAGAGAGAAGAGACGAGGACACCCACGGGCATCGCCCGACTCATCCTTCGCCTGCGCTACCCGTGGGTGGGGGGCATTTGTGGACACCGAAAATCGCACATCTAAATGTCATGCTCGGCCCAGCATCGACAACGGTGCCGAGTGAAGAAACCCCGGAGAAATCGAGCATAAAAGGGCCCCACAGCCCATGGGCCTCGAAGAAAATCAAGCGGGCCACGACTCGCGCTCACAACGGGCTCAACATTGCCCATTTAGCCCTTCAACGGCACCCCCAAAGGGGCCTTCAACGGCACGCCCCAAAAGGGCCTTCAACGGCACGCCCCAAAGGGCCTTCACCGGCACGCCCCAAAAGGGCCTTCAACGGCACGCCCCAAAGGGCCTTCAACGGCACGCCCCAAAGGGGCCTTCAACGGCACGCCCAAAGGGGCCTTCAACGGCACGCCCCAAAGGGGCCTTCACCGGCACACCCCTTTGGGGTCTTCGGCGGCACGGCCTTTCGGGTCTTCAGCGGCACGGCCCTTTGGGTGTTCGGCGGCACGGCCCTTTGGGGGCCTTCGACGGCACGCCCAAAGGGGCCCTCAGCGGCACAGCCTCCAGAGGCTTCAGCGGCAGGCCCTTTTGGCTCCCCCACGGCACGCCTGTTCAGCCCGTCAACGGCACAGCGGTGAAGCTTTTCAACGGCAAGACGACGTGCAGCCCATGCCCTACGCTTCCTTGGCGCGCAGTGAGCCGTCTGAGGTGGAAACCGTCCATTGGGCCACGTGAGCTACCCCCCTGACAACCCAGGACGTGGCAGGTCAAAGGCCATCATCACGAGGCCGCCTTCCCGCCTTCAACTGCGGTGTTCAGAAGGCTTCCCGCTGCTGGGCGTATAAAAGACCCCGGCTTCGACAAACAAAAGGGGGAGAGGCAAAAAAAAGAAGGAAGAAACACAGAGAAGAGAGAGCAAAAGAGAGAGAGACACCCACAGATAGAAAAAGAGGAGAAGAGAAAAAAGAAGAAGAGGCATCCCGGCGTGAGCTCCCTCCGGCGATCACCGGGAAGAAGCAAGAGTAAGGGAGAGATAGAGCTCGATGTAATGGGAGAGAGAGTTAGGGGCTTTCCTTTGTAGCCGGTTCCTTCCCCCCTCCTGTGCTATTTTCTTTTTCTTTCATTTTTTCTTTCAGTCCACAGCCTTGTCGTGGGCATTTTCTTTTGCAATGTATGTGTAGGGCTCCGGCTCCTTTTGCTTCCCATGAATGAGAAAATCATCTTCCTTGGGTCTTCCTTGCTATGTCCGATGGCTTGTTCTCGCCTTCACAACGCATGCGGTGCATGGTTCGTTTTCTTTGTTTCTCCGGTTTCTTTCAAGTCACCGTATCAATGTGAGGCCTCCCCTTTGAAGCCTGGCCTTGTGGGTCCTTCACTCACTTCCAGCAGCCCTTCCCTGACCTCGAGCTCCCCTTCTTTCCATAGAGCGCCTGCAAGCCCCCAGCCCACACACTTGGCTCCCTTTTAATCCTCCAGCGACACATCTTTCTGGCCCTTGGCCGGCACACCTTTTCCATCCTCAGCAGCAAGCACTTTTCGGCCCTCAGCGGCACACCCCCCCCATCAGCCCTCAGCGGCACACTCACCTTGGCCCCCCCAGCGGCACACCTTTCAGTCTCCCAGCAGCCCACTTCTTGGCCTCGCCCCAAGCCCCTTTCCTTCACGTTTTTCGAGGCTCTATAAAGGTGTTGCTCCCCCCGGGGGCCCACCTCCAGTTGTCGGGTTCCACCACTCCATGTGGACGCGTTCCCTTTATCTCCCTTATGCCCCGGGTCAAGGGGAGATGCTGCCGAATTTTTGTGAGAAATCGATAAACAATTAAAAGAGGCAAAAGGAGGCAACAAACGAGCAGAATAACTAATGAAACCTTCCAACTCATCAAATCACTGCCGGCACCACGACGAGAACTGAACCAAGCTAGCTAACCACCCGGCCGCCCGAGCATCCGACCCACAAGGAAAGAGATCGAACCGAACAAAGAAAACAAAACAAGGGAGGAATTTTATATGAAACTACACAAGGGTTAAGACAAGAAGAAAAGAAAAGTCTTAAAACAAATAATAGAAAACTGATCGAACCTCCACCAGCACGTTCCGATCGGCCCTTCAACGGTGCGTTCTTAATCAACCGGACTGCTCACCAAATCCCTTCCCCAGCGGCACGCCTCTTGAACCCTCAGCGGTACACCCCAATCCCCTTGGCCGGCACACCTTGTTGCCCCCAGCGGTACATCCTATTCCCCCCACCTTCAGCGGTACACTCCCCTCAGCGACACACCCTTGCTTTCATAACCTCCACCGGCACCCTTTTTTGTGCCCTCAGCGGTACACCCTTTTTCTTGTCCTTCGCCGGCACGCTCCCCTCTAGGCCCCTCAGCGGTACACTCTTACCTTCCCTTCGCCGGTACACCCTCAGCCACTGTATAGGCTTGAGCCAGCCAGCGTACAGACTTCATGATGGCCAGCGTATAGACTTAGGCAGTGTATAGACTTCACACTCCAATGTATAGACTTATCCAGCGTATAGACTTGTCCAACGTACAGACCTTGGGTTTGGCAACGTATAGACTTCAAGCTGCAGCCAAAGGGGCGATGTACAGACTTCATGTCTTGGCCAACGTACAGACTTTGGACTTGGCCAATGTATAGACTTTGGGGCCAGCCAACGTATAGACTTCATGGTGGCCAGTGTATAGACTTGGGGTTGGCCAGTGTATAGACTTGGCCAACGTATAGACTTTGGGCCAGCCGATGTACAGACTCTATGTCACAACGTACAGACTTTGGGTTTGGCACCGTATAGACTTTGAACAGCAACGTGCAGACTTGGGGTTGGTCAGTGTATAGACTTGTCCAATGTATAGACTTTGAGCCATCCAATGTATAGACTTTGAGCAGCCAACGCATAGACTTCGAGCCCGGGGAACGTACAGACTTTATGCCATCCCTATTGCCTCCAGCGGCACACTCCCTCCAGCCTTCAGCGGCACACCCTCACCATTGCCGCCTTCAGCGGCACACCCCAAGTAGCCTCCAGCGGTACACCCCTCTCCAGTCCCCAGCGGTACGCCCCTTTAGCGCCCAGCGGCACACTCTTGCCCTCAGCGGTACACCATGTTTCCTTCGCCGGCACACTATATATATATATGCATATATATGGCCCGATAAGGGCACCAACACTATCAAATAAATTAACAGACATTACGCTAATTGAAGGACTCCGAAGGCGCAACGTTAATAATGATTCGAAGGCATAAATAAACAACAAACATCAAATCAGAGATCAGAACATATAACCAAGAAAATCCAAAATAAAAGACGTTAGGGTCCACACTGCAGCCCCCATCTCTCCCCGCGACCCGGGGCAAAAGGAACAATAATGCCGCCCTCTCAGGCCGGGCTCGGATCTCAGGAGTCATCCCAACATGGTCCGGTCTCGACCTGGCCTCGGGCCAACATCTTGATCAGACCGGGTTTGCTCCTCGTTCCGGACACCCTCCGAGTCATTCCTAAAATTGCCGGGTGTTCGTCAAACACTTGAACGGATTTGTCTCGGCTTTTCCTGTTGCGTTCCCATCACGGACCCGTGTCCGAATATGAAAAGGTCCACGAGTGACCGACATGGCCAGTGGCTCGCATCCTAATGCGTACTTTGGTGTGATTTTCTCCTGCCTCTTTCTCGCACAATTAGTACTATTCTTTCGGCCGCGGGGCCCCTAATTTCGGCAATTAATCAAGGGTATTCCCTCGTATGGGGGATGTAAATGACGTCGTGACCTTTATGGCGCGACGGGATTCGGTCCCGACACGAACTACATAATCGTCTGACGAAGTCAGATCGAGCGCACCATGGGCTCTTCGGAGCCCGAACAAATTGTCACTTCGGTGACTGGCACGCCCACGCAGTTAATAAACGAATAAACCAACGAGACAATAATAAACGAAAAAAAAAAGTGCGTCCACAACACCTCAAGAAGATCCCGACCCGATTTACTGTATGGGAGATGCTGTCTTTGGACGAAGAAACGCGGCGAACCATCATCGCCGCACTCCAGACGCCAGCACACCTTGAAGCCTGCCTAGCAGAGATATCACCTGAGGTGGCCGTGGCTTTCACAGAAGATGACATGCTCCTGCCCACCTGCAGCCATAACAGACCCCTCTACATGAAAGGGCAGTTGAACGGCCAGCCTATCAACAGGGTCCTGATCGACCCAGGGGCAGCAGTGAATATACTTCTTTATCGGGTGTACCAAAAGCACTACTTTGATGTGCACCTGGTTGAGGTCAAAAATGTCAAGATTGCCGGTTTTAACCAGAAATGCGAGGTGCCCATGGGGGTTGCAGAGTTCAACTTGACCTTTGATGACTTTACCACCAAGGTCCAGTTCCACGTCATCAACTCCAACACCTCCTATAAGGCATTGCTTGGCCGGCCCTGGCTACACCAGAACAGAGTGGTGCCCTCCACCCTGCATCAATGCATCAAGTACCCCTGTGAGGGGAAGGAAGTCAGAATCTTCGCCGATCTCCACTCGTTCGAGGTGTTTGAGTGTCATCTGTCAGATGTCAACCTATATCTAGAGAAGGCGAAGCAAGCTCCCCAAGCCGCCCAAGACAAGGGAAAGAAGAAAGTGGAGTCAGGAGGCTGGTTTCCTCCCCCACCCCCAGGCTATGTGGCTCCCCCACATGTAGCATTCATTGCACAAGAGGGGGGGTATTTAAGGCAGCCCCTCTCGCCATCTACTCTACACCGGGGACGCCTTGCCTCGAAGACCTGCTGGAGGATGTCAGAGTCCCGCCAGGGATCATCAAACCCATTACAGAAATTGACTGTCAAGTAGCGGAGCAGCTGAGAAGTTTTGAAGTGCCTAACCCGGAGGGGCCATCCACTATCTTTTATGTTGCCGGGGAAAAGCCAGTCATGGAAGACGATGATTGCCGGTTTCCTGACGAGTTGCATGACCCGCACGTCCCCATTGCGGGACTCCCCCACATGACCGACCAGGCAGCCAGAATGGTCAGAAAGTAGAAGATTCCTCCCTACCAGCCCTCCAGTCGGAAGGAAATGTTTGAAAGAATGTGGAGCCCACCAAACCTGGAGCGGCGGCTACTGCAAATCACCAAGCACCCCGGTCTGGGCTTTTCACTAGAAGATTATTACGAAGCTGATGTGATATCAGTTTCGGCCTTGTCCGGCGACGACCCCGCGGAAACTGCAGATTTGCGGGAAGCCCACCAAGATGTATATTTCAGGTCTCCGGCTGAGGAGGCGCAAGACGAAGATGTGTTCCTTTGGAACCCCCTCCGCCACCGCTGCACGGGGGAGACCTCCTCCTTCCCTGAGGGACCAACCTCGAAGGGTCACACCACCGAGACGCCCTCACATCGGCCTGCTGGCGAAGCAAAGAGCAATAGCATGGGCCATGCTCCGAATTCCCCTCGATACGACCTCGTCATGTACGCCTTGTACCATAGGCAGCAACGGGAAATCGGGATGTCAAAGGCACGGCTGGCTGAGTTGACCTCGCTAGTGACTGACCTGATCCAAGGTTCTCTCCACCCGTGGGGTGGCCATATGTCTCGGCCCCGAGATACCAGTCCTAACGCCCCCGTCTGGTCAAGAAGGGAAACAAGAGACACGGCAAGCCCATTAACAAGGCGGCCAACCAGGCGAGGCCTGACACTCCAAGAGAAGCTGCAGAAGCCCTACTCTTTCCCAAGAGAGAAGACTCGGGGTATCTTTGACTGGGCCTGCCATTACGGCAAGGTCTCCCTCCCACAGTCCAAGAGGCCGCAGGACACCCGAAGGAATGGGGACCCACTGTTTTGTCCCTACCACCAGATGATGGGCCATGCCATCGAAGACTGCTATGTCTTCAAAGACATTGCTCAAGACCTCATTAATAGGGACGAGCTCAGAATGGGAGACTATGTGGTAGCCCCGCCACGCCCCCACGTGGCGGATAGCCCCAGAACAGGAGCCTATACCGTGTCCATCCAGTACCAGGCGCCTGAAGATGCGGCTACCCCGGCCCCCGCCGGAGCTGTCTATGATGAGTACACAGAAGACCCCGAGGTGGTCCTGTGCCTTTCTGCACCAGCGGACCCCACGGACCCGGCGGCTACGGTCCAGGAGGAGTGCGCGGCGAATGCAGCCTCCACGCCCATTCATGAGGAACAAGAAGAGGGGGATGGCGTCCTCGAGCCCGAGGACAATGAAGACCAAAACTTTGTCGATTTGTCGCCAGCCCCGCCGAAAATTGAAAATGGCGGCCAGGCCACAGTCGACGAATTGATTGAGATCAACCTTGGCACAGAAGGTGACCCCAGGCCGACCTTTCTGAGTGCTCTTATGCCCCTACAGGAGAGAGAGCAATACACAAAGCTGCTGCAAGAATTCTGGGATTGCTTTACCTGGAACTATAAAGAAATGCCCGGGCTCAGCCCCGAGGTGACTCAGCACATCTTGGCCATTGATCCCAAGGTGGAACCAGTGAAGTAGTCTCCCCGGCGTATGAGGTCGGAATTGATCAGCCAGATCTGCAAGGAGGTCGACAAGCTCATAGATGTCGGCTTCGTGGCGGAAAATCAATACACCACTTGGTTGGCCAACATCGTACCGATGAAGAAGAAGAATGGACAGATCAGGATTTGTGTGGATTTCCGCGACCTGAATAAAACCTGTCCAAAAGATGACTTCCCGGTGCCTATCACCGAATTGATGATTGATGCAACCACTGGCCACGAGGCCTTGTCCTTTATGGATGGATCGTCCGGCTATAACCAAATTTGGATAGCCGATCACGACCGGATTCACACGGCCTTCAGATCGCCCAAGGGGGTATTCCACTACAAGAGGATGCCCTTCGGCCTCAAGAATGCCGGTGCTACATATCAGCGGGCGATGACCAAGATCTTCGACGAGCTGCTATATAGCAAGGTCGAATGCTACATCGACGATCTGGTTGTCAAGACTAAGAGGAGAGATGAACATCTGAGCGACCTCAGGGTCGTCTTCCAAAGGCTCCGGCTGTATGGGCTGAAGATGAACCCCATGAAGTGCGACTTCGGCGTGTCCAGTGGAAAGTTCCTCGGCTTTATTGTCCGGCACAGAGGGATCGAGATTGACCCCTTCAAGATAAAAGCCATTCAGGAGTTGCCCCCTCCGAAGAGTCTGGGAGAGCTGAGGTCCCTACAGGGCCGTTTAGCTTACATCCGCAGGTTCATTTCCAACCTGTCGGGGCGCTGCCAACATTTTCACAGACTGATGATGAAGAATGCACCCTTCAGCTGGGGTCACGAATGCCAACACGCGTTCGACCAGCTAAAGGAGTACCTGAAGACCCCGCGAGTCTTGGGGGCACCTGTCAAAGGCAGATCGCTTATTCTCTACATAGCGGCCACCGAATATTCATTGGGGGCAATGCTCACCCAGAATAATGATGAGGGGAAAGAGCAAGCTCTCTACTACCTCAGCCGGAGATTGGTGGGAGCGGAGGCCAGGTATACCCCGATTGAGAAGGTCTGTCTTACCTTGGTCTTCGCAGTCAAGAAGTTGAGGCACTACATGCTGTCCCATGAAGTGAGTTTAATATCCAGAGCTGATCCTATCAAGCACATTCTCTCCCAGCCAGTCCCAAAGGGGCGCCTTGGCAAGTGGGCCGTGCCGCTCATGGAGTTTGACATCACCAACGTGCCGCAAAGGGCCGTTAAGGGACAAGCCATCGCGGATTTCTTCGCAGCACACCCTGTGCCCGAAGACTCCCCGTTAGCCACAGAGCTACCCGAGGATGAGACACTAGAGGTGGATCAGGTCCAACAAGCTATCTGGCAACTATACTTTGACGAGGCCTCGAGAACAGAAGCGACCCCGTCCGTAAGCGCCAAGGTACGGGCCGGAGCTGGCATCGTCCTCAAATCTCCAGACGGAGAAGTGATGCACACTTCCTACTGCATTAGCAAGCCCTGCACAAATAATGAAGCAGAGTATGAAGCTCTGATCATCGGTCTCCAGGTGGCCCTCCAAATGGAGATCAAAATGCTCCAAGTATTCGGCGACTCGCTGCTGGTCGTCAAGCAGGTCCAGGGACAGTTTGATGTCCGAAAACCTGAGCTGCTCCCTTATCACACTAAGGTGAAGGGGCTCATGGAGCGGTTCTACCTCCTCGAGATAGGCCATGTCGCCAGAGGGGAGAATGCACAAGCCGACGCCCTGGCAAAATTGGCAAGCTCACTGGCAGTGCCTCCAGATGGATCTCTCAATATCCAAGTAATAAATCAGCGCCAAATGCCCAGTATGATAGAAGAGGAACCAGAAGAAGGAGAGCTAGAAGTCACTACAGCAGAAGCCATCGGCCTACCTGACTGGAGAGACCCCCTGATGTAGTGGTTCAAATACCAGCAACTGCCCAAGCAGAGAGAAGAGAGGATCAAGCTGATCAGAATTAAGGACTCTTATGAGCTCCGAAACGGAATATTATTCCGAGTGGTGGCCGACGCCAAGCAGAGATTACTTCTCCGGTGCTTGTCCATTAAGGAAGCTTGGAGGGTCATGAAGGAGGTCCATGCCGGGACAGCTGGTGCACATTAGGCGGGACCGAAAATGAAGATTGAAATAAAAAAGCTCGGCTATTATTGGCCTGTAATGTTCGACGACTGCTGCAAATATGCTAAGTCGTGTCAGAAATGTCAGGAGCATGCCACCATACCCAGAAGGCCCCCCATGCAATTACACCCAACGGCGCCCAGTTGGCCGTTTGCCCAATGGGGAACAGACGCTGTGGGTCCCTTACCTGCATCTTCCACAAGTTGCAGGTACATTTTGGCGGCAACCGACTACTTCTCCCGTTGGGCAGAGGCTGTCGCCTTACGAGAGGTCACCGGAGAGATCGTGGTCAGGTTTGTCCGCCGTAATATTATATTCCGGTTTGGCGTGCCCGACCGAATTGTGTCAGACAACGGCAGCCACTTCCGCAACCAGAAGGTCTACCGGCTGGGAGAAAAATATAAAATTGATTGGAGAACATCGACTCCTTATAATTCACAGGCTAATGGGCTGGCCGAAGCTTTTAATAAGACACTCTGCACCCTCCTGGCCAAGACTGTTAGCTCTAACAAAAGGGACTGGGAAGAGAGGATGTACGAGGCGCTATGGGCGTACCGAACCGTATACAAGACCCCAACAGGCTACTCGCCCTTTTCTCTCGTATATGGCTCGGAGGCAATCGTCCCCGTTGAACTGGAGATATCTTCCCTCAGGGTCGCCATTCAGCATGGACTTGTCCATGAAGGGCAGACCAACGTCGAGCGAAGACTCGAAGAACTCTCCAATCTGGAAGGAAAACGGCTTCAGGCCCAACAGAACATTCAGGTCTACCAGGCCCGGATTGCACGCACCTTTGACAAGCTTGTCAAGGAACACGAATTCAAGAAGGGTGACCTTGTCATGGTCAAGAGAAGAGATCTCATGGCTGTCAACCCCAAGGCCAAGCTGAATGAGAACTGGCTCGGACCTTACGTAGTCCAAAAAGTCTACGAAGGCGGAGCCTATGTAATTGTCAACCACCGCGGGGAAGTTCAATTCCCGCCTCTTAATGGAAGGCACTTGATACTATACCACGCTCCGGCGCCCCCATTCAATCAATAATATTATCCTTCGCCCTATTTTGGGCGGATTTGCGTCATTAATGTCCAAACGACTTGACCATTGCCCGTGTTTTCAAAAAGAAGAAGAGAAAAAAAGAGGAAAAAAAAAGAAGAGGAAAGTAAAGAAAAAAAGAGAGAAAAAAAGAGAGAAGAGAGAAAGGAAAAAGAGAGAAGAAAAAAAAAAGAAAAAAAGAGGGGAGAAGAAGAGGAAAAGGGAAAGAAGAACAAAAGAAGAACAAAAAAAAAGAGGAAGGAAGAAAAAAAGAGAGAGAGAAAAGAAAGAAAAAGAGAAAAGGGCAAGGGAAGAATGAAAGCCAAGAAGAAGGGGGAACGCCCCCCATTTCCAATCATCGCCCCGCATCAGCGGAGATACTAAAATAAATTAAACAAACTCTTCTCTCCGTCCTCCCCGGGCGGTGAGCACCCCTTTGGCTTGGACCTCCAGTCCGGGTCATTGACTAAACAAACTCTTCTCTCCGTCCTCCCCGGGCGGTGAGTACCCCTTTGGCTTGGACCTCCCGTCCTGGTCATTGACTAAACAAACTCTTCTCTCCGTCCTCCCCGGGCAGTGAGTACCCCTTTGGCTTGGACCTCCAGTCCGGGTCATTGACTAAACAAACTCTTCTCTCCGTCCTCCCCGGGCGATGAGTACCCCGTTGGCTTGGACCTCCCGTCCAGGTCATTGACTAAACAAACTCTTCTCTCCGTCCTCCCCGGGCGGTGAGTACCCCTTTGGCTTGGACCTCCCATCCAGGTCACTAACTAGACAAACTCTTCTCTCCGTCCCCTCTGAACGACGAGGAACCCGATCTCTCGCCAAGGCCCTTCGCCTGAGGCCGGTACGCGGTTCCAACATTGTGGCGAGACCAGTGAGTCGCCCATTCGGTATGGTGGAGTGGTCCCCTCGTCCTCCCCCTGGGAGGGCGAGCACTCTCCCGTGCCCTAACATGGGCCCCTGCCTGGTTCCCCCAGAATGAATCACCGCAAAGACTCACGCCCTACTAATGTGTCTCAGCACAACAAAAGAGAGAGGGAAGATGAAGAGTTTGAAAGAGGGGGTGGCTCGTTCGAGCCACCCCCCTCCTTTATATAAGGGGGGGGCAAGCAAAAAAAAAGAAGAAGAAGAAAGAAAAAAAATAAAAAAAGGAAAAAAATGAATAAAAAGAAGAAGGGGGAGAGAAAAGAAGAAAAAATAATAATAATAATAAAAGGGAGAAAAAGGAGGGGAAGAAGAAAAAAGAGGAAGAGAGGAAAATAAAAAGGATGAAGAAGGAAAAGGAACAAAAGGAGAAAACCAAAAAAAGAGATATATAAAATATTAAATGAATATGTGTGTATATATATATATGTATATATACGCGCATATGCCTTCGTACGCATCTACCCATATATGTGGATGTGTGAGTCAATAATGCACGATAATAGATGCCTCCGGGGGAACATTCCATCCCCACGACCCTGTGCCAACGAGCGTCCGTACAAGTGAAGACGACTCTACCCCTGCAACTCTACCCCTGCCGTGGCATCACTACCCTGCCAACAAACAAGTCCTTCCCTGGCACGTTGCCTCGTGCCTCAACCACCTCCCATCGTACAAAATCGCCATCACGGGCCTTATGCCCGGATCGACAGGGCCTCTATCCTTGCGCTGCCATTCATCCCTTGACAGCGAATAAAACCCTTTCCGGCGCAAGGCCCCGTGCCCTAGCCACCCACTCCGCACAATATTGCCATTACGGACCCTACGTCCGAAGCGGCACGAATTCTCCCGTTGCGCTGGCATTTTCCTCTTGCCAATGAATGAGTCTTACCTTCCGGCGCAAGGCTTCATGCCCTAGCCGACACTTGCGTATCACTCGCTTGTCAAAAAAAAGAAGAAAAGAAAATGGGGTTAAAAAAAATAGAGATACCCCGCCGGACTTGCCCCTACACAGGGACAAGGGTAAAAATGGCAACAACCCGGCTGTGGCGAAAACCCGAAAGGGCGCTACAGGCAAAATCGGGTACCCCGCTGCGTGAAAACCCGAGAGGGCGCGTGGGTAAAAGTAAGAGGGGGCCGATGCCGGCGAAAACCCGAAAGGGCGCTTGTGTCGGTAATGTGGTTCAAAAAAAAAGAAGAGAGAAAAGAAGAAAAGAAAAGAAGAGACAACAAACCAGGTCAGCTCCCAACACCCTGTCGGTACTGACGAAGAGACAAAGAGACAACAAACCAGGTCAGCTCCCGACACCCTGTTGGCACTGACGAAGAGACAACAAATCAGGTCAGCTCTCGACACCCTGTCGGCACTGACGAAGAGACAAAGAGACAACAAACCAGGTCAGCTCCCGACGCCTTGTCGGCACTGACGAAGAGATCAAGAGACAACAAATCAGGTCAGCTCCCGACATCCAGTCGGCACTGACGAAGAGACCAAGAGACCAACAAGTCGGGTCAGCTCCCGACGCCTTGTCGGCACTGACGAAGAGACAACAAACCAGGTCAGCTCCCGACACCCTGTCGGTACTAACGAAGAGACAACAAACCAGGTCAGCTCCCGACACCCTGTCGGCACTGACGAAGAGACAAAGAGACAACAAACCAGGTCAGCTCCCGACACCCTGTCGGCACTGACGAAGAGACAAAGAGACAACAAACCAGGTCAGCTCTCGACACCCAGTCGGCACTGACGAAGAGACCAAGAGACCAACAAGCCAGGTCAGCTCCTGACGCCTTGTCGGCACTGACGAAGAGACAAAGAGACAACAAACCAGGTCAGCTCCCGACGCCTTGTCGGCACTGACGAAGAGACCAAGAGACCAACAAACCAGGTCAGCTCCCGACACCCTGTCGGCACTGACGAAGAGACCAAGAGATCAACAAATCAGGTCAGCTCCCGACACCCTGTCGGCACTGACGAAGAGACCAAGAGACAACAAGCCAGGTCAGCTCCCGACACCCTGTCGGCACTGACGAAGAGACCAAGAGACCAACAAGCCAGGTCAGCTCCCGACACCCTGTCGGCACTGACGAAGAGACAAAGAGACCAACAAATCAGGTCAGCTCCCGACGCCCCGTCGGCACTGACGAAGAGACAAAGAGACCAATAAACTGGGCATGTGCCCGACATCCCGCCGGCATTAGCAATGAGAAGAAGAGACAAATAAGTCACGGTGGCTCCCGACGTCCCGGCGGCACCGACGAAGAGAAAAAGGGACCAGTACACTCGCGGGCACTGCCCGGCTCATCCTTCGCCCGCGCTACCCGAGGGTGGGGGGCATTTGTGGACACCAAAAATTACACACCCAGATAACCTACTTGGCCCAGCACCGACAGCGGCGCCAAGTGAAGAAGCACCGGTGAGACCGGTCATCCAGACTCCCCAAATATGCACACTGCTGCGAAGCCGTCCCCGGAGTCACGACAGCCAAGAGAAACCAACCCCCGGAAAGCTCACAATCTGTGGCCCCCGAAGAAAACCAAACGAGCCATAACTCGTGCTCAAGACGGGCTCAAGTCAACCCCAACGGCACACCCGAGCCCCAGCGGTACACCCCCTAGGGGGTCTTCAGCGGCACACCCCCCCAAGGGGAGGGGGTCTTCAGCGGTACACCCCCCAGGGGAGGTGTTCAGCGGCACACCCCCCGGGGGGGGGGGGGGGGGTGTTCAGCGGCACACCCCCCAGGTGGGGGTCTTCAGCGGCACACCCCCCCAAGGGGGGGTCTTCAGCGGCACGCTCCTCAGGGCCTTCAACGGCACGTTGTTTGCCCCCTTCAGCGGCACACTTGGGCAACCTCCAGCGACACGCCTTTTGCCCTCTTCAGTGGCACGCTTACAGTGTCTTACAGCAACACACTTCTTAAGCCCGCCAACGGCACAGCGTGAAGGCTTTTCAAGGGCCAAACAACGTGACGCCCATACCCTACGTGTCCTTGACGCGCAGTGAGCTATCCGAGGTGTCGATCAGAGATTGGGCCGCGCAGGCTATTCCCCTGACAGCCAAGACGGGAGAAGTCAAACCCCATGATCACCAGTCGCTTCCCGCCTCTGACTGCCGTGCTCGAGGGCTCCCGCTGCTGGGAGTATAAAACCACTCCCGTTCCGGCAAAGAAGGGACAAACAAGGAGAGGAGGAGAAGAGACGACCAGACACGACGCCACCTACGAGAAGAAGAAGAAAGAGAGAGAAGAGAAGGGAGAAGGCTCCGGCGTGGAGTCTTCCGACGACCACCAAGCAGCGAAGAGAGAGTAAGAGAAAGAGAGAGAGAGGGAGGGTCTGTGTAGCAGTGGGAGTGGGGAAGGGCAGAGGAGCCATCGCCTCTGCTCGACCCCAGCTTCCCTCCTATTTCCTCTCCATGTTCTTCCTTTTCTTCTTCTCCCCTCTTCTGTGGCTTCGGCCTTGATGTATATCGCAATGTGTATGGCCGGTCACGGTCATTTCTCTTTATGAATGAAAGTCTATGGCCCTTCTTTTGGGTCTCTTCTGGCCTCTCTCGATCTATCCCACTGCATGTGGTGTGTTGTTCATTTTCTCCACTTCTCCGGCGTCTTTGGATTCTCCGTAGCGATGTGATTCCTCCCGTATGATCCTTGGCCTCATGTGCTCTTTGCCCCCCCCCCTTTTTATGGCCATCAGTTGTGCCCATCTGCTTGAAGGGAGAGAGACCCTCCTTCTCCTCCTGAACACCCAGCTACCAGTAACCCACCTTTGGCCTTCAACCCTCCTTCTCTTCCTGAACACCCAGCTACCAGTAGCCCACCCTTGGCTTTCCTCCCTCGACACGGCCTTAACGGCCTTTGCCGGCACGCCTTTGGCCCTCTGTCCCCGGTATGGCTTTAAGAGCCTTCACCGGTACGCCCTCAACTTCCCTTCGCCGGTGCGCCACTTGGCATCGTTCACCGGCACAGCCCACCTGTGGCACTTCCCGGCACGCCCCAGGGGGGGGACCTTTGCCGGCACGGCCCCAGCGGCCTTCCCCGGCACACCCTTGACCCTCCTTCATCGGCACCCCCTAGTGAGTCACAGGGAGGCCTTCTACCCCGTTGCTTTCAGCCTTTCCGAGATTTTATCAAAGGTGTTGCCGCCCTCGGGCGCCCACCTCCAGTTGTCGGGTTCCGCCACTCCATGTGGACACGTTTCCTGTATCTCCCTTACGCTCGGGACAAGGGGAGATGCTGCCGAATTTTTGTCAGAAAATAACAAGACGTTAAAAGGCAAAAGGAAGCAACAAACGAACAGAACAATCAATGATAAAATTTTCCAACTAAACAACCCACTACCGGTGACATGAGGACCAAACCGACTAACAACATGGCAGACCGAACGTCTGACTTGCGAGAAGGGGCTGAACAGAATAAAGAAAAGGAAAATTTTATATAAGACTACATAAAAATTAAAAAAAGAAGAAAAGAAAAGCCTTAAAAATAAATAATAGAGGAGTGAACCTTCAGCGGCACGCCTGTTCCAGCCTTCACCGGCACACTCCCACCACCATACTCCTCCACTGGTACACCTCCTTTGGGCCTCCACCGGTACGCCTTCACACCCCTCTTTAGCGGTACACACACCCTCACCACCCTTAGCGGTACACCCTTCTCCCTTTCTCAATGCCCTATTCTCCCCTTTACCGGTACACCCTTCATCTTCTTTCACCGACACACCTTCTTCTACCTTCGCCGGCACACTCTCCCTGGCGCCTTCCCCGACACGTCTCCATCTCCCTTCACCGGTACGCCTTGGGGCGCCCTCGCCGGCACGCCTGGCATTCCCTTTACCGGTACACCCCCAGCGGCCCTATCTCATGATATTGGTAGTAATAGTGATGATAATAATTAAATTAAAAATATATATATCAATAATAATTAAGGAAATTCGAGCATATATAGGACATAAACAGAAAAAGGGTGCAACAGAAGTAATAATAGTAAAAAAAGGGGGGTGAAATAATTATAATAATAGTAACAAAAACGGGAAATCAGTCGGGACAAATGCATAAAGAAGTAATAAACAGCAAAAGGAAGGAGAGGAACATATAATTAAAAATCCCAGATAAAAATGCCAGGGTCCACATTGCAGCCCCATCTCTCCCCGTGACCCGACGTAAAAGGAACAACAATGCCGCCCTCTCAGGCCAGACCCAAGTCTTGGGAATTATCCCGACATGGCCAGGCTCCGACCTAATCTCGGGCCGACATTATAATCAGACCGGATTCGTTTCTTGCCCCGGATCCCTTCCGAAGCATCATTAAAATTGCCATGCATGTGGTAGACATTTCAACGGTCCCACCTCGGTTTCCGTCGCATTTCTATCACGGACCCGTGTCCGAATATGAAAAGGTCCACGAGTGACCAACATGGCCAGTGGCTCGTATCCTAATGCGGGCTTTGGTGTGATTTATTCCTGTCTTTTTTCTTTGCGCAATCAGTATTATTTATTTCGGCCGAAGGCCCCTAATTTCGGCAATTAATCAAGGGTATTCTCTCGTATGGGGGATGTAAATGACGTCGTGACCTTTATGGCGCGACGGGATCTGGTCCCGACACGAACCACACAATCGTCTGACGAAGTCAGGTCGAGCGCACTATGGGCTCTTCGGGGCCCGAATAAATTGTCACTTTGTGACTGGCATGCCCACGCACTTAACAGACAAATAAACGCACCGAATAAATCGACACAAACGAACGACGAACGACGAACGAGCGTGTCGAAAAGTGCGTCCACAACCGCACAGTGCGTCGACCCGGTCGGAGATTGGTCGACCGGACTGGTATGGACACCATAGCCAGAGACAGGCACGACTCAATAAGTTGTCGGTACCGGACACACAGCACTACTCGGGCATCGCAGGCATCCTTATGGCTAGGAGACAGTCTAGAGTCTTCGTCTTGAGTCTTAGTGTTTTTTCATTATTTATTGGGATTGTAACTGGTGTGTAGTGTGTGCTTGTATTTTTTGGGATTAATTTTGGGTCAAGAGAGTGCTAGTTGGGTAATGTCATCAAAAAGGGTCCAATTCGGGGTTTGTTTTCAAATTGGGCCTCAAGGCCACTTGGAGCCCAATTGGGCCACTCCCTCTCTTATGGGCTTCCTAGCTTAGAGGGCTCATTAGGCTGGTCTATGGTCCATGGTAGAATTTTGACCAAAGGAGTCAAATTTGACCTTTGAGAGTGGGGCGCCCCCACCCATTCCACATGTGGGATTTGAATATTCCCTCTCCCTATAATGCCCCTCTCTCTCTCATTGACCAAGGGTAAGTTAGGTCTTTTTTCCTAAGTCTAGGGTTTCATATTTAATCTCTCTTGTAATGATTTTAATGCATGGAATATATGAATTTTTGTGGAAGAACTCCAAGGGGCGCCCCTCTCTCTCTCCTCCTCCTTCTTGCAGTAGAGAGATCTACAGATCTAGGGTGTGAAACCCTATTCTTTGGGAGTGATTCTAACTTCTATCACCTCCGCTGGGTGCGACGCTCAGCCACCGCCACCGGCGCCGCCATCCGTGCCACCATCGAGCTGCCACAAGCCATCCTTTGACTTGTTGTCCAGAGCTGCAGGACAGAGGATAGAGGGTGAAAGGAAATGTTTGTTCTCCAAATCACACCATCAGATCGTCTTCAAATTTAGATAGACTCTTCCCCGCGTCCTTCCCTATTCCCAGTTCAATTTTCACTTCGATCCACCACCATTTGATCCCCTTCCCACCTTTGTTTTCTCACCCTACACAGTCTATATGTGTGCAGACCTGAGAGATAGAACCATGCAAACCTATTTTTTCCACCCCCTAAACCTTCTCTGATCATCACCAAACTTGGTGTGCGCGACCCCCACTTTCCCCTATTTCATCCATGTTAGCCCCTTGATCCAGATCCACCATTTCCCCTTCAGTCAACCTCCACCTTCAGGCAGATTACAGTCAGCCCTGCACACCTTGCCATCATAAAATCTATGTTGCAGAGTTTGTTGTTGGAAAATCAGCATGGTGGATGGTTCTCAAATCTAGATAAGTTGAAGCTTGTCAAGTTCCCTTCGCAACGGCGCTGATTTCGTTCCGATCAGACTCCGGATCTGAGCACAGCGATCGTTCTAGTCGGATCGCGCAGATCTGTCCAGTTATTGGACTGCGGGACAGATCTGGGTTTCAAATCTCCCATAAATACATCGGCACAGATCCAGCGATCGCCGCTCCTGGGGATCGACAAGGGACACCCCACCATCGTCCCAACCAGTCGTCGCAACAAGAAGACACCCGGAGGCCACCGTTCAGCTGGTCACACGCACTTGCTGTCCTACGATCTGAACAGTACCCAGTCGGACCAGCAGCTCACCTCCGCCACGAAGAGCCCCTTCGGGTTGCTGCCCGTTGTTGACATCCAAAATATTACTAGGTGATAATTATGTGCCCGAAGGAGCTAAATGAAAGTCAATGACGGGTCCGCTCGGACCGCTAAAGTCTCAGGTCACCTCACAAGAACTACCGGGGACTCCACATTTCATCATCTTGGGGTAAAATACCTACAGCAGCTCACTAAGGCCGTATGACGGTCAGAGCCAATGAGCCGGCATCGAAGTAATCGTGCCGGATATATCTCTAGGAATATTTTATAATTGAAGGCATGATAATTCCTCTTCCATTCTCTGAGTGGGGATGGCATTTTGACCTGCTTGATTTACCCTGGTTTGAAATGTTGGCCAAACCAATAAATGTTGATTTTTACTTGACCCTCACGGAAGAGAGGTTGTTGACATATGCACTTAATGACAAAATCAATCATGCTAACAACCAACCAATCTTTAGGCTACATACATTTTTTCATGATCTTATCTTTGAATGGAACAGACGGTGGAACTTGAAAGAAGATGAGATCACGTGGTGGCTCGTTCTCAAATCCACATGTTGGTTATGGAGCTTACATGCGTCTAGTTGAAGACGAAAAAATTAGCGCTTCTGAAAGGTAACCCACTATTTTTGTTATTTGATGCTCTGTTTTAGTGTGTTTTTCAGTAATCAAGTGAAGAGTCGAGGAAATGAAGATGTCATCGTCCATATCAATGATGAAAACTCGCTCCGCATATTAAGTTGTCTCTTTCCTACTCAGCAATATTTATTGTTACATTGTTCTGTTATTTCTATTGCTTACATATGCTATTGAGGACAATGTCATTCAAGTTGGGGGGGGAGAGAAAACCTTTATGATGCATATAGTACAACCTATCAAGATGTTCTTGCATCAAAATGTTGAAAAAAAATGAAATCCCCAATTGAGTTTTCTTGATTCATGTTCTCATTGAAAGTGATTCTAGAATAGAAAAAATTGGGGAAAATGATGAAGGAATATTATTTAATCTAGCTATGGAAAATTGATTTAAGAATCTCTTTAAAGTCCTTTAGCACTTTAAAAAAGAAAAAAAATCATTCTACACACTAATGAAACGAGCGAGACAAGCCTTCTGTTATTTTGGGTATGGTGTCTGATACTCTGCACTTCTTGAGGAAGAGATATTTTTGATAATATTTTCTGCCAAAGTTATCCATCAAATAAGTGCAAAAGCACATTGTTGAAAAAAAGAAGAATAAAGAATAAAAAAATACTATGAAAAATGTCCATGATCCTAGTAACCGGGCCTGCTTCTCCTAAGGCAAGAGTTGAGGTTCGCGTCAAACAATGATGTGTAATGCAGCATCATGTGTGTATGAAAAAATTCCAAAAGGGACAGAGAAAAAGGCAGAAAAAAAGCTACTGTACTTAATGCTCGGATCTAGGAAGGGCAGAGTTGAAGGACACTTATCTAGAATGGCAAATAAAGGATGCAATTGTCTATACTATGGATTTAGTATTACACTTGCACAAGTGCTACTGAGCTTTGGGACGCATTATTAAGTCATGTACCTTAATTTCTAACCTAAGGTTAGTGCGCGTTAATGATTCCTGAATCCTAATCTTTAGTTGATTCTGTGAAGGAAGAGCTGGATATGGAGGTATGAACTTTGTAAACTCTTGTTGGTCTTAAATTTTAATTTAATTGCATTGCTAAGGGACTAACAATGAGTAAGTTGGGGGGTGTGATGAGCGTTCATTTTCTTATAATAATTCATGTCAAATACATCGTTTCATGTGCACATAATTAGTCAATTATACATATTTTACAGTTAATCTCAACTTCACATTAATGGGGCCGTTCATGCAAATTAACTTAATTTATGGGTAATTATTCAATGAAAAGAAGTTGAGATCATGAGAATTAAGTTTTCATTGCATAATTGTAAGCATTTATGATTTTTGTGCACCAAACAATAATTCTTAATGGGTTTAATCCAAATTCTGTATGTGTAGGATGTTAAAGGCAATTGCTAGAAGGGCCAGGGGCGAAGCTGTCAAAAGATCAAGCAAGAGGATGCCCTGGGGCGCCCCCCTCCTTTCCCTCCACCTTTGACCAAGTCAAGACAGTCACCATCCTTTTTTTATGGGAGAAAAAGATTAAGAAAGAATTATCTTGGAGAGAAATTCTTGGAGAGAAAATAAGAGGAGATCCTCCCCTCATTAGAAAACCCAAAGGCTCCTTTCCGCTTCTAAACCCAAGGCCACCCCAAATCCAAGGAAGGAGGGGGCGACCCTCTCATCCCTCTCTCCTTTTCCCATCTTCCAACCCTAATCTCCTTCAATCCTAGTCCTTCATCATCTTTTAACACAAATCTCCACCCTCCATTCTCCTATAAATAGCCCACAAATTGGAGAAGAGGGAGTTCCTCTTCTTTTCTTTAGCTTAGAATTTTTCTTTAACACTAGGTCTCCCTTTTTCTTTCCTCTTTGTTCCTCTTTTCATTTTGCTCTCTTCATGAAAGTTTTTAGTTTTTAAAATCTCTACAATTTCTTCTTCTTCATCTTTAGCTAATTCTGCTTCGTTCTTAAGTTATACTTTAGTTTTCAAAGTTCAATTTTTCACGTTTTACTGTTCATCCGTACTCGACTGTCCCCTCTTCTTCTCATGTTTTCTCCCTCTTCTTCTCATTTTCTCCCTCTGCTCTCTTCACAAAAGTTATTCCTAGCTTTCTTCATCCTCTTCAACTTCTTCTTCTTTTTCATCCTCTAATTCTTCTTTATTTCAAAGTTATTTCAATTTTATTCTTGCTCTATTTTTAGTATTTTTGTTTTACTGTTTTAAATCCCACTCTTTCTTCTCTTCCTTCTTCCTTCTTCTTCTTCTCCATTCACATAAATAGATAGCCGTTCTTATTGTTTTTCTTACCTTCACCCTTCTGCCTAATCTCCTCTCTATTTCTCTCTTAGATTTCTCCTCCACAAAATCTCCCTTTCACGGTGGTGTGCAGATCAAGGCGGGACGGTGATCAAAGGTCCGGCAGCGTGGACAACGGCGATCTCTTCATCCACTTCCTCTCATGGTGACGTCTACATCAAGGCTAGACGATCTTCTCTAAGGCTCGACGAGGATTGGATGGCGCTATTCTTCATCATTCCCAGCTCTAGTTCTTCTCTTTTAGTTCTTAGTTCATCATTAGTTGTAATTTTCATTTTCATAGACATTATAATTTCAATTCCTAACAATATAAATTTTATTTTTGCAAGTTGTCTTTCTCTTTCCCTCTCTACCTCTTCCAATCTTCTCTTCTTCAACCCTCCAACATTCTTTAGTTAAATTTAATTCCACGTAATTTAATTTCATGCATTTTTAATTTTAATTTTTAACAACTCACCCAAACATTGATTTCAAAACACAAGAGTTTTCAACCTAATAAAAGATCTTCCTCTTAGTGGGATCGACCCGTGCTCATCACTCTAATTTGATCTAAAAAATCTTCTTAGTGAGTGAGTGCGGTTAAATATTTTAAAATTGGGCACGACATTATTTTTCAACGACTAGTGTTTGTGCACATCAGTTTCTCCACCACCAGCCAACTCCATCAATCTGATGCGCCACAGTTGTCGACTAAGGAGTGAAGAGACACTATCAAGGCGTTGCTCCATAAACCGATTTTGAACATCGACCTAAAACTGACCCCTACCCTCCTTAGGACACTAGAGTTGAGCCCTTCGTTGGCACCAAGTAAGGTCTAATGTTTTAGGGATGTGACATTTTGAATGGGGGTTTGATTTCTATTGCTTTGTTTGCAGGTGTCTCTAAACCTCCTCTGAGTGCTGTTGACACTTAAAATTTGACATCGACAGTAACAAACCTCGTCAAACCAAAGAAAGACAGTTAAAAGAAAATAGTCTAAAATGATGACATGAATATTTTTGCAAAGCTCCACATCGGGCAAAGAAGAAAAGAAAGAAGATGAAGAAGAAAAAGAAAAAAAAGTGAGATGTGTCGTGTCGACAGCTTCACTCGACGTATCGTAACGGCACCCTGGTCAAAGCTCCGACCGGCCGTCCCAGCATCGGCAGAGAAGAAGAAAAGAACAAGAGTGAAAGAAGAAGAGGAGGAGAGAGGTGAGAGTCCCATCTGATATCCTTGCTCGAGTCTTTGTTAACGTCTAAAATTTGAACACCACAATATATCACAATATGACAGAAAGTGTGAGAAGTTAAGATGCTCTTAAGGTACACTGTCGTGGGTTTGACTGTAAGAACCTGACAGCGAAGAAATAGAAGAAGAGATGTCCATAGCTAGTTCTCCTTCCTCATCAATAACCTAGCGCTGTGGCCCAAGTTCCACCCGATAGCAGATAGGATTCTCCAAAGCCAGCAGGATGCCATGGACGTGGCTACAGCTTTCGAAGGGCAACACATCCCTGACAGTAGTAATGCTACAATTGATACATCTCAAGGGGCTTCCTTCCCAAATAAACCCGAACCAGCCACCTGCATGTCCGACAATAACCTAGGAGACCTTGATGATGGGTTCTCGTCGACACCATCTAGTTCCATCGCTCTTAACATGGAGCAATCTAATGCTAGCTTCAATTCAGTATCAGGGTTGCAGGCAGAACTACATGACCTTTATGGGAAGAACGGGTCGTTTGGAGGGCAGACTGGAGAGCAGCTACTGGGTGATCTCGACTGCTTCAGAGAAATGGATGCACAAAGAGGAGGTGCAGCTTGGTGGGCAGACGTTGATGGTTTCGACAAGAAGTCGTCCTCGAGTTCTTGGGGATCCACTCCGGTTATCCAGTCCGAGACAACGTTCCAGGAGTATATGCTCGGATGTGATGTCTAGTCATCATCCGGGGAAGAGATTAGAGAGAGGAAGAGAGAGAGAGAGATCTGACACATAACAGTCTCGAGATTTACTGATGTAAAAGATGTGTGAATGGTAATGTAACTTAATTTTGTCTCATATGTCTCATTTCATCCCGTCATTTTTTTCCCCTTCCAAGTTGTCACAAAATCGTGCGATATGCTGGTAATTATCACTATAATCATCTCAGACAGTGGTTCTACCGTACGCAATGAAGTCTGTGAGAGTGTCCTCTGACTGTGTTAATTAGTGTTAGGAGAGCTAGCCCCACGTGTTCAAAGAGAACAGCCTAGCTAGGTTTCTCTCCCTTCAATTCAGGTTTTGAGGACAAGTAACATAACGATTCAGTTGCAACAGCTCTGAGGTTTATAATTAGGATTCAGAAAATTAAGCAGATCTTTTTATTCTAGATTAAATTTATATGATTTATCTGTGGGTCGACGGAATATGATATCAGATCCATCCTGCTATATTCCAGTGTCTTCATTAAGGACATGCAATGATAAAAATGAGTGCTCAGGCTTATGCAGTTATGTGTACGTTGTAACAACCAGCAGGGATGCAAAATGTTGTCCATCGGTTATCAGGTTGGATACTAACCATGTTTTTATCCTTTTTTTAATTAAAGGCAATACTTGCAAAGTGGGTCGAAATTTCCCGTTCATCCCTTCATTGCGGAAGGGGGTGAACGTTCCACCTTGACTACCAGACAAGCGATTTTCATTAAGTAAAACAGTAAATGACATAAACAATACAGGGATGAGAAAAAGACACTCAAACTAAAAGAGACGAAAGGGGCCACAAATAACAGAAGGGAGATAAACCTACAAAGCCTCTAAGAGAAACCCATGAACCCAAGAAAGGCTCAAAGAAACTATACAGAAACAAGGCCAAGGAAGCCAAATCAAAGAGAAGAGTCGAGATGATTGGACTTGCGGTGATTCTTTCTTTTGCTCTTGCGGGCGGGCTGGAAAGAAGCATCAAACTCTAGGCCATGCTCATCAACCGAACCATCAAACTCGTCAGAGGCAGCATCATGAACCGGAAGGTGGATATTTTGTTGCAGCGGTGACGCGAGGGAGCCTCGGGGACCGTCAAGCGAGGCAGTCGGGGGAGGCTGCTGGCTGGAGATGTCACAGGCGGAACAAGTGACAGCCTGAACGGAGGCAGCAGGTGGTGGAGGAACGTCTTCGCGAGGCTCAGCTCGCAAAGCCATGATCACGTCTAAGGGGGGTTGCAAGGCCAGCGGAGACGGCACCAAAGACGTTGCAGCAAAGTAGGGCCGAAGCAGGCCATAAGTCCCAAGCCGAGAAAAGGTTGGAAGAGCGTTGACTTCATCCCTCATCGCGTGCAGAGCAGCCAAACGGGCCAACCGCTCCGCTTCCTTAGAGAGGATGACGGCAGCTGGGCCCGCCAGAGCAACCGGGATAGCCGGAGAAGGACCGTCAGGGAGGTTTGATGGCTGGCCGGAGGCGCACTCGGCCCCCACCTTGTGACCACCATCAGAAGAAGCAGACGCTGCAGG
Source organism: Amorphophallus konjac (assembly GCA_022559845.1). Taxonomy (NCBI): domain Eukaryota; kingdom Viridiplantae; phylum Streptophyta; class Magnoliopsida; order Alismatales; family Araceae; genus Amorphophallus; species Amorphophallus konjac. Next base: position 3,986,720 of record CM040121.1, on the reverse strand, counting down.
GGAAGGAATCACCTGGCGCACCGCAGGGGAGGTGGCATGGACCATCGCAGGAGCAGCCGTGGCAAGCGGAGAAGCGGGAGGTGGCTGAACCTCGAGGCCCGAAGGGGCAGCAGACGGGTCAACCACTGCGGGTAGAGGAGGCGCCAAGGGAGCAGCAGAGGTAAAGGCTGTGGGAGCAGCACCAAAGGAGGATGGAGGAGCCACAAGGGGCTTACGTGGGACGACTGGAGGGGCAACAGACGGCGAGACGGTCGGGGGAGCAGCAGACGTGAGAGATCACCAGATTGCTTGGGGCTTGGCCTGGAGGCCCAGTGGAACCGAGGCGTTCGTATGAGTGGCACCATGAAGCGGGCTAGAGGCAACAACATCTGAATCAGAGGAAGTGAAGGGCCGAGCCTGGACACCCTCCATTTCAGCAGATGTTCTATCCTCCACAGCAGTCGAATTAAGAGGCGGGGCAGACGTGCCGTCGTCCACAGCAGTATGTGAACCTTGGACAGGGCAAGGCTCAGTGAACTCCTGGCTGGAAGAAGATGGCAGGTCCAAGATGGAGCGATGCCGGACGTCCGAGGCAGGCAGCAAGGGATGGGTGGCGGGCATTGCAGGCGGAGCTGAAGGTCCCGCTCCCACGACAGAGGCAGGTAGGGCAAATGGCGCTGACGCAGCAGGCTCCAGGGCAGGGAGGTGCGGTACTTCCGCCAAGGGTGGTGGCTGGAACGGCGATGTGGAGAGCACTTGAGGAGAGACAGCAGGTAAAGGTCCCTGCGGAGGCACCATTGCAGTGGGCGGTTGAGGGCAGCAAGGAGGAGTAGCGCCAGCGGCAGGTGCAGGTTTGGGGGTAATGACTGCAACTATCGTGGGAGGACGGCCAGAAAGGGCCGGCCGAGGAGCTGCACCTGCAGAAGGGCCAGCAGGGGGTTTGCTGCACTTGTCGTCAGGGTGCCCCAGCCGCTTACAGGATTTGCAATACAATGGGGGGTCCTTGTATTCGATGGGCTGCCAGAAGTGAGCATTGCCATGGCCAATAAGGACCCTGTGGGGGAGGTCCTTGGAGACGTCCAACTGCACACAAACGCGTGCGGCAAGCGAGCGTGTGAGACAGACAATATTACGGTCGACAAGCAAGGTTGGGCCGATGCTCCCGGCAATGGAGAGAATCATGGCCTCATTATAGAAATTAACCGGCAGGTTTGGCAGCTCCAACCAAACAAGAACCAGAGGGGAGTCTACATCCTTAGAGAAGCCCATGGTCCATTTGAAAAAGACAAAGGGCCTTCCTTTGATGTAGAGGTTGTCCTTCAGTAGCACCTGCAGGAAATCATCTTTGTTGTGGAAGCGTAGCAGGAGATGGCGGGAGTCCAAAGAGCTCATAACAAAATCTTGGCGCAACTTAAATCGTTGGGCCAGATGATATCTGATGTCTTGGAAAGGAGGTCTTCCATGAGCGGTCCTGGCTATAATGGCGAATTCCAGGGGCTGACAGGAGATCTGCACCTCTTCCGTGGAGAAGAAGGCCGGAGGTTCCCCAGAGTCAGAGGTAGCCGGTGCGTGAACGGACAGGGGGAGTGACGGCGGAGCAACAGAGTGGAGAACCACCTGTGCAAATGAAGGTGCTGCTGCGACTGCAGGGGACCCAGCCAAGGCCGCGCATGGAACACGAGCCCAAGGACTCTTGGCCGGAGCGCCCAAGGCAGCCTCCAGGACGCGAGCCTTAGCACGGACGGCTGGAGGGGGAGGGCCACCGACAGACATCCTTGCTGACAGTGGCAGAGCCAGAAATATTTGAAAGGGGGGGCAAAATATAATTAATATAATAAAAATTATTTATTTTCATTCAAGTAGAAGATATTTTACAAGTGAGTTGTCCACAACGGATCTTAAAGCGTTACATTATTGTCTCATTGTCAATACTCTCGAATGTCTCATTCTCAATATATGTCACAAAATTATCATTCATCCATTGATCACCACAAAAATTACTTCAGCTTCAAAATCAGGTGCAGTGTTTCCGACAAGTGGGAACTGGCTTTGCATTATATACTCAAGATAATGAATCACAAATAGGAACAACTGAGAGGGAGAACCAGGTTAAGCTACTGAGACATGCAAAATCCCTGTGATTGAAAATACACAAAACAAGAATAAAAAAAGATAAAATCAAATTCCTGAATGAAATGTCTTCCCCAAATAAAACCCGATGGTAAAGTCATACGATTCCATCGAAAGTCACCAAATAGATAACAAGAGAACTGAGCAAGGGAGAAAACTCATTGTATTGACATAGAAGCTCCTCATAGTGGAGTGGGGCGTGGGGGGGGGGGGGGGGCATGCGGATCGGAGAGACCTTTTACAAGCCTGCAAATCAACCCCGTGCACAACCCGATAACCTTTTTTTATTTATGCTCAAGCATCAAAAAATAACCCTACATAGCTACAGATAAAGTTTCTCAGTCGGTAGCCACAATACCTTTTTACGGTTCTACTGTGCTGCTTTTATCCTCTTTGCCTCTTTTAGATTTCCATCTTACAAAAGAAAATCTTCATCGTCGATTTACGATTAAACAACCAACCAATGAATGTGGGTGATAAATATCCACAATCAGTAGATATTTTAACTTAATCGTAAAACTTAGATATCCACCATCCATAGATATCTAATTAATAAGTCCAAAAAATCTAACAGGGGTGGGAGGCAAATGCAAAGAGAGAGAGAGGGGGATATGATTTACTCAAGTCAAGGGGGGGCAATTGCCCCCGCTGGCTCCGCCACTGCTTGCCGACATCTTCACCAGCGACGCAGGCGGAGGCACGACAGTGGCGGAGCCAGTGGGGTCAAGGGGGGGCAATTGCACCCCCTTGACTTGGGTAAATCATATCCCTCTCTCTCTCTCTTTGCATTTGCCTCCCACCCCTGTTGGATTTTTTGGGCCTTTTAGATATCTATGGATGGTGGATATCTAGGTTTTACGATTAAGTTAAAATATCTACTGATGGTGCATATTTATCACCAACATTCATTGGTTGGTTGTTTAATCGTAAATCGACGATAGAGATTTTCTTTTGTAAGATAGAAATCTAAAATAAGCAAAGAGGATAAAAGCTGGAATTGTAAAAAGGTATTGCGGCTACCGACTTAGAAACTTTATCTGTAGCTATGTAGAGTTATTTTTTGATGGTTGAACATAAATAAAAAAAGGCTATCGGGTTGTGCACAGGATTAATTTGTAGGTTTGTAGAAGATCTCTCCGATCCGCACGTCCCCCCCTCCCACACCCCACTCCACTCTGAGGAGCTTCTATGTCAATACGGTGAGTTTTCTCCCTTGCTCAGTTCTCTTGTTATTTATTTGGTGACTTTTGATGGAATCGTAGGGCTTTACCATCGAGTTTTACTTGGGGAAGACATTTCATTCAGGACTTTGATTTTGTCTTTTTTGTTTATTCTTGTTTCATGTATATTCAATCACGGGAATTTTACATATCTCAGTAGTTTAACCTGATTCTCCCTATCAGTTGTTCATGTTTGTGATTCATTATCTTGAGTACATAATATAAAGTCAGCTCCCACTCGTCGGAAACATTACACCTGATTTTGAAACTGAAGTAATTTTTGTGGTGATCAATGGATAAATGATTGAGAAAGAGGTATTCGAGAGTATTGACAATAAGATAATAATGTAACGCTTTAAGATACGTTGTGGATAACTCATTTGTAAAATATCTTCTACTTGAATAAAAATAAATAATTTTTATTATATTAATTATATTTTACCTCCTCTTCAAATATTTCTGACTCCGCCACTGAGGCACGGTCGAGCCTAAAGCTGCAGCGGAAGGGCCATCCACCAGGGTAAGGCGGACGCCGTCCGCTACCGTGGCGGGGGTGGAGAGACCAACCGGAGGGTGGCCGGGAAGGCCGTGAAACATAGCACCGTTTTGCTGGCACGTCGGGTCAGGAACAGTGCCCGCAAGCTGGGAGCTGGAAGAAACTAGTGAGTCTGAAGCTAAGACCGTGGAGGATGGCGGTACAGGGCCAAGAAGGCTGGGGTTCTTCGCCTGGCCGCCAACCGCAGAGATGGTCGAGGGGACAGCGCAGAAGCCTGGTGAAGATGCAGCAGCAGCTTCTGGATCACCAGAGGAGGGGCTGGGCGCCAGAACGACACCGCCGGAGAGGGAGGAACCGGGGCCGGTTGAAGCACCGTGCTCGGGCACCAGGCCGCCCAGCTGCAACGGACGATGACCGAGGCGATGGGGGTCAACGGCAGTGGACGGCGAGGGCAAGGGGGCATCGTCCAGGAGGCCGGAGCACGCTGCAAGGCTGGAAGCTGCAGAGCTCCCCGGGGCGGTGGACGAAAGGGGGTCGTCCAGGCTGGGATCAACTGCTCCCTGGGAACCTGTGGAGGACGGAAGCGAGGGTAGCACGGCACCTGCCGTACCGACGTGGCAAGCAGGGATCTCCTCCGTGCAGGCGATGGGGACCAAGGGGGGGGAAGAGACGTCGCCAGCAGGCTGCAGCGGAGGTGAGGGGGCGCCGGGAGCAGGGCCTGGCCGGCGGGAGGCCGCCTTGGCCCTCCCGCGACCGGCCATGGCCGCGGCCGCGGCCGCGGGCGGGAAACCGTGCGAGCAGAGCGGGAAAAGGGAAAAGACACACGGGTGCTGGCCGTGTTTTTATCGTTGTTTCCAGAAATAACCATATAACAATAATTAATAAAAGGTTATGTTATCACATGCAACATCCGGATTCGACTCATGAAAAAATTATAATCACCGATAGTGAGTCTCAACTTATAACTCGGTGGTTCACTCCTCCCTATTTGTATAATAGGGATAGAGAGTTTGTGAGTTCAAATCTTTCAAAAGTTATTGAGAGTTGTAAATTTTTTCATCTCTATTCATAATTTACTCACAAAAATATATATATATATAATCACCGATAGTGGGATTGAGACCTAAAGCACGGGAATGTAAAACTCAACTATATATCATTGGTTATTAAAGTTGATAATTAATTATTTATTTAAGGCAAATATGATTGAATTATATATGCTAAACCGTCAGTTATATTTATATGTACACATGTTTGTCTATGGTATGAAAGGATAATTAACTAATAAATGTTTGAGTTCCATAAGTTCATGAAGAATTAATCGGCAGTTCTCATACATATAACTAAGCTTTGAAAAGAGATGGATATATACAGACAATGGGTGTATTGTTTGAATGGCCACTATTTAGCATGCTGTTCACGGTGGATCTTCAACACTTCCCATGGAGCATGTTCTTGGCAGAGTTTAATAATTAGTTTCTTGACTTTTATACATGTAATATTCATTCAGGGGATGCTAGAGCGTAACGTCATTAATATTTCCACTTGGTAACTAAGCAGCATTGGTTGTGCTCCGGTCCACCGGTCCCCCTTAATTACTAGACTGAACTTATTGATTGGTTTTAGGGTTTTGCATATTGAGTTCAGATTAATCATCATAGCTAATCTCTAATTTTAATATTGGGGAAGATAATACTTGTGACAAAAACTTTCCGTGTGTCTGCTCTTCCTCGTTGAAATACACATATTACGCACGTATTATCTATATGACAGAAATGAATCTGCACGAGTAATACTTTGTGCATTGAATTTGATGCATAAAATCAACTCAAATTATAACATATCTTCTGATTGGCTCAAAATAAATGTGAAATGACCATTTTCGTGCAGAAAAAAATATTTCGCGTCAGATCTGTACATCTTAATTTTTCACGCATTAAATATGAAGCGCACTGACGGAAATAAAATATTTTATAAGACTAAAATATTTTGTTACATAAGTGAAATATTTTATTATGTAATATTTTGTTTGACTACATAAATGAACGAATGAAATATTTTATAGAAATGAAATATTTATTATAAGAACGAAACATTTATTATAAGGATAAAATATTACATAAATGAAATATTTTGTCATAAGGAGGAAACCTAATAATATATTTTAATTTTATACTAAATGGTACATTCATATAGTAAAATATTTCAGTCTTACGAAATATTTCACTCGTGTTTTTCCGTCGAGCGAAAAAACGGACCGTACAGATCTGATACAGATATCTTTTTTTGTAAGAAAACAGTCATTTCATCTTTTTTTGAGCCAACGAGAGGATGATTTATAATTTGAGTCGACTTTATGCATCAGATTCGATGCATTGCATACGTGTGAGAGGAGTGGGAAGTAGTCCTACATTCATAGATAATCAATGATATTTTAACTGGTTTCTTTCCCCGTTAAGGTAACATATATACTTTGTTTTTCGCATGGAAACAGCATACCATCGGAAAAAAATAAAGTCCGGCAATTAATGGCTCAAGTATTTTTTTCTAAATTACTATTAATTAACTAGGTACGATAGCATCTCCATGGTAATAAAGTTGCTTTAAGTGTCCTGTGCAGGCATTCATGTGGGTGTGGCCATATCTCTCCTCGTTTCAGAGGTCCAATAAGCTGAGGTGCCAAATTTGGCCCATGCAAGTCTCGGCCCACGTGGCGCTGAAAAATCGGGGAGGCTCATTTTAATTCGGGTTCCGTGTGACCCTCGGCCCATGCAAACTTCTCTCGCTTGTCTGAAATCAAAATTATATTTTTGCTCGATTTTTCGTTTAGGTGTTTTTTTCCTTGGCAACTACAAAAATGATGTAGAATGCGATAAAGCATAATCTTCCATTAATTTCTTAACCTTTTGATATGTTGTACGTGGATACTGGGGCTTTATAACACAATCAACCTATAAATACCACCCATTTGAATTCCTCCGGCCTCGTTTTTCAATTCGGAGGTAGTCTTAAGCAAAAATTTAAGAATTTTAAAACCGATGACCGTAAACTAAAAAGCTACAACGTCCCACAGTGCGCCAAAGAAATCAGAACACAAACGCACGTACTTTTCTGTGAGCAAAACGTAACGTCAGAAAACGAGACAAAATAATGTTTAAATTAGATGATTAAGAAAAAAAGTTTCAAATGATTAGGATTTCTTACACGCCGCAATAACTAGTGAATAATTAATGACAGGTTAATCATCATTGGCATATGTCCAATTAAGCAATGTTAAGAATCGCGAGTCCAGAGAATTGTCTTCCCCAACTTTTATCTGTCGCCTACGATCGAGCAGAACAGTACAAGAACGATCTTTTCCTGGTAAAAGTAAGAGGTCTTGTTACTCTCTCTCTCTCTCTCTCTCTCAAACACACACTCATAACACATGCAGGTAAGAGGTCTTGAACTTCCTGCTTATATATGTATGAGCCATGACCATGAATGTTTCTTTGTTTCCCTTCTTTACATGTTCTGCTTTAGTGTTCTTCCTACACTCTTCGTCAAATCAACGGACAAGATCAATTTGATGCATCCTCGTTCATCTCAACGGTATGTAACAGCCTGCTCTCAGTTTACCATTGAGGACGACGCGTCCATAATTCTCTTCTCTAGCTACAGTACTCAATCTACTAGTTTAGAATTATACTACTTGTCTGATCAAACAACGGGATACCTCATACCTCGATTGGTGAACACTTATAATTCGATCCCCAAACTAACTACCACGGGAATTAATTTAATCATCATAAATAGGATGTGCCAAATTGATCTACTGATAAAATCTTCCAAGAGTAACAGATCCGCTCTCCAGCAAGGGAATATTCTTTAGGACTGTCACAAAATGGTGGGATAAGCACCCCTCTTCTTCTTCTTCGTTAATATCTCAAAGCCCACACCAAAACTTGGATTATTTCTTGCTGCTAAATGCCTCAAATTCGCACATCAATTAATGACTACGTACTGTGATGCTGTCTGGGCTGGGAACTCAGATGATGGTCTCTGTGAAGAGCTCTGCAGCCGCAAACCACAGTGTGAAGAGCTCCGTGAGGGAATATGGACAGAGTGCTTCTTCATGCATAGTTGATAGTTGTTTCTTCATCAATAATGCCTTTACAATCAAATGATCACCGGCTAGCTGCTACCTAGTGGTTCTATTCTTTACATAATGCTGATTTGAGTTTCGTTCAGCAAGAATATCAACTTATCTTGTGAGGCTCGCACCACTTCTTCACTCGCCCGGGTGATCCATCCATCATCGCATTTGTACCACGGGTTTCTTAGTCGTAAGCTCACATAGTAACCAGACTCCAACTTCCCTAATAATGTGCAGTGATGGCAAGCACCCCAAATTCAGAAGACAAATCACTGGATATATCAGATTCATCACCATCAAAAGCAAAAATCCTGTTGCCAAACCTGTTTCTCACTATGGATGAAGATAGATATGGTGCCATATCTAACAAGAAAGGGAACTCCAGATACTGATCAATCTTCTTCGGCATTCTCCGAGACAGGGAATGTTCAAATCTTTTTTATATGGAAGCACAAGCAATCCCGCCGCATTTCACAGTGTTGACATTATAACTTCTAATCAGAGCCCAACATGCCAGGCCTTGTGAAGAGATCCAAGCAACCAGTGAGAGTTGTTGTTCTGATGAGAAGAGTTGTTCTGAGGCTTTCACTTGTTTTATCAGTTGATTTTGTTGTATTATTAGATGGTTCCAGGTCCAAAGATAAGTCTACACATGGGCCGTATGCGGTGGATGTGAACCCCATAGGCTGTACACGTGACATCTGATCTAAGAACACCAGAGAAAGCCTCACGGATCACTCAGGCAGGGCAGGCATTCCAGGGGCTCCGGCGGACCACTCGTAGCCTCGTAGGGCTCCGACATTTCAGGCTCTGGCGGACCACTCGCAGGGGCAGGGAAAGCGTTCCAGGGGCTCCGACGGACCACTCGCAAGGCTCCAGTGTTCCAGGCTCCAGCAGACCACTCGCAAGGGCTCTAGCGTTCCATGCTCTGTCATTTACCTTCGTGATGCCTTACGAGGCTCTTGCAGGTGTTCCAGGTTGGTGGAATGGCAGAAGGCAGAGTCGTCAGTAGTCAGGTGTCACGCGTACAGCCTTCCACCTTCCAGGTAGGTGTCACCTGGCCGTTTGGGTTCCACCTTCCAAGATGAAAAATCATATTATATATATAGAGAGAGAGAGAGAGGCAATCAGATGGTGTCGACACCGATCAGATAGTGTCAACACCCCCTGAGATGCCGCCGCCGCACCCCCCATGTATACTCACTCTCTCTATGTTAATTGTCCATACCATTAATTAGTCATATACAGCACTACAAGATTCCATTGATTTGCACCTTGATTGTTTCGCATGCCAACGTGGAGAATTTCCATTAAGTCCTTAATTCGATCGAAAAGAAAGAAAAAAATAAACTTCGGCGAAACAAACAAACAAACAAAAAGAAAACTTAAACACACAAGCGACCGGCACGCACGTGCGGGGCGGGCGGCCCCCGTACGTCAAGCGCCGGAGACGATCCTCGCTAGCGCGAGGAGGCCCTCCGCCGAGCTACCGCCGGGCCGTACGGCCACCCTGGCCGCCTCCCCCAACACGCAGACCCTCTCCTTCATCTTCTTTCCCTCCTCGCTGCTCAGCACCGCGCCGAGCGCCCCCGCGACGCCCCCTCTGGTCACCTTCCTTCCTTCGAGCTCGACCCCGACCCCCCACAAGCTTGACACGGTCCGGGCGTTGAGCCGCTGGTCGCCCAGGAAGGGCCGGCACACCATGGGCACCCCTCCCGCTATACTCTCCACCACCGAGTTCCATCCGCAGTGGGTCACGAACGCGCCCACCGCCGCGTGACCCAGCACTTGCGGCTGCGGCGCCCAACCCACAACCAGTCCCAGCCCCCGCGTCCTCTCCAGGAAGCCCGCCGGCAGGTGGGCGCGCAGCTTCTCCTTGAGGGACCACAGGAAGGGCGCGCCGCTTGCTTCCAGCCCCTCCGCCAGCTCCGCCAGCTCGGCCGGCGGGGGGGACATCACCGTGCCGAAGCTGACGTAGGCCACCGCGCCGTGGCGCTGCCGGTCGAGCCAGCGGAGGCACCCGGAGGGGTCCGAGTCCAGCTCGGGCTGCGGCGGCCGGGGAAGGCAGAGGAGGTTGAGGGGTCCAACCAGGAGGCAGTCCTTGAACTTGGAGCGGAAGTCGACGGTGAGGGCGAGGTCGAGCCCTTCGAAAGAGTTGATGGCGACTGCCGCCGCGCGGGGCAGCTCCTGACTCATGCGGTGGAGGAGGCGAGCGAAGACGGAGTTCAGGTTACCGAAGACGACCCCTTCCGGGAGGTCGCGTGCGCGCACGCCGGACATGCCCGGGAGGAAGCAGAGGTCCGCGTCCCCCTTGTGAGCCATAGCTGCTCCATTAGACAAGAGAGAGTAGACAACGTTAGAAGCCTGACGACGCTGTGACACCTCTTCAGCGTTAAGCGAGCACACACTGCACCGAGGTGGAGAGAGAGAGAGAATTGTCGTAGTGGTAAAGGCCTACCTTCTTCTCCGACGCCGATGATGTGCCTGAGGTCGTCAGTGTAGAGGTGGGCCGACAGGCTCCGGGGCCCCCCAGTCCACAGCGGCACCCACGCCACGCCCGCCCCCATCTCCTTCGCCAGGTCCGCCGCGAACCATAGGAAGGCGTCGCTCACCACGCAGCTTATCCTGGGCCCGCCCGTGCTCTTCACCACCTTATCCATGCCCTCCCGGAAGTTCTCCGGCGTCACCTTCATGAATAGCTCAATCTCCTCCTCCGGGTTCCGCAGGTCCACGGTGAACCCCGCCGGGAGACCGTCCGGCACGTCGTAGAGCCTCAGGTTCGGCGGGGCGCCGTCCCCGGTGGGGAGCGAGGCGTTGGACTTGGCGGAGCTGAAGAAGGAGAAGCAGACGCCGGGTAAAGCGGCGGCGAGGCCGCGGGCGAGGGCGTGGAGTGGGGCGGCGTGGGTGCCGAAGGGGAAGGCCAGCATCGCCACGTGGGCCTGCTGCTGGTGCCCGTCGGAAACCATGGCGGCGTGCTTGTGGTGTGATGTTTAGGTTGAGGACGGAACGGGAAGCGGCGTGCAGGGAAGGGGGAAGCGATCGAGCAAGGTTGCCACGGAGGGAGCTCGCCACTTCTGTGGGTAATATATACATACGTATGTACGGGGGGAGGCGGTGGATGGAGTTGGGTGGTGGGGGGCGCTACAACAATGAGGGAAGGAGAACGCTTGTCGTTCCCAGTTCCGACCGATGGTTGGCTCGTGGACGGAGCACGTTCATAACAAGACCGGGCTCGTGGCACCCACCGGGATTAATAACAATGTTATTTGACATCAAATAATTAAATGTGATTTCTAGTTTACTAGTCACTTCCTTTTTCACGATCCATGTCATTTCATTCTTCAAATTTATTTTACGTGAACTTTTGCTCTAATATTTAATAAAGCCTCTCCATCAATACTTCGGTTATAAATAAAATTGCGTGAAAATTCCTCCTAAATTCGTATATACATGCATACCCTCCATATTTGAACTGAGTACATTGTATGCCCCGAACTTCCATCAACCGAACTTAAAATCTGATCCTAATAAACGACGAAGGAAGAAAAAGGAATATTCCATATGTGGAGGGGGGAATTTAAGTCTATTGTAACTCATGATCAATAGACCCACAGTTCAAGAATATTGTCGACCAAGGTTCACTCGTGACTAACCTAACTCACGGGCGCACACTCTATGTACGTGCACGTTCTAGATGCCTCGAGACCCTCAATCTGGTGGTCGTCATCATCACAATCGCAGAGGTTATCCCAACAAGTATTGGGTCTCCACCAACGTAGTCGGGACACTCGTCATGACACTGTCTTTACTCAGAGAGCAGGAGAGTGGATAATCGACGATCCCATGATCGGGTAATCCATTACTTCACTAATCACGACTTCGCTTAGTCACGGAACGGATACACTCAAGGTAAATCTTAATCAGGGAACAGATACGCTCAAGATAAATCCTATAAATAAGATCTTGGACAAACGACCAGGGATATGCAATTCGCGTACGGTGAGTCTCCATATTCCAAAACGCTTATTCTCTTCCTTAAGCACTCCTCATCTCATCCGAGCACTCCTCTCCACGATCTCCATCCCTCTCTCTCTTACTCGAGCACCTTGTTGACTTAAGCATCAGAGGGTTGCCCTATGAGATCTCACCCAAGACTCTTTCTTATGTGTTTATTCAGTTGTTGCAAATTTCTTCGGGGCGACGTATCTCTCTCGCATTCAAGAAATCATAAAAGTGTGGCACAAGGTTCGAGATATCATATTTCATTCTCAAAGCTTCTCGAACCTTCTTGCATCGCAAAGCTTTGGGCGCCATGCTACCTACAGCCTTTCTTGGAGCGTAAGGCAGCTTCCACTTGTGCGGTTGTGACGTCACCGCCATCATGCCAGCGTCCCTTCGCCTCTGGGGAAGCGAGAACGAACAACGAGAGTATGCCTCCCTAGATTTTCCCGCTAAGTGAATCGACAGTGGTGATCGATCTTCCAGTGGGCAGCTCGATCTGAGCCGTCAAAGCGAGAGGAGTGCACTGCCATTTTTGGTCTTACAAGGACTGGGAAGAGCTTGAGGAGGCACTTCTGCCTCCTTCTCCCCCGATGTCGGCGGTTGCTGCTTCCTGCTTTCTCGTCTCCGGTGAGATTTCCGTCTCCTTCCTTCTTCCTATCGCTTCGATGGCCCCTGTAGGAGGATTCTTCTCTCCCAGGAGTCTGAGCATTCCAATGGCACGGAGGAGAACTGCGAAGGTGCTCTGAGCACATTTGGAGCTCATCCCGGTCCTTCCTGTCCTTTTTTCAATGTCTCCTATTGTGTCGTCCTGGGTCAGAGGGAGACCTTCCATATTCTGGCAGAGTACAACATCTTTTTCCCGACCATAGATGAATATCTAGGTGTTTATTACCCCGAGGGGATTAGTGTCTCAGCCCATTCATCTATAGCGTGCTTCACTTCTATGGCTTGGTATCGAGATAGTTGCTGCTCAACTCTTGGAGGATCTTTTGTGCCTTTGCTTATAGTTGTAGTCTTGTAAGAGCTTCCCCCACTGTTTGGCTTTTCTGCCACTTCTTTAGTATCCACCACTGCCCTGGTTCCAATTCCCTAGTCTTTTACTTTAGGGCTCGGAACAAGATGCAGTTCCTCTACTTCTCCCCCAGTGTCTTGAACATTAAGCATTGGAAGGAGCGCTCCGTGATTTTGACAAAGGCTAGTGGTGCCGGGCGAGACAGCGATTGGGGTTTCTCCACCACCAGTCAACTCCGTCTATCCACTATGACACCACTGTCGACTAAGGAGGAAAGAGACACTATCAAGGCATTGCTCTGTAAACCGATTTTGAATATCGACCTGAAGCTGACTCCTACCCTCCTTAGGACACTACAGTTGAGCCCTCCGTTGGCACCCAGTAAGGTCTAATGCTTTAGGGATGCGACATTTTGAATGGGAGTTTGATTTATATTGCTTTGTTTGCATGTGAACATCCTCTGAGTGCGCAGAGGATTGAATCTGCGCTCGAGTTCAAAATAGTGGTGTTGCGGTCCTCGGAGCTCTGCCCGGGTGATCAAGTGGAGCCTAATGTAGCCCCCCAGGCGGAGGCTATCACCATTTGCGTGCCCTTGCCCACCATTGTGCTTGCCCCAGGTAGCCTTGGCTACTGCTCACTGGAGGCGGAAGTTGAAGAGGGGACCTTCGGCCATCATGCGCCTACCTCGTCACCTCAAGTAACACCGAGTGCCAGTCAAAGATCCTCGAGTGCTTCCCAGAGTCTGCCCAGCGAGTCTTCAACAATGGTGGGCGAGAAGCACAAGGGGCTGGATGTGGAGACCGCGGTGGCACTGGACCGACAGCGGTACTAGAGGAAGAAGTGGGCCAAAGCCTCGATGCCTCCTCTAACACAGCCTTCCACGCCCCCGCCCACATCAATAGCATAGACGACACTGACCACGTCGGCACCACCACCGACACAAGAAGAAGATGTGCCACTGCTCCCTGCCCTTCTCAACTTGCTGCCTCCCAATAGCTCTCGGGGGTCCCTGGACGCTTTCGTGTTGGCTTATGATCTGATGGACAAATCTGTGGAGTCGAAAGATTGTCTGATATCCCTTGGCTCCAACGCCGCTAGCTAGCTTCCTTGTAGGCACAGCTCAGCGAGGCCAAATATTCATGGCTCCCACCCTCTGTCTATTCCACAGTCACTTTTAGTTGGCCAAAAAGGAGTTGGGCCTCAGTCAAAAGGCCCAGGAGAACCTGACCAAGTAGGACTAGGCCCTGGAGGGCAAGTGGGAATCACTTCGATCACTCCTAGAATCGCTGGAGAAGGCCAGGGAGGGTGTTAATTGGGAGCGTGACCTTGCTCGGGAACAACTCCGGGCATCCAAGGTGGCTTTTCAGCGGTCTCAAGCGAGAGCAGCGGATGCCGAGGTGAAGGTGGCAGTGCTAGAGGATTCGATGAAGGTGGCCGAGACCAAGGTGTCAGCCGCTACAACGAAGGGGGTGGGGCAGTTCCGATAGTCCTCCGAGTTCATAGAGGAGCTATACAAGCGGGCGCTCTCCATCTTTCGATCAGCTAGGGAGATGGGCTTCAATGACAACTGGACTACGGCTCTAGAGGCGGTCGCCCAAGCCACTGGGGCTCATGTTCCTAAAATATCACTCCCCCCTGCTCCATATGGGGAGGATAAAGAGGAAGCGCAGGAGACATATGTAGTCAGGCCCTCAGAGGCAGAACGGTCGGGTGAGCCACAAAGAGTGGTAGGTGTAATGCCCCCTTCTAAAGATCTAGTATCCATCCTGGAGACATTACATCATACACAAACATTGTGAGCCGAAAAATTCGCAAGGCGTTAAATATTAAACCATCGCATATTCCAAAAGCACAACCATACCATTTACATAAACACAAACATATAATTTACATCATCAACAATGTTCTACATCTCTCAGCCAAAAGTCATATTTACATTCATCGTACATAAAGAAACTAATCTACTTGTCATGTAGCAGACTCCACAATATCCCTAGGATTACTCTTCGACTTACTTCTTGTCAGAGTCAAAATTATACAAGGGAGTTTCCCTTGGCTCCAACGCCGCTAGTTTCCTTGCTAGGAGTTTCCCTCTGCTGGTGATATAACGACCTAAAATTCGGATACCAGGAATTACCCGACACCATTCGAATTATGGCCCGCCACCCACGTGCCAGATGGCTCAGAAAAGTTATTTGGGTGTCGTGGATATGCATTGAAATTTAAAACAATTGCAAGAATTAAATTATAAAATTAAATAATTCAATAATACCAATAAAATTAACATTCTACAATTAAGCAATTCAACTACAGAGTCAAGTCTACAAGTATAGTCAACTAAGAAAATTAGAACGTACACTGTTGTAGGGCATACCCCGGCAGTGTCAAACTGGCTTCTAGCGACCAACCAAGGGCTGCACCAAGCTCAAGGGAGAGCGTCACACTTGAAAAGTAGGGGATGAGCCTCGTCTCATCGACTCAGTAGGGGTCCCGCGGATCCCCACCACCAGTAACCACAATAAACAACACGATAATTGTGAGGATGACATTAACAACAATGCGGAACCAAAAAGGGAATTTGTAGCTATTTAATCTCCGAGATCTCCCTCCAAGAAGGACATTAGGTATCACCTCATCCCATACCCTCAACTGGTGAAGAGATTTCCCGTATCTGCATACCATTTGTTTTCTCTTGATCTTAGCTCTTGCCCCTCGCTAGTTTAAGCATCGGAATGTTTTTCTTGGGACTTCCATCCTGGACCCCTGATCTTTAGTCCTCCTTGCAAATCCGCTCTAGAGAAATTTCTTCAACTTTATCCCAACATCCGATGGTCTACGACAAGATACGAGATCGAGCCTCTTCATTTAACATATTATACTAATCTCGGTTCATTCTCTTTGACCCGTGATCTTAAAATCAAAATGGCAATAGATTATTTATAATTTCATTAGGCATGTGCGACCGTTAAAGACACATCACTTAAAGGTTTATATAATAATTTTCATATTAAAATCGTGTCAAAATTGTCTCACAATTGACATCTGTTTAAGATGCAGAAAATATTCCATTCTCGTATATAAAATCACGTTTTTATATAGCAATACTCTATAAAAAGTAGACATTTTATCAAAGCATCGTGGCAAGGAGAGGAAATGAAGAGATAGATTGATATATGCATAGAAATAAAGAATTTGATGCATGGTTGAAAAAGATATCGAGGAAGGCTGTGAGGCACTTTCTTAAGGTACCGCAAAGCTTAAGTTTTAAGACACAATGAGAGGTAAATTTTAATAAATTAAAAAATTAGTCTTAAAATTATTTTAAAATTAAAAAATATTAATTTTTATGTGTTAAATATATCTCAATTTAATAATAAATTTACGTTATTTCAAAATTTTTAAATTATGAACTAACTATCGCAGTTGGTTCGCCACTATCTCTCGTATAAAAGAGGTCCCGAATTTGAACTCGATTATTTTCTAGTTTAGAAAAGTACCTATTGAGAAAAATATTAATTTATATTTTGATGAGGATAAAATCGGTATGACCCATGTAAGGTCCATTACGTCAAGTCCGCTTCGGCCAGAGATCTACAATGCGCATAACGGGCCCCTGACGACCGTGGCCCACAACGGACAACCCACGGCGGACAGTCCTCAGATTCTTCATGTCACAAAGGGCATCAACCCAGGCGCAGCGGACGCCAGATGTCGACCCTCTGGTGACCGAACATTACCTCCTATAACGTTGACCTCAACTCCACTAAAGGCGAGCACGCCTTACAGGCGCTGTAAGACTAGCCTGAGAATCGCCCGATTTCGGAGGAACGAACACTCAACAGGAAACTCCCCACGATCACGGAGAGGTGTTACCCCACTACTTGCGCCCTTCCCTACTAACAGATAGGCCCTCACCGCCAGGACAACCCCTATAAATAGACCTTCATCCGCAAGCGAGACACACACGATACACGGGAATACAGACTTACAAGCACAGCAAGAGAGACTCCAACCGCAAAGCTTTGAGATTAAACTCCACGAAGCAGAGCTCCGGTCATCTTCCGAGCACCCTTACCGCCCAGCGAGCACTCTCCGAGCGTTCACTGGATACGACGAGCACTCCTGCAGAAGATCGACTGCCCCTCCAGACTTGCTCAATCGCCTTTCGTCTCTCTCGCTCTCCCTTGTTCCTACTTAATCTTCATCCTCTAAGGCTCTGATTTAAACATCGGAGGGTTATCCCTTGGGATAACGCCTAGGGCTCTTTCTGACGTCGTTTTCCTGCTATTTGTAGGTTTCCACTGGTGACTGGATGATCCTTCCCCAACAAATAAATCTTAAAAGTGTGGTACGAGGATTAGGAATCATAATTCCGCCTCTACATATTTTAATAATAATAAAAATAAATCTTTATTCTAACCTACAACACCTTATTATATCACATTATCAAGTGATGCACAACTCTCAGGTAAATGCCTTGAGAGGTTGAAGGCGTTGAGATGTATCACCTTAATCACGAAAAGACGTAAGTCTCAATTAAAAATCATGAAACACATGTCTCAAGACGTTTTTATAATGTCTCACTTTAAGACTTAAGTCTTAGTGCCATAAGATGTCATCTTTTTAAACAATGACAGGGTGAAAGGTTCAGGGTTAACTAGAGTTAGATAATAATTTTTAATGAAATATAAGATATTTTTACAAATATTATGATGTAGCGACATCAAAATTTGACGTACTGATCCGATATGTACAGTGTATAACATGCCAAATCATACCATGATTTGACCAGTACGTGACGTACAATTGATACACTAATTATATTAATTTTTAATATATTCTATATTTTTTATAATAATCTTAATTAGAAGTTTAGTTAATTTGAAACCTTACCTTACAACACAAGGAAGTGAATTCTAAACTTGTAAAACACATATTTTTCTTATTTTTTTATTAAAATATGTCTAGAATCATTATTTAAATCGTAACCCAAAAATTATTCTTAAAACCGAGATTCGAGTGTAGAACTTTAAAAACTGAACTATTACACAACACATCTTAACCAATTGAGCTACCAAATAAGTTGAATATACATTGATAATTCTATGTATAATAGTTATATCAAAGATGCATAAATATTCTT
This sequence comes from Amorphophallus konjac, assembly GCA_022559845.1. Taxonomy (NCBI): domain Eukaryota; kingdom Viridiplantae; phylum Streptophyta; class Magnoliopsida; order Alismatales; family Araceae; genus Amorphophallus; species Amorphophallus konjac. The sequence continues at coordinate 3,968,603 of CM040121.1, read as the reverse complement.
TTCTTCCTTCTATCTCTTCTCGGTATGTAACGATATCATATCGTATCAAGACTGATACGACTGATAAGACCATATCAATAAATTTTGAGTGAATTTGATTAAAAAAAGATAAATTAAATTTTGTACATAAATTTTTAAGCAGAATATTGTTGCAAAATTCCTATTGTTTAGACAACACAACGGAAAAACAAGTCCCTTCCAAATAGAATCGCTTCTGCACCGCATTTAAGAGAAATAAAACAAAACTGAGAAAACTGTCACTCCACGATCCACATTTCTTCTACCAAAAGAAATCTTACATACGTTTTTAAGTGGGAGAATTTGTGCATGGGGAGCCGGTGCCCAGTTACACAATGCCATCATCTTCTTCTGCCCTCCTTTCCTCCCTTCACTTTCGATGCAGACCTCTTGTGCATCTTGCGGGATCTCTGGTTTGCAACTCTCTTGGAAGGCTTCTTCTTGGGAAGGAGTTGCCTACCCTTCTCAGCTTCGGCGCGGGGCTTGGGCATGGGGATGTGACGTTCTACGCTCAGATCTTCTTCGTGGCGGGGCAGTTCGCTAGTTGTCACAGTAATTGTCATGCCGTTGCTTTCATATATCTTGGTCCCTTCAAAAACAGTTCAGTGAATAAAGGAGCCTCAGTCAACAAAACGTATGAGTTTATCAAAGGAAAAGGGAACCTAGAAGAAATTATTTGAAAGTGACTCAAGGATGAGTTGCCTGAAGGCGTTTGCATATCAGTTCTTCAAATCTCTATAAACGTCCAGTTGTTCCCTATAGGCAGGGCATTCAAATAGGGACTGATCCACAACCTCAAGATGGAGGCACAATGAGGTTGCAAAATTGAAACCTTTGCCTTTGAAACAGAAACTGGAAGTTACTCTACGATCCAACTAAAAGATAGCTTTATTTGCAGCAGAATTACCAGAAACTGATTGAGTTTTGCCAAGGCCATCATGTTCAAGATCATCCCCATCTTCTTCATCTCCTGAAGCAGTCTCTGGAGATTCTTCTGCCGGTAATGCTCCCCCGTACAGAGCTAATTCTCTCCCTAGTTTCCTCTGAAACAGGCGCACAAAAAAATTATTCTGTCCTTCCAAGTGACGATAATGGATACACGAAAGAAAGGAAATGATGTTCACATTTTTTTCCTCGGACAAGGATGTTTGTAATTACAGCCTATCTGTCTTTTGCGAACAAATTTACATCTAGAATGCATAGCGCACTAATGTCAGGTTCATTCAAGGGACATACATTCGAGAGTGTTGTTCCCAAATTTCACAAGAGCCTGCAGTTTAATATGTATATATCCATCTTAAAGTCCTGTTCCTTGTAAGAGGTAAATGGTTTGACAAAACTATGGAGGCACAGCAAGAGGCAGATTGGGGGAGCTAAATATTCACACTAGGAAGAATAGGCAGGTGCACGACCCCATTGCATGTTCACCAACCCTGGGCAGGTTAGATATCACAACCCATGGATTAGAGGGGCATGTGAGGAGCTGTTTTGGAGCTGTGTCGACACGAGTTGACATGGCAAAGTTCACACCATGGTCGTCCTCAGGGAGGAAATAACCAGAAGAAAAGGATGAAAATTTTCCCATGAGGACATCATGCATGCGGCTGTCAAAAAAGTCCAAGCTTTTTTTTTTTCCCTTCTGCAGCAGATGAGATGACAATGGGGTAAAAATTGCGGAGCATGCTAAGTTGCATTTTTATAAATAAATTATCACCTGAAGTCTTTTATTTGAAATAGAGGAAAACTACAGTATTACACATTTATCAGGCTCTTTATCATAATCTTGTCCAAACATCCAATTTAAAAATAAGACAGCAAAAAAGTGGATTTAAATTCGGTGCTCTCAAATTTGGGAGCACTTAGGTTATTCCACTCAGCCGTCTAATCTTGTGATCAGACAACTGAACTGGGTGCTCTCAAATTTGGGAGCACTGAACTTAAGTTAGTACACTCAGCCGTCTTACCTTGTGATCAGACAACTGAACTGAGTGGTAATTTTTTTTTTGAAAGTCAACTGAGTGGCAAAATTAGTAGTAAAAAGCATGACACTATAACATTACTCTCTAAAATATGTTTCCATCATTGACATGAGCAATCAATATTTTATATCATTTAATCTTAAATACATTTTTAGCTATTTTTATATAATAAATAAGATTATATAATTATAACATTATACTGTTCGTGTGTCCTCATGTCCTATTTTTAAAATTATGCCCTGTCTGACACACGTCTGTGTCGATACTTAATACTCATGTTCGCATCTTACAAATCATCGCACAACCCCCACTTCTCAGTGAACATTCTACAAAGGGGAAATATGTACACCGATTGTCCTCTGGGCTTTATCGCTTTGATAACGGAATAAGGGTCAGTTAGGGTGAGTTATTCTGCCTATCCACCCCTATTCTAGTTTGGTAGTAAGGTTACCGTAACCGGGGTTAGTTAGGGTTAAGGCCCTTAACCCAAAGTTAACTCATTCCACTCTCTCACAGGAATACCTTACCCGACCTTGGTTAGGATAAGTTACCAAACTAATAATTGCTCCAACCCAAAGATAAGCTAACCGGGATCCACCCCCGTTACCTTATCCTAACCTGTTATCAAAGTGGCCCATCAGAACGAGGGCATGCAAGAGAGCATGCCCTCTGACCAATCTCCGGAGGACAAAAGCCACCTCACAAGGTCTTCAAAGCACAGAGGTTATAGAGGAAAACGTCATGAAAGTTCACCACCATCAAGTTTTAGGACACCACCTTAAAGCACATGTGCCATAAAAATGTACACCATGGGAATGAATTTAGACTGTTAGCTTCCAGACATGGAGTACATGGTACCTAGCAGCTAAAAATTGATATCAGTTAGCATGTACACTCTAGAAAGTTAATTGTGCAATGGCCAAAGTAGAAAGCCCAAAATTTAACCGTTTGTCGTGGAAAACTAGCTGCCTACATGGCATTAACAAACCAACACCAACCATCACCACCCTTCACCAAAAAGATAAAAAGAAAGGGGAAAAAAAGCACACACATGGTGAAGCTAATGTCCTAGTTAACTTTGGACGGCAGATGGTCCTCCAAAGTCCAAAGTAACAAGTTCTCCTGAACACCAGAAACAGTAGAGACGGCATAGAAACATGACTTCCCATCAGAATAAATTCAAAAGAAGATTGTGAGGAAATTCTCACGAACTGCAGTACTGCACCTTCGTCAAATCCAGCATGCTAGGAAAAAGAATACCTTTTTGCGGGCTTCAATACGCTGGAACCGCTCCTTCTCTTGCAGCTGCTTCTGCGCAATCTTCCTCCTCTTTTTCTTCCTCTTATGGAAACCAGTAACGAAATCCCTGATGTTATCAAATCCAAATTACAACAGACACAAACATACACACACATATCAAGCAGAGACCGCCGAGTTCTCTAAAGATCATGCACAAGAGAAACATTGGGATTGTAGATGACAAACCTCAGATCCTTCTCGTCGAACCCCACGGTGAGCCCCTTGTTCTTCAGGGCCCTCTTTTTGACGTGCCGGCCCCTGGCGGCGGGAGCGATAGGGATCAGCCCCTGCGCCGCCGCGCCCTCCCCCCACTCCTCCCCCTCGTCCGCCTCCATCTCTCCCGGCCAACCGCGAACTTCTGACTCCTCCCCTGACGTTTTGTGGGAGGCTTTCTAAACTTCATCTTTGCCGTCCAACTGATAGACCCTCGTAACCCTCTGCGTCGGGAGTAAACCTCTAAGTTGAAGATTCTGATCAAATCTCGACCGTTGAGTAAATTGAACTCACCTTACGCCACGTGGCTTACTTTGATAGGTCTACCGAATGACACTAATGCGCAGCGGACGTCAACCAGATCCCCGCCAATTGCAGGTGTTCTTCCCACCTTAAAAAATGGCCCGCTCTCTGCTCTGGTCCGCAGCAGCATGGCGGGCATCTCCTTCACCCTCCCAACCCCTATCCCTCCACCTCCCTCTGAAACTCCTCTTCCATCTCCCGCCCAAAAAAAATGGCAGCTTCCGGTGGTCTTCTCTATCTCCTCTGCGTCTTGCTTGCTGCTTTTCCTCACCGAGTTCCCCTTGGAGCAAGGTCGCAACTCGCAGCCTCCATTCTTCCATGTTCTTCCCACGTTCAAAAATGGCCTCTCCCTGCTCTGGTCAGCAATAGCTTTGATTCTCGCACGGACGAGCTACTCGCGGTCCTCGTTTAATGCCTCCCTACTCCCGCCGGAAGGGGAGTACGACTTCATCGTCGTGGGCGGCGAGACTGGCGGGATGCCCACTCGCCGCCACCCTCTCCGAGAAGTACGTGCTGCTTCTTGAGAGGGGAGGGACGCCGCAGGAGTTCCCCAGCCTCATGAGTCAAGAAGGGTTCCTCTGGACCCTCGTGGAGACCGACACCTACCACTCCCCCTCCCAGGCCTTCGTCTCCGAGGACGGCGTCCCCAACGCCAGAGGGAGGGTCCTGGGCGGCAGCAGCGCCATCAATGCTAGCTTCTATACCCGCGGCGACCCGGGTTTCTTCCAGGAGGGCGGCGGCGGCGGGGCCATCAGGTGGGACATGGAGCTGGAGAACTAGTCCTACGAGTGGGTGGAGACGGCGGTGGCCTTCCGGCCGGTTATCCGGGACTGACAGACTGCCACTAGAGACGGCCTTCACGAGGCTAATGTCACCCCCTACAACGACTTCACCGTTCACCACGCCGTGGGTACAAAGATCGGCGCCTCCACCTCCGACAACACCGGCAGGAGGCACAGCGCCGCCGACTGCTGGCCTTCGCCAGGGAGGAGAACATCCCGGTCACCCTCCGAGAGTCACCATGGAGCGCATCCTGCCCAGGCCGTTCCTGAACACCACCGCTATTCTCTGCCTCTTCGCCTGTTCTTATTGCGTTCTTTTAGTCCCCTAGTGGATGGGTGTGTTATGTGATGATCATCTGGATCTTGTTTGTTAGGGTTGAGCAGTATCCGGGTTCAACCTACAATCCAAATCGAATCACTAAATTTAAGTTTGATTCGAGTTAAAATTTTAAAAATTGTAATTTAGGTGAATCCTATTAAAAAATTACTTTGGTTCAATTTTAATTTTTAAGAAATCAACTCAAATCATAATTGATTTGAAGAATATTTCATCAAATTTTTTACATAAATATCCTTATAAATAGTGATTATGTCAAATAAACCTCTCATTTAAATATATTGATATAAAAAATAACTTTAATTTATCTAGAATCATTGTAATTATATTCTTACGATTCTAGAGCCGTCGATGAGGGGTGAATATTATGTGAAATATCTCACGAAAATTATTAAGGTACGTGAAATATCCAAAATATCACGACTTAGGGAGAGAGAGAGAGAGAAGAGTGTCACTTGCAACCTCTCCCCCAACCCCTCACCCCCAACGTTCCTACCAATTGCTCTCCCACCTTGACGGTCCTCCCTCTCCCCTACCCCCTCACCGTCGGTGCCCCCCCCCCCCCCAAGCTACTCTCTCCCCCCATCTCCAATTGTTCTTCTACCCTGATGACCTTCTTTTTCCCCCACTCCCTCACCATTGGTAGCCCCCCCCACCCCCAATTGCTCTCCCACCCTAGCGCCCTCTCTCCCTCACACCCTCACCGTCGACGGCCCCCTTCCCCTCTCCCAACCCTCGAGCACCACCATCTCGCACCCTTCCTCCCCTTCGGTGCCCTAGTGACCCAGAGCCGTCTTTTTTTTTATCAAGAAACCTTACCTAGTGCTGGATGGGAGAGTGCACCCGTTTACCAGAGGTAAAGAGCAAGCCACTCCACCATTCAGACATTAGGAGGTGAATTTTATTTAATGGGGGAAATAATACAATTACATTAAGCGGATACTGGGCATACCCAGTTTATCCAGGCGAGCTACTCCCTTTATAGAATTAGGAAGCTCATCGTAAGAGAAAAAATCAGTATAATGAGTGGAGCAAGCCAAAGAGGCTAGAGAGTCAGCAACCTTGTTTCCTTCTCTGTAAATGTGAACTATTGAATCTTGTATGGTGAGGAGTCTCCAAATCTCCCTTATATAATGAAGAATGGACCATGGGCATGGAATTTCTTTTTTGATGATTTGGACTAAGATTTTGGAATCAACATCAATCTGGATTGGCTTGACATCAGTTGTACGGTAGTATTTGATGCCATCGAGGAGAGCTCGAGCCTCAGCTGCGAGACTGTTTGCTTTACCATAGTAATGTGAGAAAGCAAGTAAGATAGTGCCATTATGATCCCTTATGGCCCCACCGCCTCCTGAGTCTCCATTTGCTTGGCAGGCACCATCGGTGTTTAACTTGAGTGAGTGAGGGGTCGGGTGGACCCAGGTGACTATCTTGATCTGCAGTTTATAATGTTTTCGACTGTCGATGCCAAAGTCCCGCAAGATGATTCTTTTGACATTGTCAAGCTCCTTGAGGTTTGCAGTGTCACACGTGTGCTTTACTTGAGCTTTTATGTGGTGGAGCAGTCTGATCTTGGAGATGCTCTTTCCTTCATACTTCGATGCATTCCTCGCTTTCCAGATTTCCCAAATTCCATAGCCAATAGCTGCAAGAAGGAATAGTCCGTGGGTAGATTTCAACTAGATATTTCCTGCATTATGATGTATGAAATAGCTCACTGAGTTAGTGTTGATCTTCAGTCCATAGCTCCGGAAGTATGACCAAATATGTTTGGCCAGATCGCTATGAATAAATAGGTGACTAGTTGTTTCCTCACACTGAGTTTTACAGCAGTGACATTTCGAGCACATTTGTACACCCATCCTTTGAATATTTCTATCAGTGGGGAGTGCATTGCGGGCAGTCTTCCAGAGATGGATAGAAATTTTTATTGGTAGCCAACTAGACCAAAGACGGGTCCAAGGAAAAGAATGGTGATTGGCATTATTTGTAGACAGTTCACAGTAGGAGGAGGCCACAGTGCAAGTGCCTAAGTGGGAGAGACTCCAGACCGGGCAGTCAGGATACTGGTTGAGCTGAAAGCTGTGAATAGCTGATTTGATTGAATCTGAGATTCTTCCATCCAGCAGATTGGTATTTGCATTGGATCGGAGAGTGTAGAAATCCTTGACAATAATGTTGGTATTCTGTATGGTCAATCTAGGAACATACTCTGCCAAACTTCTGCTTCCAATCCAGTTGTCCAGCCAGAAATGTGTGTTGCTGCCATTCCCAACTACCACTTTTGTGTGTTTGGAGATAAGGTCTCTGGCCTTCAGCCAACTCCTCCTGGTGAAGCCATTCATATTCTTGAATTGGACCTCACTGATATGCTGCTGTCCGATGTATTTTACCCTGAAGAAAGTGGCCCACGGAGAATTGGTAAATAAGCCCTTCCACAGCATCTTTACCCGCAAAGCAGTGTCCATAACTCTTAATGACATGATGCCAAGACCTCCTTGAGAAATAGGTTTGCAGATAGCTTGCCATGCAGTCCAGTGCTTTTTTTTTCCATGTATAGAAGAGCCCCAAAAGAAGTTGGCAAATGACTTGTCCAGAAGATCATGGGTGCCTACATGCAGTGGGGAAGAGGATAGAGAGTATAGGGGTATGGAGGATAAGACATGCTTGATGAGAATCAGTTTTGCTCCCTGGGAAAGTAGGCTTGATTTCCAACCTGCAACTCTGTTCTGGATTGAACTTATTATTCCTGCAAAGAAAACATTTTTCCTTCTGCCAATCATAAGAGGACATCCCAAATATTTATGGGGAAAGGAGTGTCTGAAGAATCCAGTGCAGCTCTGAATTCGATTGGCAACCGAATTTTGGATCTTTGTGTGCAAAAAGAATCCACTTTTGCTGGTATTAATTTGCTGCCCTGAGGAAGTTTCATAAATCTGGAGCACTTTTAATAAGTTTCGGACAGAGTTTATGCAAGCTTTACTAAATAGAAGGGCATCATCTGCAAACAGGAGGTGAGAGATTTGAGGGCAGCGGCTGGGCCCAGCATACCTGTAATATCCCGGACCTTTCGGATCCTTCTTCGTGGGTCCCGGATCTGGTTTTCGGAGTGTCCAGCTCCGTTGTGTCCGAAAGTTCGTTTCGGACATCTTTTGTGTTCGGATCGGCGCGATCCGGAGTCGTTTCGGAGGCCCGGAGGCGTTCCGCAACTTTTCCGCGTGTGTTTTTCGATTTCCGGTGTGTGTTTCGGCTTTTTCTTCGGAAGCTCGTTGCTGGCGAACCGGGCGGTTCACCCGGGCACGAGTGGTACCGTTGCGGTCGGTGCGTTCCGAGGATTCCGGAAATGTATTTTTCTATTTTTCGGTATTTTTCCAAAAAATCGGATTTTCTATTTAACCCTATTTCTTTTCTTTTTCTTTTCCACCTTCTCTTTCTTCTTCTTCTTCTTCCTCCTTCCTTCCCCAACCGTGACCTCCCTCTCTCCCTCTCTTCCTCCCGTTCGAGCGCGGCTAGCTCCTCTCCGGCTGCTGACAGCGGCGGGGCGACGGCGCGGCGACGTGGGCGGCGGTGAGGCGATCGTGGGGACGTGCGGTGCTCGTGGGAAGCTTGAGGAACGAGGGTTTTCCAAAGCGTTCTTCGTGATTCGTGGGTGATTCGGCGGAGCATTCGCTCCATTGAGGTAGGGTGACGTTCCTTAGCCTCTTGCCGTTCATTCCCGTGATTTGTAGGCCGCGGGGAGGCCGAGAGGGGCGTGTTTGAGCTTTTGAGGGTTTTTTCATGATTTGGGGAGAGCTCGCCCGATCTATGGATTTGATGCATGATTTCGTGTTTTGATGGCCTAGGATCATGCTAGGGGTCCCCAGGGGTCTTCCCCTTTATTTTCCCCCTCTCCTGTGGAGGCATGGGGGCGTGGTTGGTTTTTTTGGAGTTTCTACCGTTTTCCGCCGCGGACTGAGAACGCGCTATACTCCAGTAGCGCGTTCTTGTTCGTCGCGCTGCCCCGATGGGGCGCGTTCATCAGAGAAGATGAACAGGAGGTGGTTCCTGTCGCGCTATGGGGTCCTAGCGCGACCTGCCTTGTCGCGCTAGGGGTCCCTAGCGCGATCTGTTGTGTCGCGCTAGGAGGCCCTAGCGCGACCTGTCTTGTCACGCTAGGGGATCCTAGCGCGATGTTCCCTGTCGCGCTAGGAGGCCCTAGCGCGATCTTCCCTGTCGCGCTAGGGAGTCCTAGCGCGTTCTGTCCTGTTGACGGGTGTTCCTCTTGGGCCGTGTGTGTGTCCTGGACACCCCGTGGAGTTCCGTGACCGTGTCTTTGGTGTCCGGAGGTTCCGTTTGCCTTGGTCATGAGTTTGGCCGTGGGCGGTGCGTCCGTTTTTCTCCGACCGTGGCCCCCGTTTGACGGAGCTAGTGCGTGGGGTGATTCCCACACGTTGTCGGACTCGGACGTCGTTTTCCGTTGACTTGAGAGTCTACTCCTTCAGTGACCCTCCACTAGTCATAGCCCACCAGTACGAGGTGCTGGTCTCACCTGGGAGTGGTGTACGGGCACCCACCTTTCGAGACGGTTTGTGGACCGGTTACCGTAGTCCCCTCGTCGGTAGCCAGAGTCCGGCTACGGGGGAAAACCGGTCAGAAGACCAGACCTAGTGACGCGTGGTCTGTGTGTGCACACGTGGTTGGGGGCAGTTGGACCCACGTCGACGGGCGTGACCCCAGCTAGTTACTTGTTCGTGGTTACTTGTACGGTGTCTGCGCCTCGGGTAGGACCTACCACGTCAGGCGGTTCACCTGCGGTGCGGTGTAAGACGTCAGGGGACGCTACCGACTGTGCTTCTAGTGGGTGGTACTCCTGTCGAGTACGGAGTGTCAGACTGTCAGTCGTGTGTTTCCGACCTTCGGGTTTTGGCGGTTCGACCGTTGAGTTTCGGTCTTCTCGTACCGTGGCACGTGTGTCGGTTTGTGTGCCGTAGGGTCTAGTTCTGTAGAGTACAGGGCTTTCCTTTCCGAGGTACTTTCCTACCACTAGAGTAGTGGTTTCTCGTTTTACGAGGTAGGGTTCGAGTGATCCTGTTGACACTGAAAATATTCCTAACATTTCCTAACTTCTGCTTCTGTAGGTCTTAAGTTTTGATCAGGTGCTCCTGTGCCGACAGAGAAGAAAAGAAAGAAAAGAAGAAAAAGAATGGCGGAAGCCGAACAAAAGATGAGACCATAGAAAAGAAGAAAATGAAAGATGCTCAGCTTCAATGAACAGCCGCTAAGGCAAGACCCGGGAGCTCGGGAGAGTATTCGGGATCATCCCTGAAGAAGCAATCAAAAAGCTACAAATACAAGTGAAGCCGGCCCGGCATCCCAAATTACGGTGTCAAGACCATGTGAGCGGAAAACCCGCATGCTCGAGCCGAACGCACACGAAGTTCCGATTAAGGCCAGTCATCATGCCGAGAACTTCGTCAACGCCCCGTCAAGGTTTTCCAAGGACCAGGGCGAGAGGAACAGTCAACGGGAACTTTCGGAACCATCCCCGGACCCATCGGCTGACCCGCGCCGAGCAAACAAGTTAAAACGGCGCGTGAAGGGTCATCGGCGCCGCTTAATACGGCGCCACCAAATCCGGCGCGCTAATTCAATCGGGGACTCGTTCCCCGGCGCCGTTAAATCCGGCGCGCCCCCTTTCCAGGGCGCCGGATTAACAAAGGCTATATATAGCCTGCCTTCGAAACAAAGAAGGAAGAGGAGAAAAGAAATTAAAAAAAAAGAAAGGAGGGGGAGAGAGAGGTCCTGATCGGCCGAAGAGCCTCCACCAATCAGAGCTTCGAAGGGGAGGGTTTCTTGAGAGAAAAGCTTCCTCTGAGGGTTCTCTTGCGGCTGCCGTCCTCCGCCTTGCACGAACCTCCCAGTGCCGTAGAAGAAGATCGTCTGCTTCCTTGTTTATTTAGGTGGGTCATCGTGATTTCTCGGTCGATCCCCCTCCGTTTGAGTTTCTTCTCTGATACACTGTAAGTGAGAAGGGGGTGAGGGCGATGATATGAGCCATTTTCCCCCCTTTTCTCACCGTCTCTGTGATTCTCCATCTCCCCTCTGTAATTTCTTCCCTCTCTGTTAATGAAAATGGTGACCGCGCGACAACGCCGGCACCGGAATGATAGGCTGTTTAGCTCTTTCTTGTTCCTTTCGTTTATGGAATGAATGGATATGTCAACGAGCCGAGGGGTCTAATGCTCTTATCCTTCCTCTGCACTGTTCCTTTTCTTTCATTGCATTTTCTTCTTGCGACTGGTGAAACGGTGCTGTGCAATAGTGCCGGCGCTGGGGAGGGTGATGTACATAGAACGAATGGACGTGGGCATGCCCGGCGCCGTGGTCACCCCTCTCGTTTGCTTCCTCTTCTGTCTGTATGTGCGTCCACCGGATTTGCGGCCCCGGCGCCGATCATGCCCTGCTACGCATTGGGCTACAGCAACTACTCCCCTTCTCCCCGGGGTTTTCCTTCCATCTGGATGTCATAAGTTTCACCGCCGGAGGTGCATACACACGTGCGTTTCTCCGACCCGTCTCGGGCCATCCCCTTACTTTCCCCTCCTATTCTCGACCATGAACATGAGGAGATGAGGGCATCCCCAGGTGCCTTGTCGTTGTCTTCTAAGCATCGCCTGACAGATATCTCGTTAACATATCAATATTCATATGCATATATATAGGCATGCCTACATGCATCAATTCTAATCTATTGACTGCGCATAGTTTTCCCACCGTGCCGTTTGTCACTTCATTATTGAGATTCGGTGACCCGGGGAGGGGGAACATTCCCGGCCCTGACCTCTCATCCTAATTTGCTCGGTCTGCAAGAGTCCATTTTCCAGTAATGGATCTCCGAAGGCCAGTGAGTGCACATAAATTGGGTTAATCCCCAACACTTCAAATCCACAGCCCCTAGTGGGCCTTGTGGTGGCCGTGAGATGCGTGCCCCTCGTAGGCTGGCCCTCGGGGTTTCCTTCTCTAACTGGTCGTCCCGCCTTGAGCCTTGAGTCGACTCAGGTCGCGTACCCCTCGTAGGCTAGTCCTCGGGATTTTCGCTCCCATAATGAGTCGTCTCATCCGCCCGCTCTCACCCACGGACTTGGTGCCCCTAGCAGGCTGGACCTCGGGGTTTTCCTTTCCGTTCGGGTCTGCCGGCCGCCGTTGCGCCACCCGGCTGTTAGGGGTTTACTCCGCCACGTGAGTACTCCCCGATTCTCCCTGACAAATCCTCCGGGATGGGGAGATGCTGCTGAATTTTCAGCTCGAATGAGTTAAATAAACCATTTAATAAACTAGTCGGCCTGACTCGGAACAGTCGCCGCGCTCGAGTGCGAACCTCGCGCGAGCCTATGATTGACTTCCGGACGGCCCGGGACCGATCCGATGAATGACTGACTTAATAAACTTTCAAAATCTTCCAAAATATTTTAATAAGTCCAAAAATAAACCAATAGAACCTCAGTTTCCGTGAAACAGGGCTAAATCGGTGCCACTGGCAACCGGCGCGCCTTAAAACGGCGCGCCTTAAAACGGCGCGCCCTCAAAGGGGCGTGCCGTTTTAAGGCCCTCCCCTCTCCACTTTTGTGGCGCCGTTTTAAGGCCTCCTCTTCACCTGTGTGGTGCCGTTTTAAGGCCTCCTTTTCACTTTTTGTGGTGCCGTTTTAAGCCTACACCTACGGTTTCCCGTGCCGTTTTAAGCCCTTTCCCTGAGCGTTCCACGCCGGTTCAACCGCGCCGTTTTAAGGCTTTGATCCTCATGCCGTTTTAAATGATCACTCTCCGAGTGAATATTAAACTGCCTTAATGGCGAACACTGTCCCGATTTGGATAACCCGTGGACACATCGGTATCTCTCGTAGAGTCTCCCTCGGGGCCTCTGTCCACTCGGGTCCACCGGTCACCGTGTCTGGCCTCCCGGCCTTTAAGGAGCTTACCCCATTCCATGGGCATGCCTCCACTTTCCCCCAAACACTCCGGGTCTAGGGAGACGCTACTAGATCTTTGCCAGGATATTTTAACCATTTGTAAAACCGAGAACATAAATTAAAAAAAAATGAAATAAAAAAATATTAAAACACACAAACAACAACTAAATATCATAATAATAAATAATAAATAATAAAATAAACAAAGCAAAACAAAATAAATAAAGCAAAAAGAATAAACACCGTTATCCGGCGTGCTCACGTATTTGCACGCCGTTTTAACCGTGAAATTTCATCTAAACCTGCGGATTAAGCCATGTGTTTCCCCTTCATGAATAAAAAAAAAATATAAAATAATAACAACACAAGATGCGCGCCGTTTTAGCCATCTGCACCTGCACCGCCACGCCATTTTAACCATATGCATATACCCGCGCCGTTTTACTCCTTGTGCCTCTCACGCCATTTTCACGTAACAAAACAAACTCATGCACCCTCATGTACACATGCATGTATCATCTTACGTAAAACACACCTAATCACGTAACACATGCCCCATTTAAATTCAACACACACACACACATGCACATACGTTGCCTATCTAGGCATAAAGACATAATAAAATAATAACATGAGAAAAACACACTCGTGCATTCATATGCACAGCATCTTTTATACACTAAAGTGAGGGGGGAAAATATATATAGGTAAAAAAAGGGGGGGAAATGATGAATAATAATAACAATAGTAATCATAACAAACAAATAAATAAAAATATAATAAACAAATAATGGTTAAATAAATGACAATAAAAATAATAAAACATAAAAGTGATAAATAAACAACAAAAAAAATAATGAATGAATAAATGACAAATAAATGTCAATAAAGGAAATAAAAGATGCATGCATCCAATAAAAAAAATACTAATAAAATAAAACAAGAGAAACAAGTAAATAATAAATAAAGGGCATTCATGTATTTAAAAATAATAATAATAACAAAACTAAATAAAGAATAATGAACATGACCGTATTCACTCCGGAGCTCTCACCTCCTCTAGACCCCGGGCATGGGAATATTGATGACCCCCTGACAGGTCGTACCTAGATCTCGGGGTTAACCCCATTATGGTCACGGCATGATCTTGTCCTGGGCCGATAAGCCGTTGAATTCAATTCCTTTTTGACCGGGTTTTAACCGTGTCCCTTCATTTCTCAAATATCAAATTTGCCATACTCTGGCATACATTGTCCCGATGATACACAAGTCTGCCCGAATACGATCATACTCGGCCCACCTCCCGGGCCCATATGTATGCACCGTAACGCTATGTGCAGTCTCAAAATAAAAAGGCAATGACTAATCGACAACCCTGCGAGTGACAGGAATTGCCAAAGTCTTCCTTAAATTTACAAATAAATGACTAAATAAGCAATAAACAATAACACTAATCACCTTGCATGCCTGTATGATCTGACTCTCCGGTATATCGAATGGTGATTAGCGGAAAGTCAGGTTACGCCTGACCGGAGGCTCTCACTATGCGTAATGATGGTTCTCGGATCTAAGTTCTCCGCCCTGTACCGGGAGCCGGCCTAATAAACAAATACTACCATATTGTGTGCTTGCATGCAATCACATCTTTGCATAATCTATGGGCCTCATGGCCTCTCTATTTTGGCGATTAATCAAGGGTTTCCTCTCTTCTGGGGAGGTGTAATTAACGTCGTAGCCTTCATGGTACGGCGGGTTTTGGGTCCCGACACGATCACCCATAATCGTCTGGTTAGTCGGACGGTGCGCATAATAAATTTGTCACTCAGTGACTGGCACGCCCCACGCGAATAAACCTCTAATAAATAATCTAAATAAACCCATAATCATAATAAAAAAATATTCTTAATAAAAAATCATCTCCCACAAGCTGGCACGCCCGGTGGGACTCAACCTCCCTTCATCTTTTCGCCAAAATAGAGGGACCATGGGGCCCCCACCCAACTACCTCAAATGTTAATTATTCATTCGTCTTGTTTCTCCTCTTTTTAGGTTGAAGTGATGGCGAGCGGACTGGATGGAGTTGTTTTCTGTCCCCAAATCATGGTCAACCATGCTGCATTCGGCTACCTTGCCTTACCCACTACCTTCGGCAACCTTCCCCCAGTCGTTGGCTTCCCCAACTTCTTGGGAGTTGCATTCGCGAATCTCCTGGACGTGGAGAGTTATGAACCTGCAAAGCTGAAGAATGACAAAATTGTGGCTCGCCGAAGTAAGGGCCATGTCAAGGAAGCTGTGCCGAAGGACCCGGTGGTCGTGAGCTGCCACGTCCACCATACTATTTGTTCGATTGCGGCACATAAGAAGGAGCCCACTGGGGGCAACAAGAAGTGCTCCAGGAGAAGAATTGCTGCTGATCCTCAGAGCCAACTTTCAGCCTCTGGGAAGTCCATGTTAATCGGGGGCATCCAAGTCTACTTCAATGGCCGCGGTGCCGAAGTTCTACCAGATCGGATCATCCCGACTGTGCCCACTCATAACACCTTCCAAGTGCTGACAAGCCGAAGGGTGAATTTTAATGACAACGAGCATGGGAGGCCAACCCCGAACTTGCCGAAGTCTAAGCAAATCTGGGTTCCCAAGAGGATTCGAGGCCCTGCACCAGCCTCACCAGGCTTCAAAAATTCTGTGGATGTTCCCAATAGAGGGGGCAAAGGGGCTATGCATGTAGAAGAAACCGTGATTGCAACTCCTCCACCTGTCGCCAGGGCCTGCGCAAGGCAGGCTGATATTTCCAAATATTCAAGAAACTTCAATCAAGCTGCCAAGATGATACGGCTTTCACATATGCCGTCCGTCCGAGTCCAAGTGCTGTCTCCTGCCATTTCTCCAGAGTGTCATCAGAAAGACATGATAAAGAGGGTCCGGGAATATTTTTGTAACTTCAAGAATTCCTCCCTGGGCCAGCGAAGATTGATTCGTGTCGTCAGGGCCGAAAAAGAAGAAAAAGATAAAATGTCACCCATGGTGGCGAATGAAAAAGAGAAGCAAGGTGGGGCTAGAAGCTTTGAAAGGCCTTCACAAATTGAAAAGTTGAAAAGAATTTCAACAAATGAAGGGCCAACTCTCCCTAGTCAGGCCCATAGGGGAGTCAGAAAGTACAGCAGAAGAATGCAAATCCTCACCTGTAATATGACAGGGGTGATGAGCGGGCATGGCGCCCTGCTAAATGAACCAGAACGGCTGGCCGAGGTTGCCGAAAGAGAAGACCCAGTGACAGGACGGGGCAAAATTGAGGCTGGGTTACTGCAAGTCTCTAAGGACAAGTGGGTTGCTGATGAAGACAACACTACTCTCAATGCCAAGACAATGGCATCTGAAGAAGAAGGGGTACCCCTATCTGGATGCACCTTTGGTGAGGCACTCGAGGGCATCAGTAGCGAAACAACTATGGACCCTGCCGTGCTGATGACGCTGCAAAGATACCAGCAGGAGGTAGAACTGCTGAAGAGAAAATTGAATGAAAAGACTGGGCACGCTATGGCGCCCGAGGAATCGGGGGCACGAGCCGAGCCATCACATGAAGGTTTCAACCCTGGGGGTGCTCCTTCACAGGCCATTCTACAAACTACAGCTCAGAATCGGGCTACTCCTCAACATTATTCCCAACGGCTCCAGCCAGCACAGCCAATGCCCCTTCAGATGCAGCGGCAGGCCCCCCTGTCAGAACCTTTGCCATCCAATGCTATGACTTCGGCCGCATTATTGATGCAGCCCACCCACCTCTGCCCTCAACTAGAAGAGCCATCTATGCTGAATAAGTTGATGGTGGAGCAGAGGATCGAGGCAAGACTGCCAAAGAGGGGTGGTGATGACTATGCCCCCTTTGACATATATGAAGTACCATATCTAGCCCATCATGCTGCCAAAAGATTGCCACCCGGCATCAATAGACTCCCAAAATTTGACAAATACAATGGGCAAGGCTCCCCGAAAGAACATATTGCACATTATATGACAGTCATGGGCGACTTGGCGGCAGACGAGTCATACCTATTGAAGTTCTTTGGGCCTTCATTGACAGGACCTGCTTTTGAATGGTACTCTGACCTGCCAGCCGGGTCTATCCACGACTGGCCAGACATGCAGCAGAAATTCACCGAAAGATTCCACATCGCTGAGATGGAGGTGACCATGGCCGAGTTATTGGAGACCAAACAAAAAGATGATGAAATAGCTACAGAATATATCAAGAGATGGGAGGATCTCTGCATGAGGTGTCGGCGCCCTCCGCATCCAGAAGATGCAATACAAATATGCAAACAAAATTTGAAGAAGGAGATTCTGGAAAAGATGATCGGAATAGAAATCCGGTCATTTGACCGATTAAGCGATATTGCCACGGAGGTTGAAGATTTCTTCACGAGATATCCCTCCATTTCTGCTGACTCAAGTCATGAAGCCAAGCAGGTTAATAAACGGCCGATACTGAAAGCGGTTCATGCGGTCAGTCTCACGGCGAAAAGGCATAAATGGATGCACAATCCTCCTCTCAATGAACCTGCAAGATGTCGAGAGAGGCCTCCTCCGCAGAACAAAGCAAAGAAGCTCTATGCCTTCCCCAGGGACAAGACCCGAGCATTGTTCGAGTGGGCTGTCAAATATAGCAAAGTCATCCTTCCGAAGCCAAAAAGGCCTGATGACGTCAGAAGAAGAGATGATCCTCATTTCTGCCCATACCATCAAATCCTGGGGCATCCTATTGAGGATTGCCAAATATTTAAAGACATCGCCCAAGGCTTAATAAAAAGAGGAGAGCTACAAATGGGGGAGGACAGAGTTGATCCTCCATGCCCGCATGAAGTGCCTACACAGGAGGCATCAATTAACATGATATCTGTATGCCAACGATCGCCCAAAGAAGTGCCAGAGGCTTGTAGTCAGCACAACAATGAAGACTGTGCCCTAGTGCCTGAAGAAAAGCAAAGAAATTGGCAAACATCATCAAGAAAGGAACGAACAAGATCAGTATCCCTTCCGGCTCCGAGAGCCCATGTTAGTGGAGCCATGGACTGGCCCACTCTGCCTCTTGCAGTCTCTACCTGCCTTCAAATAGCCCCTCCAATGGCTATCAAAGGGTCAACTGACAATAAAGAGAAGAAACAAACCCCGTCGCGGGAACATGAAGAAGCTAGCTCAGCCATGGAGCGGCCACAAGCTACTATAAGTGGGCTTGATAAGCATGAGCAGCTCAAGAGCCAGCCTATACAGGTCAAGAAGCATGCCCGTCAAGGACACAATAAGTCTCACGGGCTAACAAAAAGAATTAAAGAAAAGGCAGGGGTGTTCCATGCACCGAATGACCCACTACAGGGGCAGAGGCCAGCCATATGGGAGAAGGAAAATGAGAATACAAAAGCTAAAATAAGACATGTTGCTCTCTCTTGCAACATGCTGTCAGCACCGTCCAGTGTGGCTCAAGCTGCTAATGAAGAAAATGAAGAAATTTGCTTTATGCCAAAAGGGGCAAATCAAGCTAAAGCTTCTACCTCCCACCATGCTGCCGGATCTGGGAGAATACCAAGACGCCCACCAGCCAACAAGGGAATGCAATACCATGTTCCTCCCAGGCTCGAAGGCATGAAACCCAGGGAGTTTATCTCGAAGAAACTGGGCGCGTCCAGCAACGATGACGGGATGCCACTCACCCTAGTCAAACCGGAGGCGCAAGATAGCACTTCCGGCCCCTCTTGGCAAGGCCCCACTGTGATGGCACTGCTACATCAGAAGCAGCAGGAAATTGAAATGCTGCAAAGGCAGCTGAATGAAATGAATCTAAGTCCACCTATGCCGCAACTGGTAGGACGTCTACATGAGGCGACACGAGGTAGTGCTGGCTCACCTGAAGCTTTAGCGCGGTCAGTCATACCCCGAATAGCACATGATCATACAAGGGGTATCCTCCCTCAACCACTCGAGCACACAGTCTCCCGGGCACGTCAGGGGGCAACTAAGGCATCTCCGAAGATGGTGCAAATGAGGCCGCACATGCAGATGAACGAGCTGAAGGCGAAACAAATAATGAATATGGAGACAGCCAAAGAGGAAGTCACCGAGCCCGAATTACAAGCAGCCAAACAAAAAGATAATGAGTCTGTCACTGACTACATAAGAAGGTGGAGGAATCTCCATGAAAGATGCAGACATCCACCGAGCTACGGGGACTCTGTTCAAATCTGCAAAGAAAATTTGAGAATAGAAATTCTACGATGGGTCATTGACATTGAAGTCACGACCTTCGAACAACTAGGCGACATTGCAGCCAATGCCGAAGCAGTTCTGGCAAGACTTTGCTCAGCCCCTACGGTCTCGAGCCAAAAGAATAAATCAATCAACAAACCTCCGGCACAAGAAGAAGTTTGCACCTCAAATTTTGAAGCCTTCGAGCAACAGAAGAAGAAGATGAAAGAGGCATCTTCCGCCGATCCAGCAAAACAAGGGCCCCCGTTAAGGGGCAAAACGACGAAACTGTATTCCTTTCCAAAGGACAAGACTAGGGCACTTTTTGAGTGGGCCCGAGAGTACGGCAAAATAGTGCTTCCAGAGCCAAAGAAGCCAGGCGATGTCGAAAGAAAAGACGATCCACGATTCTGTCCTTATCACCAAATGTTGGGGCATCCCATTGAGGATTGCTATGTGTTCAAGGACATTATTGAAGGCCTGATCAAGAAAGGCGAACTACAGATGGGCGAGTACAGGGTGGACCCACCATGCCCTCATCAAATATCTGTCCTTAAAAGAGCAGCCCCGCGCGATGCTACCGCCTCAACTGCTCCTCGCAAATCTGGCTGAAGCCGATGTCTAGCAGGCCCGCATAGCTTGAATGCGGATGCTTGCCAACAAAAGAAGAATGGCAAATAAAAAAAAGAGGAAAAAAAAAGGAAAGGTCATGTTCTGGGGGCATGCACCAAAAAAAAATAATAAAAAAGGGATGGCAAATGAAATTTGCATATATAGAGATAGGGCTCCACCTATCGAATCTGAGATGTCGTCTCTCAGACGGTCGGGTCTTCCAAAAAAAAAAGAAGAAGAAAATCAAGATAAAATGAAGGAGGCCTTGATGGTTACGCTGTGGGGTTGGTATGGTGGAGTGAACCACTCATCCCCTCTCTGAGGGTGTGAGCGCTCTCCTGTACACCCACCTTGGACTATAAAAAAAAATGCATGGCGAATGCCCAAGGGGATAATAAAATGACTACATCATCTGTGGAGGTAGGAAGACCCTGCAACTGCAGCTTCTAAGAATGAGCGTCAAGAGGAGGACACTTGGCGTAAGCGCCAGAGGCCCGAATCGAAGCTATTTGGAGCATCCCCTAAAGAAATCAATGACGAAAGAAAATAGCTATTGATCCGATGTATAGCTGTCACTAAATACTCCCAGGGGGATCATGTTAATCAACAGTCCCACCGATGCTAAGGGACCTTCATTGGCCACCAGGCCTCCCGTTTTAAATACGGGTCCAAACCCTGTTAGGGAATGAAAAGAACAAGTCCTCCCGAATTGTATGCACTCTCATGGCCTTTCGGCATTCAGCCACAACAATGTCATATTCGTCCCATGGGACTCTCCTATCAATGCCGGTTTGGATTCCTTGTCCAATGTCGGCCCAATAAAATCTCCTATTTCCTTGGCATAATGCACTCTGCCCTTGTCGAGCTCAAAATTTGCCCATCAGCCCCGTCGGGCTGAGCCCACAAAAGCTTTCCCTTGGGCGGAGGCGCTCTGCCCCAGCCGAACATGAAAATTACCTTATGTCCCATCGAGCTGGGTCCACAAAGTCTTTCCCTTAGCCTGAGGTGCTCTGCCCTCGCCAAGCTCGGAAATAAGCTTCGTCCCATTGGATAGGATTCATAAAACCATTTCCTTGGCCTGAGGCACTCCGCCATCGCCGAGCCCCAAAATTATCCTTTGTCCTACTGGGCGGGATTCATAAAACCATTTCCTTGGTCTAGTGGCACTCCGCCCTGACCGAGCTACCTCACCTTGGTCTAGTGGCACTCCGCCCTAACCGAGCTACTTTTACCTTGGTCTAGTGGCACCCCGCCCTGACCGCGCCACCCTTTCCTTGGTCTGGTGGCATTCCACCCTGACCGAGCTACCCTCACCTTGGTCCAGTGGCACTCCGCCCTGACCACGCTATCCTTACCTTGGTTTAGTGGCACTCCGCCCTAATCAAGCTACCCCTACCTTGGTCCGGTGGCACTCCGCCCCGATCAAGCTACCCTTTCCTTGGTCTAGTGGCATTTCGCCCTGACCGAGCTACCCTCTCCTCGGTCTGGTGGCACTCCGCCCTGACCGAGCTATCCTTTCCTTGGCCTAGTGGCACTCCGCCCTCGCCAGGCCCGCCGGGCACTTGGACATCAATCCCTAGCCCCACCAATAGAATAAATAGTCAAATTCATTAATAGTCCCACCGGACAAAAATATCCCGCATCGCAGACGAGACTGCGTCAGGGAGCCCAATAAAAAACAAACGAAAATAATATTAACAAAAAAAAGGAAATAAAAAGAAGAAAGAAATGAATAAAAAAAAAGTGAATGATGAAAATGAATAAAAAAAGGAAAATGATGATTTAAAATAAATTTAATAAACCCAACACAATGTAATAAATCCAATAAGCTAAGCAAAATCAATCAACTCAATAAATCGAGAAACCAAAAAAAAAATTCAAAAAAAAATCTAATAAACTCAGTAAGTCAATAAACTTAACAAACTTGATAAACCCAATAAAATCAAACAAATCAATAAACCCAATGGAATCGATAAAATCCAACAGACCTAATAAACCCAACATGTCAATCGACTCATCAAATCAATAAACTCAACCAATCCAACTAATAGACCAATAAGATTCCTGTACTTTGTTTTAGACCTTCTGTCTGAGCAAGGTCTGTTGATCCCGACATCTCCACGGGTCAACGTCCATATTCTATCTTGGCTTAGACCCCACGTCCTCGCCAAGTTGGTCAGCTTCGACATGACGTCAGGTTGACATCTGCCTCTACACATCCTGCCCTTGTTTCAGACCTTCCGTCTAAGCGAGGTTGGTTGACTCCGACATTTCATCGGGTTGACATTGATATCTAGTCCTGGGTCTGGGCCTCTCATATGTCTGCATTCTAGTCAATCCTCACCCCCAAATCTTCTGTCGGGGCAGGGCCTGTTGACTTCGACGTTCCATCGGGTCAACACCTATTTTATATTCTGCCCTTGGCTTAGGCCTCATGCTTCTGCCAAGTTCGTTGGCTCCGACAGGACATCGAGTCAACACATATCCTATATTCTTCCCTTGGCTTAGGCCCCACGCCTCTGCCAAGTTCGTTGGCTTTGACATGACGTCGAGTCAACACCTATCCTACATTCTACCCTTGGCTTAGGCCTTATGCCTCTGCCAAGTTCATTGATTTCGACCTGATGTCGAGTCAGCACCTATCTTATATTATACCATTGGCTTAGGCCCCACGCCTCTGTCGAGTACGTTGACTCCGACATGACGTCAGGTCAACATCCATATCCTACATTCTTCCTTGGTTCAGGCCTCACGCCTTTTCCAAGTTGGTTGACTTCAGCAATCTGTCTAGTCAACAACCATATTCTGCCTTGGCCCAGACCCTTTGTCTCTTCCAGGGTGGTCATTTTCAACATAACGTCGAGGGGACAACAAGGTTTTATGTCTGCCCTTGTCTTGGACAGGCCGTCTAAGCAGGGTTTGTTGGCTCTAACATCCTGTTGGGTCAGCACTCATATTATATATTCTGCCCTTGGCTTAGGCCTCACGTCTTTGTCAAGTTCGTTGGCTTGACATGACGTCGAGTCAACACCCATTCAATGTTCATATCCAACATGATACTCTTGGCTTAGGCCTTACGCCTCTGCCAAGTTTGTTGACTTCGACGTTCCATCGAGTCAACACCTATGCTATACTCTGCCCCTGGCTTAGGCCTCACGCCTTTGCCAAGTCTGTTGGCTTCGACATGCCGTCAAGTCAACACCTATCCTACATGATGCTCTTGGCTCAGGCCTCACGCCTCTACCAAGTTTGTTGGCTCCGATAGGACGTCAAGCCAACAGCTATGTTACATTCTGCCTTTGGTTCAGGCCTCATGCCTTTTCCAAGTTGGTTGACTTTGGCAATCTGTCTAGTCAACAACCATATTCTGCCCTGGCCCAGACCCTTTGTCTCTTCCAGGTTGGTCGTGTTCGACGTGACGTCATGACGACAACATTGCATTGTTTCTGCCCTTTCCTAGACATACCGCCTAGGCAAGGCTTGTTAAGTCTGACATCCCGTCAGGTTAACGTTCATATTCTACCTCTGGCTCAGACCTTTCATCTGGCCAGTCAATAAAAAGACCCTTTCACCTTTGGCTTGGATCCTTTTGTCCAGCCAGACGACAAAAAGACTCTTCTACCTCTGGCTTGGACCTTTCGTCTAGTCAGTCAGCAAAAAGACACTTTCATCTTTGGCTCGGACCTTCCGTCTGACCATACAACAAAAAGACCCCTCTACCTCTGGCGTGAATCTTTCGTCCAGTCAGTCAACAAAAAGACCCTTTCACCTTTGGCTCGGGCCTTCTGCCTAGCCAGGAAATAAAAAGATCTTTTCTTCTTGTGACTCTACCCTTCCATCCAGTTGAAGAACAAAAAGACTCCTTCTATCGACGGCGTCATGACTTTATGCCTAAGCCGTTCAATATTTTCTTCTGGCGTCATGGCTTTCCGCCTAAGCTGGTAAATATTCTGCCTTGGCGTCGTGGCCTTATTCCTAAGCCTAGTTGTACGGCGTCATGACTTTACGTCTGAGCCGTTGAATATCCTTGTCTGGCGTCATGGCTTTCCGCCTAAGCCGGTAAATATGCTGCCTTGGCGTCATGACCTTCCGCCTAAGTCAAGTTGTCCAGCGTCATGGCTTTTCGCCTAAGCTGGTAAATATTCTATCTTGGCGTCATGGCCTTCCGCCTAAGCCGAGCTTTACGGCGTCATGACTTTACGTCTGAGCCGTTGAATATCCTTGTCTGGCGTCATGGCTTTCCGCCTAAGCCGGTAAATATGCTGCCTTGGCGTCATGGCCTTCCGCCTAAGTCAAGTTGTCCAGCGTCATGGCTTTTCGCCTAAGCTGGTAAATATTCTATCTTGGCGTCATGGCCTTCCGCCTAAGCCGAGCTGTACGGCGTCATGACTTTACGTCTAAGCCGTTAAATATTCTTGTCCGGCGTCATGGCTTTCCGCCTAAGCCGGTAAATATTCTATCTTGGCGTCATGGCCTTCCGCCTAAGCCAAGCTGTGCGGCGTCATGACTTTATGTCTGAGCCGTTAAATATTCTGCCTTGGCGTCATGGCCTTCCGCCTAAGCCAAGTTGTATGGCATCATGACTCTATGTCTAGGCCGTTAAATATTCTGCCTTGGCGTCATGGCCTTCCGCCTAAGCCAAGTTGCACGGCGTCATGACTTTATGTCTAAGCTGTTAAATATCCTTGTTTGGCGTCATGGCTTTCCGCCTAAGCCGGTAAATGTTCTGCCTTGGCGTCATGGCCTTACGCTTAAGCCAAGTTGTACGGCATCATGACTCTATGTCTAAGCTGTTACATATCCTCCCTTGGCGTCATGACCTTACGTCTAAGCCAAGTCATTCGACGTCATGACCTTTGGTCTAAGTCGACAAACCTCTTACCCTTGGATCGGAAATATTGTCCGAACTAACGAACGAAAAGACCTCCTTTGATTTTATACCAACCCGTGATCCCTCTAGGGATTTACTACCACATATGACTCATTCCCTCCACTGCCATGGCATCGGGTCCCCGACGCCAGAATCACCAACCTGTGGGCATGCCCATTAAGCCCTTTAGAAAAAAAAAAGAGAAAGAAACCAAAAGAAAAAAGAAGAGAAAAAAAAGGGAAGACAAAGAAAGAGAGCAAAGAAAGAAAAGAAAAAGAAAAAAGAAGAAAGAAAAAGAGGAAAAAAAAAAGAGGATGATGATCATGACGTGGTTTATGTGCTTGCTTGTCTCACGTGCATGTCCGCCTATAGTATAGCATTAACACGCTTCCTTCAAATTTCTAAGGCCGCGTACTTCCTTGCTAAGTAACGTTGCCCTGATTCAGGATACGTGTGCGTCACGACACACACTAAGGAATGAAAAAACCAATTCTCGGTGAGTGCATACGGCCAGGGGAAGAGTCGTAGGTGTGTTGCTAGCACAACTCGCATGATATACCCTAGGCGAAACTCCTACACTTCGCACATAATGTGAGCAATGGTCTTTAGTCATAGGGACGTCATAAATTCTTCTTAACACTTCATGGACGCTTAAATCTCTACACTCGCGTAAAGGGTGATCGTGAGGAAAAAGCTGCCTACCCCCGTTTAAAAAAAAAAAAGAAAAAAAAAGAAAGGAAAAAAATGATGATGATTGTGATAAGTGGAATGTGAATCCAAGTAGCCAGGAATCCCCACTGAAACAAATGAGGAGACTTGCGTGAAAACGGTGCAACAAACCCTATAATTAAAGTAAGGATGAATCCAAGTAGCCGGGAATCCCCATTGAGACACATGAGGAAACTCGCGTCAAACGGTGAAATCCATCATAAAATCATAATATAGGATGAATCCTAGTAGCCGGGAATCCCCATTGAGACACATGAGGAAACTCGCGTCAAACGGTGAAATCCATCATAAAACCATAATATAGGATGAATCCTAGTAGCCGGGAATCCCCATTGAGACATATGAGGAGACTCGCGTCAAACGGTGAAATCCACAATAGTATCATAATATATGACGAATCCTAGTAGCCGGGAATCCCCATTGAGACATATGAGGAAACTCGCGCCGAACGGTGAAACCCGAAATTAAGAAATAAAAGGGGGTTGTGCGAAGCTACCAAAAGTCGAGAGCCCCGAATGTATGTGTAGGCGATAAAGTAATCCTCCAGTGTTACGCAGAACGTCTGCACATCCCTATGTCTAGGGTTCACTACCCATATAATTGCACTTTCACTATGGAGGAATAGTCATGGGTGTAGATTGTGATTTATGCTACGCGTACGTTCTATGCAGTGTCCCCTTTACGTATGCACATCTCCCTTAGTTGTGCTTCGTGAGCCGCACTCTGTCCGTGAATCGTGGGCGTTGTCCTTATCCTATCCCTGTTATAGGGGAACTATGCTACATAGCTATCCTATGCTTGTGGTCATTGAGTGCCTACATGCTTGGATGAGGCTATATATAAAAGAAAGAGAGATAATAAAAATGAATGACGAAATGAAAAATGAATGATGATAAATGAAAATAGAATAAATAAAAGGAATGAATAATAAAAAGGATCCATGCAATATTTTCAAACGGGCCATGGGTTGCACCCGCACGTCCCGCTCTTTCGTCCCTCTGTCGCGACACCCGCGGGTGGGGGGCATTTGTTGACACTGAAAATATTCCTAACATTTCCTAACTTCTGCTTCTGTAGGTCTTAAGTTTTGATCAGGTGCTCCTGTGCCGACAGAGAAGAAAAGAAAGAAAAGAAGAAAAAGAATGGCGGAAGCCGAACAAAAGATGAGACCATAGAAAAGAAGAAAATGAAAGATGCTCAGCTTCAATGAACAGCCGCTAAGGCAAGACCCGGGAGCTCGGGAGAGTATTCGGGATCATCCCTGAAGAAGCAATCAAAAAGCTACAAATACAAGTGAAGCCGGCCCGGCATCCCAAATTACGGTGTCAAGACCATGTGAGCGGAAAACCCGCATGCTCGAGCCGAACGCACACGAAGTTCCGATTAAGGCCAGTCATCATGCCGAGAACTTCGTCAACGCCCCGTCAAGGTTTTCCAAGGACCAGGGCGAGAGGAACAGTCAACGGGAACTTTCGGAACCATCCCCGGACCCATCGGCTGACCCGCGCCGAGCAAACAAGTTAAAACGGCGCGTGAAGGGTCATCGGCGCCGCTTAATACGGCGCCACCAAATCCGGCGCGCTAATTCAATCGGGGACTCGTTCCCCGGCGCCGTTAAATCCGGCGCGCCCCCTTTCCAGGGCGCCGGATTAACAAAGGCTATATATAGCCTGCCTTCGAAACAAAGAAGGAAGAGGAGAAAAGAAATTAAAAAAAAAGAAAGGAGGGGGAGAGAGAGGTCCTGATCGGCCGAAGAGCCTCCACCAATCAGAGCTTCGAAGGGGAGGGTTTCTTGAGAGAAAAGCTTCCTCTGAGGGTTCTCTTGCGGCTGCCGTCCTCCGCCTTGCACGAACCTCCCAGTGCCGGAGAAGAAGATCGTCTACTTCCTTGTTTATTTAGGTGGGTCATCGTGATTTCTCGGTCGATCCCCCTCCGTTTGAGTTTCTTCTCTGATACACTGTAAGTGAGAAGGGGGTGAGGGCGATGATATGAGCCATTTTCCCCCCTTTTCTCACCGTCTCTGTGATTCTCCATCTCCCCTCTGTAATTTCTTCCCTCTCTGTTAATGAAAATGGTGACCGCGCGACAACGCCGGCACCAGAATGATAGGCTGTTTAGCTCTTTCTTGTTCCTTTCGTTTATGGAATGAATGGATATGTCAACGAGCCGAGGGGTCTAATGCTCTTATCCTTCCTCTGCACTGTTCCTTTTCTTTCATTGCATTTTCTTCTTGCGACTGGTGAAACGGTGCTGTGCAATAGTGCCGGCGCTGGGGAGGGTGATGTACATAGAACGAATGGACGTGGGCATGCCCGGCGCCGTGGTCACCCCTCTCGTTTGCTTCCTCTTCTGTCTGTATGTGCGTCCACCGGATTTGCGGCCCCGGCGCCGATCATGCCCTGCTACGCATTGGGCTACAGCAACTACTCCCCTTCTCCCCGGGGTTTTCCTTCCATCTGGATGTCATAAGTTTCACCGCCGGAGGTGCATACACACGTGCGTTTCTCCGACCCGTCTCGGGCCATCCCCTTACTTTCCCCTCCTATTCTCGACCATGAACAGGAGGAGATGAGGGCATCCCCAGGTGCCTTGTCGTTGTCTTCTAAGCATCGCCTGACAGATATCTCGTTAACATATCAATATTCATATGCATATATATAGGCATGCCTACATGCATCAATTCTAATCTATTGACTGCGCATAGTTTTCCCACCGTGCCGTTTGTCACTTCATTATTGAGATTCGGTGACCCGGGGAGGGGGAACATTCCCCTGACCTCTCATCCTAATTTGCTCGGTCTGCAAGAGTCCATTTTCCAGTAATGGATCTCCGAAGGCCAGTGAGTGCACATAAATTGGGTTAATCCCCAACACTTCAAATCCACAGCCCCTAGTGGGCCTTGTGGTGGCCGTGAGATGCGTGCCCCTCGTAGGCTGGCCCTCGGGGTTTCCTTCTCTAACTGGTCGTCCCGCCTTGAGCCTTGAGTCGACTCAGGTCGCGTACCCCTCGTAGGCTAGTCCTCGGGATTTTCGCTCCCATAATGAGTCGTCTCATCCGCCCGCTCTCACCCACGGACTTGGTGCCCCTAGCAGGCTGGACCTCGGGGTTTTCCTTTCCGTTCGGGTCTGCCGGCCGCCGTTGCGCCACCCGGCTGTTAGGGGTTTACTCCGCCACGTGAGTACTCCCCGATTCTCCCTGACAAATCCTCCGGGATGGGGAGATGCTGCTGAATTTTCAGCTCGAATGAGTTAAATAAACCATTTAATAAACTAGTCGGCCTGACTCGGAACAGTCGCCGCGCTCGAGTGCGAACCTCGCGCGAGCCTATGATTGACTTCCGGACGGCCCGGGATCGATCCGATGAATGACTGACTTAATAAACTTTCAAAATCTTCCAAAATATTTTAATAAGTCCAAAAATAAACCAATAGAACCTCAGTTTCCGTGAAACAGGGCTAAATCGGTGCCACTGGCAACCGGCGCGCCTTAAAACGGCGCGCCTTAAAACGGCGCGCCTTAAAACGGCGCGCCCTCAAAGGGGCGTGCCGTTTTAAGGCCCTCCCCTCTCCACTTTTGTGGCGCCGTTTTAAGGCCTCCTCTTCACCTGTGTGGTGCCGTTTTAAGGCCTCCTTTTCACTTTTTGTGGTGCCGTTTTAAGCCTACACCTACGGTTTCCCGTGCCGTTTTAAGCCCTTTCCCTGAGCGTTCCACGCCGGTTCAACCGCGCCGTTTTAAGGCTTTGATCCTCATGCCGTTTTAAATGATCACTCTCCGAGTGAATATTAAACTGCCTTAATGGCGAACACTGTCCCGATTTGGATAACCCGTGGACACATCGGTATCTCTCGTAGAGTCTCCCTCGGGGCCTCTGTCCACTCGGGTCCACCGGTCACCGTGTCTGGCCTCCCGGCCTTTAAGGAGCTTACCCCATTCCATGGGCATGCCTCCACTTTCCCCCAAACACTCCGGGTCTAGGGAGACGCTACTAGATCTTTGCCAGGATATTTTAACCATTTGTAAAACCGAGAACATAAATTAAAAAAAAATGAAATAAAAAAATATTAAAACACACAAACAACAACTAAATATCATAATAATAAATAATAAATAATAAAATAAACAAAGCAAAACAAAATAAATAAAGCAAAAAGAATAAACACCGTTATCCGGCGTGCTCACGTATTTGCACGCCGTTTTAACCGTGAAATTTCATCTAAACCTGCGGATTAAGCCATGTGTTTCCCCTTCATGAATAAAAAAAAATATAAAATAATAACAACACAAGATGCGCGCCGTTTTAGCCATCTGCACCTGCACCGCCACGCCATTTTAACCATATGCATATACCCGCGCCGTTTTACTCCTTGTGCCTCTCACGCCATTTTCACGTAACAAAACAAACTCATGCACCCTCATGTACACATGCATGTATCATCTTACGTAAAACACACCTAATCACGTAACACATGTCCCATTTAAATTCAACACACACACACACATGCACATACGTTGCCTATCTAGGCATAAAGACATAATAAAATAATAACATGAGAAAAACACACTCGTGCATTCATATGCACAACATCTTTTATACACTAAAGTGAGGGGGGAAAATATATATAGGTAAAAAAAAGGGGGGGAAATGATGAATAATAATAACAATAGTAATCATAACAAACAAATAAATAAAAATATAATAAACAAATAATGGTTAAATAAATGACAATAAAAATAATAAAACATAAAAGTGATAAATAAACAACAAAAAAAATAATGAATGAATAAATGACAAATAAATGTCAATAAAGGAAATAAAAGATGCATGCATCCAATAAAAAAAATACTAATAAAATAAAACAAGAGAAACAAGTAAATAATAAATAAAGGGCATTCATGTATTTAAAAAAAAATAATAATAACAAAACTAAATAAAGAATAATGAACATGACCGTATTCACTCCGGAGCTCTCACCTCCTCTAGACCCCGGGCATGGGAATATTGATGACCCCCTGACAGGTCGTACCTAGATCTCGGGGTTAACCCCATTATGGTCACGGCATGATCTTGTCCTGGGCCGATAAGCCGTTGAATTCAATTCCTTTTTGACCAGGTTTTAACCGTGTCCCTTCATTTCTCAAATATCAAATTTGCCATACTCTGGCATACATTGTCCCGATGATACACAAGTCTGCCCGAATACGATCATACTCGGCCCACCTCCCGGGCCCATATGTATGCACCGTAACGCTATGTGCAGTCTCAAAATAAAAAGGCAATGACTAATCGACAACCCTGCGAGTGACAGGAATTGCCAAAGTCTTCCTTAAATTTACAAATAAATGACTAAATAAGCAATAAACAATAACACTAATCACCTTGCATGCCTGTATGATCTGACTCTCCGGTATATCGAATGGTGATTAGCGGAAAGTCAGGTTACGCCTGACCGGAGGCTCTCACTATGCGTAATGATGGTTCTCGGATCTAAGTTCTCCGCCCTGTACCGGGAGCCGGCCTAATAAACAAATACTACCATATTGTGTGCTTGCATGCAATCACATCTTTGCATAATCTATGGGCCTCATGGCCTCTCTATTTTGGCGATTAATCAAGGGTTTCCTCTCTTCTGGGGAGGTGTAATTAACGTCGTAGCCTTCATGGTACGGCGGGTTTTGGGTCCCGACACGATCACCCATAATCGTCTGGTTAGTCGGACGGTGCGCATAATAAATTTGTCACTCAGTGACTGGCACGCCCCACGCGAATAAACCTCTAATAAATAATCTAAATAAACCCATAATCATAATAAAAAAATATTCTTAATAAAAAATCATCTCCCACAGATCCCTACTGAGTCTTGTTCCGAGACTCATTCCCTGCGTGTTTTCACCGTGTTTCAGGTGAGGCGCCACCTTCGGGGAGCGCGTCAGGAGCGCAGCGTGGTGCGGGTGCCCAGAGGTAGTGCCAGAGGTCAGAGCCGGGGTATGTCCCGTGTAGCTGTACTTTTCTTTCTTGTCACTGTACTAGTCGTGGACTACTGTTGCTGTTGTTGTTATTTTACTGTGGACCATGTAAAATGTTAATTTATTTCCTGCTTAATATTATAACTGTTTAATTTCTGCAATTATCTGTGATGCTTGTGTAGTTTTCACACCATCCTTTTAACCCTTCCGAGTCTTCGGGCTCGTGGGTGGCGGTACGAGTCTCGGGTTATCGGGCCTTCCCGGTAATCGGATTCTCGGGTCGTTACAATACCACTCTACTCTACCACTTGAAAAAGCTTCCTTTAAGGATCTGCTTAAGGATTCTTCCGCAATGATGAAAAGAGATGGGGCAAGTGGGTCACCTTGCCTCACCCCCCTTGAGGACTTAAAGAACCCAGATGTATCACCATTTAACATGACTGAAAACCAGCAATTGCTGATCATCTTTTCAATTAACATAATGAAGGAATTATCAAATCCAAATTTGTGTAGGACTATGAGAAGAAAATCCCATTCAAGTCTATCATAGGCTTTTTCCATGTCAAGTTTGAACATGACATTGTGCCCTCTTGTTTTCCTCCCCAAGTCATTTGTCAGTTCTTGAGCTAAAGCAATGTTTTCTGAAATTTGCCTCCCCTTCACAAATGCAGACTGCTCCAATGATATAATCCTTGGGAGAATGGTGGCAAGTCTTTTATTGATAATAGATGAAACTATTTTGTAAAAGAAATTGCAAAGGCTGATAGGTCTGTAGTCAGAAATATCCATTGCATTTGCCATTTTTGGAATGAGTGCTATTAGGGTGGAGGTGACACTTCGAGGAATAGGCTGTTGAGTGACAAAAACTTCTTTAACTGCACTGCATACAAGCTCACCAATAATATGCCAGGTGGATTGGTAGAAAGCACCCGTGAATCCATCAGGACCTGGAGCACTGTCTGGGGAAAGAACTTTAACAGAATTTAAAATTTCCTCATCTGTTGGGACTTTGCAAAGATTTGTGTTATCCTCCTGCGTTACCAGTTTGGGAATGCATCTCAGAGAAGCTTCATGTATGTAGTGACTCTGAGAGCTGAAGGCTTTTTGAAAATGAGATACAGCTATGTCCTTCATTTCATCATGATTGGAAGTCATAGTGCCTGCTGGGTTTCGCATGTGAGTGATATTCTACTTGTGTCTTTTGGCCATGGTTGAAGCATGGAAAAACTTGGTGTTTCTATCTCCTTCAAGTAACCAGCGGATTCCTGACTTCTGTTTCCAAATTATTTCCTGTTGTAGCAGTCTGCTTGATTGAATGGTCCTGGCTTGCTCAAGGTTAGAATAGTTTTCCTCAGTGGGTTGCAGGTCATATTTGTGTTCTGCTAGCAAAACTTCATCTTCTGCAGCTTTTAAATTTTGGTGGACATTCCCAAAGGTGAGCTTGTTCCATCTACGAAGCATGATTCTCATATGCTTTAGTTTCATGTAGAGAGTGGTCATTGGAGAAGATGCCACAGGGCTGAGGTTCCAGCAGAGCTTAACATTCTCAAGAAATTTCTCATGTTTGGGCCACATGCTTTGAAAACAGAATCTACTTTTGATTTTTAAGACAGAGATAGATTTAACTAATAATGGTGCATGGTCTGAAGCTTCCCTATGCTCAACATAAATTGGTAGTGTTGTTATCCATTCAGTGTTGGTCAGTACCCTGTCCAATCTAGCCCAAATTCCTTTGCTACCTGCTTGATTGTTATGTCAAGTAAATTTAGATCCCATAAATCCAGCATCTATAAGTGAGCAGTCAGAAATACATTGTTGGAAATCCATCATTGCACCTGCATTAGGTGGGTTCCCTCCTAACTTTTCGTCAGGATTCAGAATACAGTTAAAATCACCTATAACAGTCCAAGGGCCTTTTATTTGAGAATGAATTGAGTTTAGTGAAGACCATAATTCCCTTCTCTCTGATGAAGAACATTTTGCATACACAAAGCTGATATGGAATAAAGGGTGGACTAGATTGACTTGGGCAACTGTAATTTGCTGGTCGTCCCTGCTAACAACCGAAAAGTCAATAGGATCTCTCCACAAAACCCAGATGTGGGCAATTTCATCATTATTTGCACAAGCTTTGCTCATACCCAATTTTCTATAGATTCCATCGAGCTTGCTAGTATGGATTTTAGGCTCCAACAGGGTAATGAAGTCAAGTTTATGGTTCTTGATAAGAAATTTAACCATGCCGATAGAAGTCTCATTCCCAATACCTCTAATGTTCCAAGTTGTAAAATTCATGAGGAAATGTGAAGCTCAGGAATATTGCCCATAGATCCTGACCTAGTCATAGATCTAGTAATTGCACCCTGTCGAACAAGCAACAAAGCAGTAGCATTGCCATCAGAAACTGAATCTGCTATAGCCCTTCTGCTAGCAAATTGTTCATCTTCCTGACAGTGGACTTTTGGACCCTCAAACTGCTCCTTGCTCTTTTGTAAAATCAACGCAGAGTAATCACCAAGAAAAGAGATTTCTGGGACAGGGGCACTAATGCCCAGCTGAGTGTGTGTTTGGTCTGAAGGGAGCTCCACGGTGGCATAAGAGTTCACTAATGGTTCAGTATTCCTAGTTTCATTGAAATTATGATGTGTCCCCAGTTGTGACTTGCTGGGTTTTGAGTTCAAACGAGCATTTTCACATAGCTTCTCAGAATCCTTAATCACTTCAGAGGAGTTCCGACTATGTAGTCCGTCACTGATTCGATCTGCTGCAGAATTTATTACTTTCGGATCTGACACTGAATCGTCCAGGAGTTTTAGGGACCCAAAATGATCGCCGACTTCAATCTCACTTGATGTCTGAGTGGTGTCCAGTTCAAAACTTTTCTTGGAGCTTTCTACTGGAATCCATACTTTCTTTTTCTGGTGAGGTGGGAGAGGTTGTGTATCAGACATCCGGACTGTGGCCAAACTAGTATTGGGTTTTTTACCTTTGCATTTTTCCAAAGTATGACCAAGCCGAGCACAGGCAGAACAGAACAGAGGAAAATCAAAGTAGACTATATCTTGCCAAGCACCTCCTCCAGGAATGCCAATCCAGATTCTTGTCGGATGAATTTTAGAGACATCCAATTCAACACACACACGGGCTTCCGATGTTATGGATAAATTTAAGGTAGATTGATCAATCTTCAATACTTTTCCTACATTACCAGCTATAGAACGCAACAACGGTTCAATAAAAAAATTTACCGACAATCCTGGGAAATTAATCCAGATCGGCAGAATTGGGGAATCCTCATCCGGCGAAAAATCCAATGACCATCTGAAAAATTTGAAAAGCTTGCCATGAACGAATAAGCTATCCTTCAGAAGCAAAGTCAGGAAATCCTCCTCATTGCGAAACCGAAGAAGCAGATGACGAGAGTCTAGGGCACTGATGATGAAATCCTCTTTGAAATTGCAACGATGCGTAAGGTGAGCTCTGATGTCAGGGTATGCTGGTCTCCCGAAAGGAGTGCGGGCAACAATTGAATGCATAAAAGGTTCCAAGGAGGTGGAGAGTTCCTCAGCGTTGAAGAACACGGCCGGCTCTCCACCGTCTGTAGATGCCGGAGCGTGCACAAAACCTTTGACATTGGGCGGCTTCAAAGAGGAGATGAGCACCTCTGCAAAAGACTTGGGGCGGGGAGGAGGAGTACCAGGAAGCAGAGAAGGTGGGGAGCCAGGTCGAAAAGGAACAGAAGCCAAGGGGGCCACGGTGGCCCCCCTTGCATCCACCATGGAAGCTAGGTCAAAGTCGCCATGGGGATTAGGTCAAGGGAAAAGGAACAGAAGCCTCTCTAGGCCCAGTTTGCCAAGAGCCGTCTTCCCTAGAGACCTTGTTTCCCCCTCTTCCTCCTGGTGCTCTCCACAATGGTTGGTGACCCACCTCCCTTCCCTTCTCCCCTCCGGTGCCTCGGCAACCCTGAGTCGTCTTCTCTAACTTCGACAATCACCTTTCCCTCTCTTTCCCCGTGCTCCCCACCCTAGCCAACGACCTACCTCCCTCACTTTTTCTCCTCCCGTGCCCCCACCTCCCTCCCACTTTCCTGTCACCCTCTCCCTAGCCACAACCGAACACCCCCCCAACCTCCATGTATGATGCCAACCCCATCCCCCTCCTCTCCTCTTGATCTACGCACCAGTCTACTGCGAACCATTCTCTTCTCCCACTTTGGCTACAATCACAACTTCACACATACCTTTCCGGCATACATGATGCGGCCCTAACCCTACTCGCCTTTTCCCACCCAAACCTGCACAGTCATAGCCTGTCCAAATCCAATGCGGTGTTGCTCTATGACATCAGCGAGGAGGCGACAACGAACCCCCTTCCCCACATACACCCCCCCCCCCCCCCAACCTCTCCTTGTCCCACCCAACCCCCCTCTCCCCCTCCAACAAGTAGCCTCTCCCTCTAGAGAGAGAGAGAGAGAGAGAGAGGATGACTAATCAATGATGAGTTAGTCATTTTCTATCTTAACTCATATTTCACTCTAATTAAATAGACGGGAGTTATGGTGAGGGTATAATCGTAACATTTAGAATTATTTAACAGATATTATTAATAGTAGACCTAAGTAAAGAGTTTATTTGACATAATCGCTATTTATAAAGATATTTATGAAAAAAAACTTAATGTAAAAACTGTATAACCTTAATTCTAAAGACCCCTACCCGCTACCCCTGTAGACTCCCACTACTCCCCACTCCCCAGTCCTGACTCCGTGACGGCAACTCCCCAGTCCCCACTTCTCCGATCTGATCCCAGCCGGCAACCCGCTCCGCACCTCAGCCCCACTTCTCCGATCTGATCGCAGCCGGCAGCCTGCAGCCGCACTTCTCCGATCTGATCGCAGCCGGCAGCCCGCTCCCCAGCCCCGTAGGCCGCAGCCCCACGTCTCCGATCTGATCGCAGCTGGCAGCCCGGAGCCCCACTTCCCCGATCTGATCGCAGCCGGCAGCCCGCTTCCCAGTCCCCGCAGGCCGCAGCCCCACTTCTCTGATCTGATCGCAGCTGGCATCCAGCTGCCCCACTTCTCCGATCTGATCGCAGCCGACAACCCGCTCTCCAGTCCCCACAGCCCCTCACAGGCACCCGCCGGCCGGAGGAGCTTTGGCCCTCTCTGGTGCTCAGTCCCCGCAGCCCCTCGCAGGCAGCCGCCCGCAGCCCCTCGCAGGCAGCCGCCGGCAGGAGGAGCTTTGGCCCTCTCTGGTGCTCAGTCCCCGCAACCCCTCGCAGGCAGCCGCCGGCTGGAGGAGCTTCGCCCTCTCTGGTGCTCAGGCTTCGCAGTCGCAGGCAGCCACCGGCAGGAGGAGCTTCGGCCCTCTCTGCTCTCAGATTCCTCTGTCCTCCTCGTCCTCACTGGCCGCCGTCTACAGGTAAATGCAACTTGCTTCATGGTTGACTTCTGGTTTAGACTCGAGCCACCAATTCGACGTGTGGGGAGGTAGTTCTCAGTGAAAGCTCATGTATTTTGTGTCTTGCAAAGCATTTTTATGCCAGATATTCTTTTGCTGGACGGGTAGTAATTTGGGAAAAACTGCATTATGATAAAATATTCATTTCAGAGGTGTACCGAAAGTCTGAAATCGTTAATGTTGTTTGAGCATGAGGTGTCAGGTAACCGATAGGTCAATTAATCATTGGATTTTTGTGTCTGACCTGTATTCATTTGTTTGGGCCTTCAAGGTATTCATATAATTTGATTATCCACGTGGCCCACTCCAAAAGTCGTTATAGCAGATTTCTCAGTACTCGTTCAGGAGATATGTTCTATCATTAGTTTTCATTTAAATCGTTTAGAAAGTTGGTTCTCTTATATTGCAGGTTGGTCAATACTTGTCCAGATTTTGGGTCCAATCCTGATTATTTTTTAGGACTGGATTCCAACAGTCTGCACTGAGATGAAAATTGCACCCTCCATTTATAAAAGAACCTTGAATATAAAACGATGGACTTGGAAATCCTTTTGGCTGAAGATTGAGTGAATGGGGGAGAGCCGGAGAGGCATGGGCAAGGACTGACCAGCCAATATCTCTCTCTCTCTCTCTCTATGTGTGTGTGTGTGTGTGTGTGTGTGTGTGTGTGTGTTCTCTTAGACGTGAAACTTGCCAATCTGAAAATTAAAAGATTTTTCTGAAAATTGTGAACCTTTCTTGTAGGTTCTTGTGAGTTTGCCATAGCTTGTCAAAGTCTCGAAGAAAGAAATCTTGAGTTGTTGTTTCTGAAAATTGTGAAATCTTTCCTATTAATAGTGGCATCAACTACTAGATCTACAAATTTAAGTTTTTTAATTTCATATTCAGTGTGAAATAAATTTGACTATCATTTATGTTATATTAACATTCATTTATTTATATATTTAAATAGATGTCGCAAACTGGGATCTAGTCAATCTGTGAGTGTACATTGTACATGCTTCTGAGCATGTGTGCATGCTTCTGTAAGTGCTATTGATAGTACTTTGTACATTTTCCTTTTTATCATTGTTAACTGATGTTTAATGTCCCTTTTGGCACTTAATCATGCTCTATATTGAGCATCATATTGGAGCTTGCAGCACAGGTTGAAAAATATAAACTAATGTCTTAGATAAGTGGGAATTCAGAACTTAAAAGCTGGTTTTTGATTTAATCAAGAGCTGGTTTATTGGCTCAGGAAAGGCCACAAGATATATCGATATGTTGTGCCTTAAGCTTCCGAAATTTATGGTCTGAGAATCCTGTTAATGTGCTTGGATGTATGATTTTTCCTATGCTGCTTTCAGGTACCCTGGCAATTCTGGAGTTGTGCAGTCATATTAAGTAGTCCGTTGATCTCCTACTAGAACAGTAGCAATATGTGTCCGTTTGTTGCACATAGGATCCATAGAAATGGTGAGCAGTGTTAGTCCCACCGAATGTAAGGTGCTTTTATTATGATGTGTGGAGACATTACAGCAAATGAATGTATCATCTGGTAAAGATGATTAAACATGTTTGCAGGTTTTCTTAACCTGAGATGGCTGATTTTAAGAATTGAATGGTCCCCAACTGTGAAGTTTCTATTCATTATGATGTGTGGAGACATTACATGACCTGATATAATTGGAGTTTAACAAAAGATTATGGTGTCATGTGTGATTATCCCTTTCAAAAATGGCCTTGGTTGAGCCACTTTTGTAAATGTGTATTCCAAAAATATCGTGACTAGGAAACCTCCATCTCTATCTTGTTATATAATCTTAATTTGGGCCCTGATCAACACTTGAATCATGGACTTCAGCTTCTCAAATCTACTGCCCATGGCATAGGGAGGAAGAGCAACCAAGGACCATATGACTTACAAATAATAGTATTGATACCTTTCATGTTAACTGAAGCATTTTTGTCATCCAAAGTTAGAATGCCAATCATAGTCTTAAGAAATTATGATCCATCACATGACATAATACTACCTTGGAATGCATCTTATATAGGACTTTGCAATGCTGGCCAATTGTGGTTCAAACTGAACCAAACCAGATTAATTTGGTTTGGTTTGGTTCGGCTGAGTTTTTAATTCGGTTTGGTTTGGTTTGAGAAAAATTCTCTTCAAACCAAAACGTGCTCACCCTTTCCTGTTGATCAGCTGGATCCCTATAAGATTTATAGTTTTTCTGATATTTTGTGTATTTTTTAGTTGGGGGTCACTGTTACAATGGTCACATGGCGTCTGTTACAGCTGAGTTTGACAGACTGGCCAGCTCATTTGCGGTCCAGCCGTTCCAGAGAAGATGTAATACATATAAATAGTAAATGTGAAGTCACAAGGATGGCAGATTGGATCCTGGCAACATTTCCCTCTCTCTCTCTCTTCTTTCTCTTCTTCTTCCTCTGCTCTGAACTCTTCTCTATTCTTTCTCGCATAGCCTCAATTTCTTCTGTTCTAATCATCGAGATCTGCAGAACAACCCATGTTCTGCCTGCAATGCCTCCCAGATGGCAACATCACAACTTAAAGCAACTCCTACAGTGGATTTGATCCTCATCAAATGGTGTCTGAGCCCCCTCCGAGCACCGCCTCGTCTTCATCTTTGATGGCGCCCGAGGATTTCGCCTTCTTCCGGATGAAAATTCTGACCAAGATTCAGAAAGAATTATTGGTAATCTTGATGATCTGTCTCTGTATCCTCCACTTACCTGGAATATAGTTAGCATCCCACCTTCCTCTACGTTCTTTGCTCCAGATGATTTTTCTAATCGCCAACATGCTATTGGTAATCTTAATGATTTGTCTTTGTATCCTCCACTTACCAGGAATATAGATAGCATCCCACCTTCCTCTTCGTTCTTTGCTCCATATCATTTTCCTGATCTCAAGCCATGCGCAATGCATCCCCTGCCTTGCCCTGCTTTATTTCTTGCTCCGACGGCGACAACTGAATCCACTGCCTCTGAGGTACCTCCAGTAGAGCGTCATCAGTGGGTGGCGAGGTCAAGGAAATGGTGTCTTTGCTCCACCGGCTCTTTGCTCACCCGATGCTCGACGAATTGCCCCATACAAATACCTGTCTCAAGACTGCCTGCAATGGCTCCATCACGATGCACCTTGTCATGGAGTTCAAAGAGTATGACATCCTCATCATCCAGGGACTCCGCCCACCACCCAAGCCATCATTCTGTACACATGCCTGCTATTCACACTTACTCTTGTGGGTTT
The DNA here is from genome assembly GCA_022559845.1 of Amorphophallus konjac. NCBI lineage: Eukaryota > Viridiplantae > Streptophyta > Magnoliopsida > Alismatales > Araceae > Amorphophallus > Amorphophallus konjac. The sequence continues at coordinate 3,928,590 of CM040121.1, read as the reverse complement.
TTTGCCGGAGAAAATGCCAGCTCCTTCATTATTGATAGAATGCCTGCATAGGCATGCTAATATTTCAGTGCCAACAAATAGACTTGGTCTACCAAACGGGATGGGGTCAGTGGCAGCTTCACATTTGGATATTTTTTCAGAAAAGTTGAAAAACATTTTTGCAAGTACTGGGTGCAATAGGTTTCAAAAGTTTCTAACCTTTTTTGGTAGTGCAAACACTGAAAATGCTGATGAACATGAAACTATACACCCTCCAGGTGAAAGCATTCTACTTCGTGCAGTATTGATGAGGATTGTTTATAGCATGCTAAAGCTTGACTATGAAATGGACAAGCATGGAATAGGCCATGAGCAAATGACTAGGAATTCTGGAATCTTTGATCTATTTTGTTCATATGCAGAGTCATCATGTGCAGCATTAGTTGCCTCAATTTCTTCTTTTGGAATCGACCACAATTTCATAGCAATGTGCTATCTCCTGCACATTAGTTCCATGGGCATCATTGTTTGTTTGATTACTTCACTTTTGCAACTGACCTTTAGAGATCAAGCCTGTGGAAGAGATTGAGCCTGCACTGAAGCGGCAATTTATAATCTTTATTGCTCTTATGATTGTTGGCATTGTTATCATTAGTTGGATTGCTCTTCCATCAACCTTCACTACCTTTAGCTTTGGAGTACAAAAGACTGTCAAGAACTGGGAGTTGTTCTTCTGTGTTGCCATTGGTCGGTGGGCTGGCCTTGTTATTAGATTTGTCTCCTTGCACACATGGCCACAACTCATGCTCACTCTTATGGGCTCTACATTTGATGCAATGCCAGCCCATTCAGTGATCCGAGACTTGCCATTTTGGCAATTCAAGCTGATGTTGGCTCAGGGAATATATGAACATATCATAGCACTGGGGAGGCTCTGTGGATTAAGAAATACGAGTGAAAGAAGTATTGGTAATGTTTCTGCTTGTGAACCCTCAAACAATTGGATCGATTACCAAAATTTTGTACACCGGTTCCCTTCTTTTGACCTTGAGGACAAGATCTCTTTGAGGGGGGGGGGAGGAGTTGTCGTGTGATAATCATCCAGATCCTGTTGATCAGCTGGATCCCTGGAAGGTTTTATAGTTTTTTTTTGATATTTTCTGTTTTCTTTAGATGGGAGTCACTGTTACAACGGTCACATGGCTTCTGTTACAGCTGAGTTGGACAGACTGGCCAACTTATTTGTGGTCCAGCCGTTTCAGAGAAGATGTAATACATATAAATAATAAATGTGAAGCCATGAGGATGGCAGATTGGATCCTGGCAACATTTCCCCGTCTCTCTCTCTTCTTGCTTGTCTTCTTCCTTTGCTCGAAACTCTTCTCTTTGCACATCTTTTTCTTCTTCTGTTCTAATCATCGAGATCTGCAGAACCACCCCTGTTGTGCTTGCAATTCCTCCCAGACGGCGGCATCACAGCTCGGAGCAACTACGACAGTGGGTTTGATCCTCATCATGGTGTGGAAACTCCATAGCCTGGGGCAGCGGGAGGAAGGAAGCAGAGGGCGATAGGAGTGGTCTATAGGGACCGGTTTGGCCAGCAACACCAAGCCACGACGTGCCCCGGCGGTGAGGTCATCCCCTGCGCAGGCGCCCTCGGGAGCCCACAGTTGCTCCTGCTCAGCAGCATCGGGCCATGTCGGCAGCTGGAGTCCACGGGCATCCCCGCCATCTGGCCTACATGGGCAAGTTCGTCTACGACAACCCTTGCAATGGCTCCATCACCTCTCCTGTGCCCCCTAGAGCATTTCCTCATACAGGTGGTAGGCATCACCGACTCGGATGCTTTCTTGGAAGCCGCCTCCAATGTTGTCCCCTTCTTCTGCCTTGCCCACTCGGCGTTCCTCCATGATGCCTCCTCACCGTTGTAACTGGCCGTTGCCACCATCATCGAGAAGGTGGTGGGCCCGCTCTTGGAGGGGTGGCTGCGGCTGGTGCCGCTGGACGCGCGGGACAATCCGGCGGTCCACTTCAACTACTTGGCTGACCCGACAGACCTCTGCCGGAGCATGTGCAGCGTGCACAATATGGGGGAGGTGCTGGTGGCGTGCTCCATGGACAAGTTCAAGTTCCCCATGTGGCCGTTGCTCGGGGGCGGCCCTTGGAGGAGCTTCCGGTTTGTGGGTCCGATACTGCCTGACAACCGATCGGACAATGCCGCCATGGTGGAGTTCTGCAGGAAGATCGTCACCACCAATTGTAACGAAGCTCCAGTTCAAAGGCTAGGAGACGGGGCATGTGCTGGCTCAACGGTTGTGAACCGGCAGTTGGGAGCGATCGAGCTGGTGGTCGACAGCGGTTAAAGTTGTTGGCAGCTTCTTTTAGTTCGGTTTGTTACGATTAGTTTTGCATTTCTTTTATAATTTTAACATTCGTGTGGAGGAATTCGCCATAGGAGATGTGGTGCTATCCTCACTAGTAGTCTGTAACAAACTAAGCTGCGAGTAGTATAAAAGGGATGGACTGATCGCAAGAGGGTCATCATCCTTTAAACCCAAATTTGTGGAATACTGTTACCTTTCTTGATAGCTTCTACTATTTCCTGTTCATTAGACTGTAGCTGGTAGCTATTCTTCGTGTTCCTCCTATCCTGCTCACTACATTCTGAAGGAGTTAGCAGTCTGGAGCTCAAGCCTGAAGGACTAGACCAGGAGGATCTGGAGGCCCTTCCGCTGGTCTACTGGAAGCGCCATTCTAAATTGGTGTCTGAGCCACCTTCAGGTAGCTCCAATCATTGTGCAAACATGGCTTCTAGCTCTAATGACTCCGTGCTTTCCCTTCTCCAAGAACTGCAAAGTCAGGTCAGTCTTATTCATGAGAGAGTCCAACATTTGGAATCTAAGCCCACAGAATCTTTAGTCTCTCGTGATGTTTCTTCTGATTCTACTGGGTTCTTTCGCCCCACATATCATGAATTTCCTAAGTTTGATGGTAAATCAGACCCTACTGAATGGAAATTCAAGGCGGACAGGTATTTTCTGTATAATCAGGTCCCGGATTACCATAAAGTCTCTTTTGCATCTTTCTATTTGGAAGGGGAAGCACTCTAATGGTTCTGGCACTTCACCAGCACCAAAGACTCGATTTCTTGGGTTGAATTTTTAAAAGGATTGGAGTCAAGGTTTGGCTCTGTTTCAGTAATTGATTCCCATGGCCAGTTGAGTAAACTGAAACAGACCAGTTCTATCTCTAACTATCAAAGCCAGTTCGAGGCTTTGAGTAAATAGGGTTACAGGTGTCTCTGAAGAACACATGTTGGGGATTTTCCTTAGTGAATTAAGAGATGATGAGTTATCTTGTGAAGTGAGGTCCTTCATGCCTCAATCCTTGTCACAGGCAATGCAGTTGGCCCACATCCAAGAACAGAAAATCTTTTCGCGGTGCAAGACCCTGCCACATTTTAGTTTTATCAATTCTCAGTCATCCAAATTTCTTCAACCCACAAACACACAATTCTCACAGCCTCAAACTACTCGACCTCCCATTCCTCCTGTGCGCAAATTAACAACACAACAGTTAATGGACAGGAGGGCCAAGGGCCTTTGTTATACTTGTGATGAGAAATATGTTCCTGGCCATATATGTCAAAGTCACAAGCTTTTCTTGTTGCAACTTATTCCAGAGGACGGTGAATATGAGCAGTCGCCTTCTGAAGAATCTGAAATAATCCCTGAAACTCAGTTTGGGCCAGACCCATCCCTATCATCCCACACTGTCTCTCAGCTGGCATCCCCAGGCACATTACGGTTACAAGGTTCAATTGGCAGCCTATCTGTAATTGTTTTGATTAATAACGGGAGCACCCATGACTTCATTTACCCCAGGGTAGTACAGAAATTGGGTTTGCTTGTGTCGAAGTTGGATCACACTCGGTTAAGATTGCAGGAGGACTACAACTTTCTTCTCAGGGCTGCTGTCAGGGAGTGACAATTAAATTGCCAGGAATTTCCTTCACATTGGATTTCTTTATTGTGCCCTTGGGAACTATTGATGTTGTTTTGGGAAATACTTGGATGCAATTACTGGGTGACATAACTATGAACATTTCTCAAATGATTATGAAACTTGCTGTTGATGGTCAAGGCTCTGTATTGAAAGGACTGCCTCCTCCATCCATTGAGTTGATTTCAGCAAAGCAGTTTTGTTCTGATTTACCCAAGGCACGTGAACTGTATTCCCTACATTTATATTCCATTGATGCTTCCACTCCTTCCTCCTCATCTTCCCTCCCTTTAGAATCTTACCCTCCTTGGCTTGCATTTTACAGAAATATTCTGTAGTCTTTTCTGAACCTCACACATCACCTCCTAGTAGACAGCATGACCATCGCATTCCCTTGGTGGATGAGTCCACGGCAGTTGCCGTACCCACTTACAGACATTCACCTCTGCAGAAGACTATTATTGAAACAGAAACCAAAGACCTTCTCCTTAAATCCCACATCCAATCAAGTAATAGTCCCTTCTCGGCACCAGTTCTTTTAGCATAGAAAAGGGTTGGGAGTTGGAGGATGTGTTCTTTTAGCATAGAAAAGGGATGGGAGTTGGAGGATGTGCATTGACTACCGGGCCTTGAATCAAAATACCATTAAAAACAAGTTCCCAATTTCCTCTGGTGGATGACTTTGGATGAGCTATATGGAGCACGATATTTCTCTAAACTGGAACTAAGATCTGGATATCACCAGATTAGAATGCACCCTGCTGATATCTCAAAGATTGCATTTCGCACACGAGGAGCATTATGAATTTTTGGTAATGCCCTTTGGGCTATCAAATGCTCCATCGCCATTCCAAAATTTAATGAATGGTATTTTTGGCAGTATTTGAAGAAGTTTGTATTAGTGTTTTTTGATGACATTTTAGTATACAGTCATTCTTGGGAGCTCCATTTACAGCATGTTGAGCAGGTGTTATCCACCTTGCAGAACAATAGCCTGTATGTTAGGTTTTCTAAATGTGCATTTGGGGCAAACCAAAGTGGAATATCTGGGTCATATCATTTCTGATCAGGGGGTTTCGATGGAAAGCAGCAAGATTGATGCTATCTTGTCTTGGCCTGTCCAAAGTCAGTCAGAGCTTTATGAGGTTTCTTAGGCCTTACTGGCTACTATAGAAAGTTCATAAAAAACTATGCACTGTTAGCTGCTCTTTTGACTCAATTGTTAAAAAAGGAAGGGTTCTCTTGGTCACCTTCTGCTGACAATGCATTTCAGAAACTTAAGGAGACCATGACTACAGCCCTAGCCTTGGCATTACCTGACTTTAATGAAACATTTGTAGTAGAATGTGATGCATCAGGGACAAGAATGGGGGCAGTATTGATGCAAAAGGGTCGCCCAATTGCATATATTAGCAAGGCATTTTCCATTCGGCACTTAGGGAAGTCGGCCTATGAGAAAGAGATGGAGGCCATACTTTTTGCTGTGCAAAAATGGTGACCATATTTTCTGGGACGACCTTTTGTGATTGAAACAGATCATTAGATCCTTAGATGCTTGTTAAATCAACAAGTTCATACACCTGTGCAGCAGCGTTGGTTAGTAAAATTGTTGGGTTATTATTTCAGCCTGGAGTATAAGTCTGGGCATCATAATAAGGCCGTTGATGCCTTGTTCAGGATCTATGATGATCAGCATGCACTTGCTTATCATGCCATGTCCGTGCTAATACCAACTTGGGTACAGGATATCCAGGCTTTTTATAACGTTGATGACACCTTCAAAGCACTGATGGAACAGTGGAATGTAGGGACATTAGATCCAGCAGAGTATTCTGTCAAAGGAGTCTATTACCAAGGGAAAAATTTTCTATACAAGTCACACCCATAACATCATTCTACTTCTAAGGGATGCCATTCAAGGTATCATAAGACCCTGTACAAGTTAAGGTGGTCTTTTTATTGGCCGGCTATGCATATTACTGTCAGCAATTTTATATGAGAATGTGATGTCTGTCAGAAATAAACACATTCAACAGTATCCAGCTGGTCTTTTGCAGCCACTGCCAATCCCTGAGCGCATATGGACTCATATACACATGGATTTTATTGATGCTTTACGACCTTCACAGCACAAATCCACCATTTTGGTAGTTATTGATAGGCTGTCCAAATATGCTCATTTTATTGCTCTTAGACATCCCTGTACTGCAGTGACAGTAGCACAAGCATTCGTCAACAATATAGTGAGATTACATGGCTTATCTCAAGCTATTATATCTGATAGGGATGTTGTGTTTCCAAGCAAATTCTGGTAAGAAAATTTTAAGCTACAAGGGGTCAAATTACATGAGGACTGCCTACCATTCCCAAACGGATGGGCAAGCAGAATCATTGAATAAGTGCTTGGAGACCTATCTCAGATGTTCTTGCTTCCAGGAACAGACCCAGTGGTTACAGTGGCTTCCATAGGTAGAGTACTGGGATAACACATCTGTTCATTCATCCACAGCTATTACCCCCTTCGAGGCAGTTTATGGTGTTCCTCCACCAACCTTGCTATCTTATGTACTGGGTACGACACAGATGCAGGAAGTGGGGGATACACTTCTGAAGCGTGATCAAATTCTCAAGGAATTAAAGGAAATCTTCTGAAGGCTCAACACCGTATGAAACGCCTGGCTGATAGGCGTCGGACTGACAGAGAATATAGAGTGGGGGCCTGGGTGTACTTAAAACTGCAGCCCCACCAGCAGCAGTCAGCGGTTATAAGAGACAACAACAAGCTGAGCGCAAGGTATTATGACCCATATCAAATTCAGAAACGAACTGGAGCTGTTGCCTACCATTTGTTATTACCTTCAATTTCAAAAATCCATCTAGTCTTCCATCTGTCTCAGCTAAAGCCCAAGTTGGGAAGCCCTTCTGAACCAGCATTACCGCTCCCTGATCACTTACCGTGTATCATTAAGCAGCCTGCACAACTTTTGGGCTGAAGGCTAATTAAGCGTGACAACCGAGCGGCAACCCAACTACTTATACAGTGGCATGACCAATCTTCTGCTGAAGCAACATGGGAGGACTATGAGCATTTTAAAGCCTCTTACCCCTTCTTTGACCTTGGGGACAAGGTCTTTTCAAACGGGGGGAGGAATTGTAGCGGAGCTCCAGTTCAAAGGCTGGGAGACGCTTGTGCTGGCTCAACAGTTGTGAGCCGGCAGTTGGCAGCGGTCGAGCCAGCTGTCGACAACGGTTAAAGTCGTTGGCAGTTTCTTTTAGTTGGGTTTGTTACTATTAGTTTTGCATTTCTTTATAATTTTAACATTCGTGTGGAGGAATTCGTCGTAGGAGATGTGACGCTATCCTCACTAGTACTCTGTAACAAACTAAGCTTTTTTTTCTTTTTCTAAAAAACCGTACCTAATGTTTGCTGGGAGAGTGCACCCTTTACCAGAGGTAAAGAGAATAGCCACTCCACCATCAAAACACTAGGAGGTAAATATTATTAATAAAGAAACATAAATTCAGTTACATCAGTCGAATGCTGGGCAAACCCAGCTTATCTAAACGAGCCGCACCTTTTATGATTGAAGGTAGCTCATTGTAAGAAAAAAAACATTACATTTTGAGGTGCAAGCTAAAGAAGCTAAGGAATCCACAACTTTATTTCCTTCTCTGTAGATGTGGTCAATATTGTCAGACTGTGAGATTAAACTCCAGATGTCCCTGACATAGGAAAGAATAGACCATGGGCACTGAATTTCTTTTTTAATGATCCGAACAAGAATGTGAGAGTCACATTCAATATGTGTTGGACTTGCACTAACTGTATGAAGATACTTGATGCCGTCAAGTAAAGCCCGGGCTTCTGCTATAAGACTATTAGACTGGCCATAGAAGTGAGAATAAGCTACAAGAACATCTCCTTTAAAATCTCTAATGACACCACCTCCTCCTGAGTCCCTATTAATTTTGCAAGCACCATCAGAGTTTAGTTTGAGGAAGGGCCAAGGTGGGCAAATCCACTTAATGATCTTCATTTTAGGACAACCTGAAGACTGAATAGCAATGCCAAACTTCTCCAACACAATCCTTTTGGTGCTATCAGATTCCTTTAAATTTGCTGCAACACAAGTCTTCCTCACTTGGGAAATAATGTAGTGTAGAAGACAATGCTTTGATATGGATTTACCTTAGCTTCATTTCTAGCTCTCCATAGATCCCACAGGCCATATCCGATGACAGCAAGCAATAAGAAACCATATGCTGATTTTGAATGAATACTGCTAACAGCATGCAAAATGAATTCCTTTACTGAATTACCTTCAAGATGCAGCCCCACAGACCTGAAATTAGACCAAACATGGACTGCACTTTCACTGAACAGGAAAATAACAAACTAAGCTGCGAGTAGTATAAATGGGTTGGAATGATATGTCATCATCCTTCAAACCCAAATCTGTGGAATATTGTTAGCTTTCTTGACAGGTTCTATTATTTCCTGTTCATTAGACTGTAGCTGGTAGCTGTTCTTCGTGTTCTTCCTATCTTGCTCGCTGCATTCTGAAGGAGTTAGTAGTCTGGAGCTCAAGCCTGAAGTACTGGACCAGGAGGATCTGGAGGCCCTTCCCCTGGTCTACTGGAAGCGCCGTTCTACAATATCTGGCACTGCCACATGGGGTGCCTGGCAAGGCAGGCGGCGAACCGCAACTTCAAGGTGTTCGGTGTTGTGTCTCTTCGGGTGGTGAATGGCTTTGTGATGTCAGCGTCACCTGGGACTCACCTGCAGGCCACCTACATGATGCTGGGCGGGTACGCAGGGCAGAAGATGATCCTGGAGAGGAAGAGGAAGAGCGGCGGGATCGGCGCCTGGTCCCCTGCAGCACCGGCTCCGGCACTGGCGCATGGTTACTGAAGCTAGCCGGTCGGCCTGCCCTTGCCTGATGAAAGGTGGGCATCCCTGGAGCTCTAACAAATTTGCTCATTTTGTTCAGGTCGTATTAGTTTGTTCATGTACCTCCCTGTGCCGCTCATTTGATCACATATCTTTGTGCTGCATGGGGGCTCCTTGCCTGCACCATGCAAGTTTCTTCTCCAGAATTTGTGGATCCAATGGAAGTGAGACCATCTTTGAGTGGGATGTGATGGAATGGTAATTAATTATTTCGATTTTAGATATTTAAAGAAATAAATGTAGGTCCAAATTTTATATTAAAGATGTTCTGATTCAGGTTTTGAGAGTAAGCTTTCAAGAGTCCTCTCCTTTTCCCACTCCTCCCCTCTATCGTACGTCTGCATCCCTTTAATACCAAATTTCATATATTAGTATTATAAATTTTAAAATATAAATACTTAAATAAAATCGAACAACACCCTCCTCTTGGAGGACTTGGAATTGGTGATGTAGAGACTTGCAACACCGCTGCAATTGTGATGCTTTCCCTGGAGATCGACATTAATTCTCAACATGGGTCATTGTCGTGGCATCAAACTGTTTGGATGGGGGAACTCCTTTTGGACAGCATCCAAGCCTCGAAGATACTCGGACGCCATCAGGCACCATCTCATGAACAGCACTTTTAACTCTATACAGGGTGGCAGAAGCACTCATGCACATCTGGTCAGAAAATCTGTATATATATATATATATATATATAAAACCTTTTGGACAGCATCCAAGCCTCGAAGATGCTCGGACGCCATCAGGCACCATCTCATGAACAGCACTTCTAACTCTATACAGGGTGGCAGAAGCACTCGTGCACATCTGGTCAGAAAATCTGGATATATATATATATATATATATATATATATATATATATATATATATATATATATACACACACACATTCTTATCATCCACGTTAGCCTATCCGGAATTTGAATGACCCGAGTTTGGTCTCTGATGTTATAAAAGATACCAGTCATGGGACATGGATTTGCTTAATAATCGTTTCTTCCCTGCAGATCAACCAAGCTCATTATGGAAAATTGCTCGCCCTAGTAGAACCGACCCGCCTTGGTGATCAGCTTATTTGGAGGCTTACTGAACACGGGAATTTCTCCATGATATCTGCTTATAGGTACTTGAGTGAATTCAGCAACCCCCACCATCCAACAAAAGAGGGTGGGCGGGTGAAAAAAAAAAGGGTACCATCCGTTAATATTGATAAAAAAGTAAACAGAAGCTGAGACCAGAGGTCCAGCTGGATTGGCCCAGTTTAAATAGAGCCCAGGTTGCTAATGCTAGGCCCACCTGGTCCAGTAGGCAGCATCCAGCAGGTTGCTGCATCTTCCGCTTGGGCAACTCCCTAATAAGACCCTGTTTGAAATCGGAATAGGATAAGTGGGAATACTTATCTGATGAGAAAGAAATGTGGGTCTCATTGTGTGCAAAATACAGAGGAGGTAGGGCTGTCACTGTTCCGGGTCTGGCCAGCCCGACAGGCCCCCGGGTCTGGCCCGATTTCGGGTCGGGTCGTAAAGTCTTTTTCGGTCCGCGAGTTTTTAGTCGGGTCTAAAAGTCCGGCCCGACTAGACCAAAAATTATTTAGTTAAGATTATGTTATTTTATTTAATTAAAAATTTTAAAACTCTCTTTTTATATAAATTATATAATTAATATTAAAATTATAACTAATTTAGTGACATTATAAATTTTATATTATTAAATATATTATTATTTATTAATTTTAATTTTTTATTTAAGTTGTCGGGTCGGATTTTAGTCGGGCTTTGTATTTTTTGAATAATGTCGGGCCCGGCCCGGCCCGACATAAGTCAAGCCCGGCCCGGCCCGTCTCGACATAAGTTAGGCCCGGGCCGGGCTCGGGCCTTAATCAGTGGCAGAGCCAGAGGGGGCAATTGCCTCCCCTTGACTTGGTAAATTCGTCTCTCTCTTTCTTTTGCTCTCTCTCTCTTTGTATTTGCCCTCCACCCTTGTTGAGTTTTTTGAGCCTATTAGATGGTGGATATCTAGGTTTTACGATTAAGTTAAAATATCTGCTGATGGTGGATATTTCTCACCCACATTCATTGGTTGGTTGTTTAACCGTAAATCGACGATGGAGATTTTTTTTTGTAAGATAGAAACCTAAAAGAGGTAAAGAGGATAAAAGTAACACAGTAGAACTGTAAAAAGGTATTGCAGCTGTCGGCTGAGAAACTTTGTCTGTAGTTATGTAGGGTTATTTTTTGATGGTTGAGCATAAATAAAAAAAGGCTACCGGGCTGTGCACAGGGTTGATTTACAGGCTTGTAAAAGGTCTCTCCGATCTGCACGTCTCCCCCCCCCCCCCCACCTCACTCCACTCTAACGAGTTTCTATGTCAATACGGTGAGTTTTCTCCCTTGTTCAGTTCTGTTATCTATTTGGTGACTTTTGCTGGAATCGTAGGACTTTATCATGTGATTTTACCTGGGAAAGATTTTATTCAGGACTCTGATTTTATCTTTTTTTTAATTCTTGTTTCTTTTATTTTCAATCACGGAGATTTTGCATGTCTCGGTAGCTTAACCTGGTTCTCCCTATCAGTTATTCCTATTTGTGATTCATTATCTCGAGTACATAATACAAAGTCAGCTCCCACTCGTCGGAAACACTGCACATGATTTTGAAGCTGAAGTAATTTTTGTGGTGATCAATGGATGAATGATAATTTTATGACATATATTGAGAAGGAGTCATTCGAGAGTATTGACAATAGACAATAATATAACGCTTTCAAAATATGAAGATCTATCGTGGACAACTCACTTGTAAAATGTAATAATTTTTATTATATTAATTATATTTTGTCCCCCCTTTCAAATATTTCTGGCTCCGCCACTGGCCTTAATCTTGATAAGTCGGGCCCGGGCCGGGCCGACCTAAGCCCGGCCCCCGGCCCGGGCCCGACCCATTGACAACCCTAAGAGGAGGTGACTAACCGTGGCAGATGGTGTATTCGCACCCGCCCCATCGAATGCACTGTCCCTGTTCAAATTTCAAACAAGACTTAAAAGTTTTTTATTGAATTTTCTTTTAGGTAGTTTTTTATGCAAACTATTCATCCCTACCATCTCAACTTAAATTAAATAATTACAAAATTCAAAAAAATTGATGGCCTTAATGGGCCAATTTTGATCGATCGATAAGTTACCCATCTGTCCGATCTCTTTTCTGTCGAAAAAAAGGTTATCTGTGTTTTTTATTTTTTCTAACCGTCCGATAAATCAGAAGATAAATAGCTTGCACAAAAAAACTACTTAAAAAAATTAAAAAATTACATGCATGCATTGCAAGATGGTTGGCAAGTGGAACTCGCGGGCGTCGGGGCCGGTTTAGAGGAGCAAAGCAACCCTAACTCCCTAAGCCAACTAACCCCCGCACCCCCTCCCCCCTTCCTGGACCCTGCTCGCCGGTGGAAACTTCGCCGTTGCCGTTGGACACTTTGCCATTGAAGGGAGCATCAATCGCCCTCGCCGGAAAAATATTTCGCTACCATCGCACTCGCCGGAGGTCTCTCTTCTACCCCTCGGCTCTCTGTGTGTGTGAATCCGCAGCAGATGAAGAACCACATCTGCAGAGTCGACGCCAGACACATTGCCGAGTGCAGCGGGAGTAGGTTTCTGCGGCTTTTCCTCGGGAAAAAGCGCCATGTCGTTTAGGTCGCAGCAGTTGTATAAGAAGATGGCGAAGAACGTGGGGGACTCGGTGCCGCCGGAGGCGATGGAGTCCATGAACAAGTGCCTTCCCGACAGCAAGCTCATCATGGGGAGGGCCAAGCGCGGCATCTATGCCGGCCGGCACATCCAGTTCGGCAACAAGGTCAGCGAGGACGGAGGCAACAAGTATACTACTAAACAAGTCCACCCTCGGTCGCATTCATTGTCTACATAGATCTTCATGCGGCATGAAAATTGACCAAGACTACTCCGACCCCAAAATGACTTCACTCTAAAAAATACTCGAACAAGAACATCCCCTGCACTTGTTGCACATGTACTCCATGTCCACTGCATCTGTTATATGCTTCATGTTGTAGAAATGCCCCTTCTTTGTGTCGCAATTTTGAAAGATTTTCCTTAAACCGCAGATGAACCTAACAAAGATAGCCGGGAACTTCAGAGTCTATTGAACGATAATAATCAAATGCAGGTGGACCACACTCTAAGTGAGGTTATTACTATTTGTTTTTTGTTTTTTTATCCATAATACTCAGCACCAGGCACTTCGCCATGTTTGACATTTGTGGCAGTCCTGGGAAGGTGACAATGTTGGAATTTGCATTAACTGGGTTAACTAATATATAATCCCAGTTGGGATCTTGACTAGTTATATTGATTTATCTATGTTTTCTAGTGTTTCATTATTTTAATTAAATTAGCTTGTGATAGATCAATGGTCCAATATCCAATCTGCCAATCTGGGATGGCCAATCTAGATGGTGTCTATTCATGTTTAAAGGCATGACTATTTCTGCTTGCCTTTTTCCACTGTAGCATCTTTTTGCCACTGAGTTTCTTTTAAGAAAAAGGAAAAATAAGGTTCTCTTGCAAAAATTTGACTTCCTGGAATATGGTGGTGATGCAATTCAATACTCTGGGGAAGAAAAGAAAGACAATTTTGAACAACACTATTGCCAGATGATTCTGGGAAGTCGAACCTGAAGACTCACATCACTAGCATCCTCACCCTGATAAGTTTCCCATTTTCGGAATAATGCAAGAAGGCATCCTCTACTTTCTCTTGTTTCAAATTTGTGCTGTCAATCTGTGAGGTTCTTGCCATCATCATGGATTCTTTTTGATAATAGAAGTATAATTGCATTTTTCATTTAAAATTTTTGAATGGAATAGCTGATCCTGGGCATCCTCTCTTTCTCAACCTCCAAATAAAGGTAAGTGCTTTTCATGTTTGATGCAATATCCATCATCCATCTCTTGTTGATCTTTCATAGGCATAGCACTTGTTCGGTGTATCCTGGGTGAGTAAATCAAGTTCAATGTTTGAATAAAAAATCAAAAGCAGAGCATTGGAGAATTACCACATGGAAGTAGAAAAAAACATATCACTGTGATGTGGGATTCTACGAAATTGAATTTTTTTCACTTTTTCAACATCAAAAACCTTTAGGTACCTTCTGAAGATTATACATGGAGCAAGATAAAATATTAAGGTAGATTGCAGTATTGCTGCTTAGTCTGCTCCATAGTTGGGCTGGAATTGTGAATTTATATGCAATTGAACATACTAGATTATATTTTTTAGGTGAATCTCCTAACATCAAATGCATATGTCCACTGGGTGTTGTATAGGAAGAGGAACAGCTGATTCTTTTCACATTTGAGAATTGCACAAACTTGGGAAATTTTATTGCATGATTTTTTGGGGCAAAGGCTATTAGTCAAGCTGTAAATTTTCTTTCTTTTGGTGTGAACTTTTATAGCAGTGACATAGAATATCGATATTTTCAATTTTTGGGGTCTGTGTGGGGTCCATTTTTATGGATCCTTAGTTAATGACTTTATGGATTGTTAGTGTCCTCTTTTGCTGCTTTGAATGAATTGTAGAAAGATGTCTCAGATTTTTGAGAAGATATTTGTGAATGAAGGTTTTCTTTTTCTTTGTAAAGTTACGGCGACATGGTGTTGTCTATTCATGTTGATCCTTTTACATTCTTGTGGACAAATGACACGGTGGTTTGGTGCCCTTCTTTTCAGTAACTCCACTTTCAGATGCTGAAATCACTGATTCTTTGCTGTCTTGAAATGATGGCTTTGTGCTTTTACAATTTCTCATAGAACACAATTACAGAGTGAGGAAAATTGGAAACTTGACATCATGACTTGTCTGTGCTGCAGGTCTAGACGCTCTTGGAAACCAAATGTACAGGAGAAGCGCCTCTTTAGCTACATCCTTGATCGACACATTCGTGTCAAAGTGACCAGACATGCTCTCCTGTGCATTGACAAAGCAGGTGGGATTGATGAGTATTTACTGAAGACACCGTATAACAAGATGGACACTGAGATGGGCTTATTATGGAAGGCCAAAATTGAAAAGATGGATGAGGAGCTTGGAAAGATGGAAGTGTGCTTCTTCTCCCCTGAAGAACAAGCGAAGATTGAGGCAGGATTCAACGAGTACAAGACTGCCAAGACAGCCGCTAGGAGACTGGCCAGGACAAATTTCACCCAAAGCATAATGGGACTTTAAAACTGCTGGGCAATGAAAACCAGCATGCAGATAAAGCGACAAGTCAGGATCAGACTGAAGAGAGGGCTTCTAATGCATCATGAGTAATGATCTTTGGCAACTGCTTTTTCCTCTATCAGGGACTCGGACTGCTAACTGGCACCCGCCTCTCTGATCAGAGACTAAATTTTGGCTCTGCTAGGAGAGGCAGAGCAATGTGGTTATCAGTTTAATGCCATACCCTTCCCTTTGAGTAGCAATTTGTGCTTCTTTTATGTGTCTTGGAAACCCCGTAAAAAGGCCCAGCCCCAGGTTGTATGTTCTGTGTGCTGTAATGCTTCTTTGGTGATGATCTGGTTCACCTGAGTTGACGTCTCTTTTTGGATGAGGAAATGATCAGTGCAGTTCAGCTGCGTAGAACTATCTAATGAAGTAGTGACCTGGGTGTGTGGATAATGGAGCCTGATCATGAAGATACTGGCTTTTGACTCGGTTTATGTCTTCTCAGTTAATGTGTTGTATCGGAGTCCAAGTGCTGTCATTTATACATCCCATCATCAGCACTCATACTTTGTCCTGGACTTTTAGGACCCTCACCTTCCCTTTTATCCTTATTATTTTTTTCCGAGGGATAATAGAATGGTGCCTGCAGGGTGATTAGAGGGGAGGGCTTCTTTCTTAATTGATGATGTTAATCTTTAACAACAACATGGGGATAATCTGGCCACAGTAAAAAATTTTAATTTCAATTTCTGTCACCAGCTACAAAACTGAGGTTGCATTTAGGAATGCTAATTTAAAAAGGTCATTAAGGAACATAAGACTAAAGTGTGGTTAAAAGTCTAAAAAACCGAAATGAAGTTTAAAATTTAGATAATAAGCAGTGGGCATCCATACCCATCATTCCTTTAACATAATCTTAATTTTTTGGAAGGACAGGATAAACTTGCATGATCTTGTTGTCACTCCTCACTACTGCTAACTATCCATTATATCACGGAAAGGAAAATTCCATCAATCTATCACCGTGCATCCGACCAGTGTGACACAATCCTCAAACAACGTCAAAATATTTATCAAATTACGACATCCTGTTCATTAGTTAGAGATCCCATGTCCCACTTTGTGTTTTGAGGGTCTCATCTCTCCACTTGTGCCCGTCATCAAAGTCCCCCATGAAAGGAGCATGGAACAAATGGACATCGCCATCAGGCGTCCATCCAGGATAACCACGGACGAGACACAAGCGTGCGATGGTGCTCGGTTGCATGTGCGGGTTTTCGATTGAGTGATTGAGGTGGATGACCAAAATTCTTTATCTGAGAGTACAGGTGAAAGTGTCATTTGATGTGTTGTAAAGTGTGGTAATCTTTAAAATCTCTGGATTTAAATCATGCATTATTTAGTGCCATCCTGTAAAATGTCGTATAACATCGTAAAATGTAATTTGCTGATTTATATATATATATTTTTCATATCTTGTGTGTTCAAAATCTTGGATTTTAGAAATTAAGATGATTATTCACTACAATCATCTGATGTGAATCCACACAAAGAGAGAGGGGGTTGGGGTGGGGGTGCTTAACCTGTCCCCGCAGTTGCCAGACACAAAATAAAGATGAGCGGATTCTGTTCTTCTCGGTGGGGTTCAGATGACTAACTGGTCGTTCTAGTCTTCTGGGCCTTTGTGGACTTGGGGTTGTGTCTGTTGCCTCTATCTATTCCCCGCCTTGTGCTGTACCCCTACCATGTAAAAGTTGACCACAAGTCTTATAGCATCAATTACCATGTAAAAGATGATTTTTTTTTTTAGTTAGAATTCAATTTCACAAATGGCTTGTTGGACAGTACAGAACCTATCACGGAGAATCCAGTATGTGATATGATAACGAATCAGCCCGAGTCAATTTGAGGGAAAAACAAGAAACAAATAGGAGCTGAACTAGACTCGGGACTCAGTCAGAGTGGTCCAACCTGTATCATATTTGGATAGATCTGGGTCGATCTATCCCAACAGTGCAACAATCTTTTATTTTGCACAGTAACTAAGTAATTTTAAATTATTTTTTACTTTAAAAATACTTAAACAGAAGAAAAAAACCTTCAGAAGAATCCATTAAAGAGTGAATGAAGACTTAATTAGACATCTTTGTCCTCACTGCACACGGTGTACCTTGTGAATGTTTATTTAGAATTATCTCGGCTTCTATCTCCAAATATAAATCATGCATATTAGTTATACCAGAAACTCTGCATGTCATAAGTAACTTCTAAGAACTGATAACCTTTTAAAAAACAGTATGCTGAAAGCTTAACAAAGAAAGTCCAGCAAGTACTTCCACTTAGAAGGGTGCCCGACGTGCTAAAATTAATATACGGGCCTCCAAAGCCGAGGTCAGTTTAGTTGACCTCAATAACCAATCGCTAATGTTAACCATAGGTCATTGTTTGTGAAAATTATCTAATGCTGACGTCTGGTTCAGAAGGCGTTCTACAAATGAGAAGCGACAATTATTAGACTCTGAGAGTCGATTGCGAGGTCGGGGAAACTAGCCTAAAGCTTAAGGATGACGACTTATATGACGTGATGGAGGACATATGAATGGATGCTCTTTATCCCATCCATCCATCCATCCATCGGATAAGATGAAATTATGAGAAAATAATTATATTTTTTTTTCAAACGATAATGATTCATTTGAACTACGTGAGATCAGATGGATGAGACGGAGACTGTCCACTCGAACATCCTCCGTTACATCGCAACAGGGTAAGTTGGTCTCTAACTTGTTAAGCAGCTGCATGTTTCACGTCCAAGCAGGGGGCCACAGCCAGCAGGGACCTGGCCGCGCCCATTGCGTGCGGGACTGCCCTTCCTAACCTCGCAGGATCAGTTTTTTCATCCCGGCGCGGCATTATCTCGAACAGGTGGAGGGCGGAAGGTAACATCCCACGAATGTGAGAAATGGAGACGTTCCCGGGGCTCTCCCGTCAAGGTTGATGCGGCGGCCCGGCATTCCATTTTTGGGAAGCGCCCCCATCGCCTGGCGTAGACCTGTCGGAGTCCTCGGCCGCACTGAGACGCTGCGATGATGCTGGAACAGGGTCATTGATGGCGTGTGTCGGAGATTGGAAAGGTGGGACTTTTTTGGGACTTTGAGCGATGGGGAGGTGTGCGGGCAAGGTTCGCTTGGAAGGTGTTTGCCGGGAAGATGTTGGGCGGGGGTGGGGGCGTGGGGGATGGTGGTGATTGATGAGGAGAACCAGGAGGGGCAGATGCTGAGAGGTCAGGGGCTGGTGCAATGGATGTCAGAGATTTGAGAGGGGCTGCTAGACTTTTTGCCCATCACTGCGATTTTATTGGGCATGGCAAAATCTAACTCGAATCTCTTCTAGTGAGCTTAGTCGGGTGTTTGTAATTTTGATAAGGTGTGAACAAGGATGGGTGTTTTATTAGTCATAGGGACACGAGTCTAACAATGCAAAATCTTAAGAAAAAAGAAGATATAATGGTATGTGAAACATAGAGATTGGCACACTAATCCATGCCTGTACATGAACATAATGAGATAAGAGAATTAAAAAGTGTTTAAGATATACAATTAAAATAAAGTGTTACTTGTAGCACAAGATGTTAGCATGCGTTAATTAAAACAAGTGCTCTTTTAACATTCTAATAATGTTATGAAACATTGTTGAAGTATTTATTTCTGAAATCTTAAAATAAAGTGTCATGCACAATCTTCTTAGTATACATAAAATATCTACCAGACAATGATCAAATATTAAAATAGAAGTTTGAATTAATGAGTTTGGTGCAGCTTTCAGTACTTGGAAACATTTCGATCGGCTTTCATATGTTTTGGCCCAGTGTTGTTTTAAGGGGAGGATGATATACAGGACTTGGAAACCAATAATGCGGTTTTTGTAGTTATCCTTCTCCCCCCACTAAAAACTCTAAATTGTAGTTTCTTAGATGAAAATAGATAGGAGATTATTGAGGAAGGTTTGATTTATAAACATCTACGGTCAATTACAATAGTGAAGAGGGGACAATACGATGGGCCCAGTACAACCCAGTAACATTAGGTCCAGCATGGTCCAGTAACGTTAGGTCCAACATGGCCAAATATCGTCAGGCTCGTAGCGACCATCGCCAGCCAAACGATGGTCCAGAAACATGGCCCAATCGAGATCCACTCAGGATTAGCCGGCCCATAGGCATGATCCCTGCATGAGTGCTTCTCGGATGCCGTGAGATCAGCCAATGGGTGGACGTTGCGGCCACGATCATGGGGCTTACTCCAACGATCATCGGATCACGCCCACACCGCCAAGATGCCTACCACAATGCCCTTCCTCAGAGAGTAGGCGAGTGGACAACAGATGATCTCACGATCAGGCAGTGCACCGCTCCATTAACCACGGTCTCGCTAAGTCATGAAAGAGATAACACCACCACAACTAGTATAAATAGGTCCCGGACAGGCCTTCAAGAAGGATGACTACTGGCCTACACAAACATAGAGCCATAGAAAGAATCCCACACATAAACGCAGAAATAAATACAGTTGCAGAGAGTTCTCCTTTACATTCGAGCCCCGATTCCTTCTCTGAGCACTCACCCCTCAGCCGAGCACTCGTTCGCTTTCTCTAACTCTTCTTCTCTTTCTCTCTGACTCTCTCGTTTTTTCTCTCACGCCCGTTACCGACTTAAGTATCAGAGGGTTGTCCTATGAGATCACACTCAGAACTCCTCCTAACTTTCCATTCGGTGGTTGAAGATTTCTTCGAGATAGTCAGATGCTCTTCCCTACCAAATAAATTACAAAAGTGTAATACGAGACCCAAGTAACATTTTTTAACCTCTACAAATAATTTTGACTTTTAAAACTTTGTGTTGAAAATAAATTTCAACTAAAAAGTTTGTCAAATACGCTTTTGATATTAGAAGTGGGAAATGAAAGAGGTTATTTGGATCATCGGTGCGACCGATCGGTGATCTACCATTTCTGATCAGTACTTTTTAATTTTAATCAAAAATTTTCACTTGGTCACGAAGGATCAAAGGATTGGAGCAAACTTGTCGTGATTATTCTATCCCAATCAAATTTGACCCAAGATTTTGATAGGTTCGTGGAGTTTTTACTCAAAATTGTAACCGGTTAGACTCAGATCAGGTTTAATCATAGACTCTATCTTTTACCCAATCAAAAGCCTCCCAATATGCCCCGTTACCATATCTAAAATATACTCTCTTGTACCCTTTATAGGTTCATGATGTCCGCAGTTAGCTGGCTTACATGTCTGTTCGCTGAAACGACCAAAGGTACGTGTTGCTTCTTTTTTTGAAAGCTGGACAAGATTCAACTTTGGGTATCTGACACTCTAGGGTTGAGGTTTTGTAGGGGTCACTGTCAAGTGTATTATCTTTCTTTGGGTGATCACTTGATCAGCAAGTAAGTCGAGTCGGAGTTGAACTCCCGTATTTTAGTCTGTTTAGGACTCGTGGTAAGAATCAGGAGACAATCTTAATGGGATTAGAAGATTGTTGAGAGTCTTCTATAAATATAATTTGTGATACCAAGGGTGGAGAGCACAAAAAACATCAGGTGTTCTGTGTCCACAAGGAGAAAGGTGTAGTTCTTTTCATAGTGAAAAGGGCTTCCTCCAAATCTCTCTCTTATAGGGTGTTTGGTTGCTCTTTTTTACCTCTTTTTTCTCTCAATTTTAAAAAAGAGAGGAAGAGGACTTATAACCCTGTTTGGTATGCCTCTCCTAACTTTTAGGGAGATACTTTACTGCCGTGTAAATATTCCTCAAAAAAAAACAACATCGGACCAATTTTTTTTAAAAAATTCTCTCCCACTCGCGATCTCTCCCCTCCCCCGCGTCTCTCCTTCCCTCGGGCTTCCCCCCCCTGCGCAGCCCCCTCCGGCTCCCCCTCCGGCACCGGCTCCCCCCCTGCGTAGCAGCCCCCTCCCCCCTCCGGCACCGGCTCCCCCCCCTGCGGCCCCTGCGGCCCCCTCCCCTCCTCCCGACGGCGGCCCCCTCCCTCCCTGGCGCCCCCTGCGGCCCCCTCCCCTCCCCCCTACGGCGTCCCCCTCCCCTCCCTCGGCAGCTCCCCCCCTTCCCCGGTGCCGGCTCCCCCCCCTCTCTCCGGTTCCCCCCCCCCCCCCCCCCCCCGTGCGCAGCCCCCCCCTCTCCGGTCCCCCCCCCCCCCCCCCGCGCAGCCCCCCTGCGGCCCCCCCTTCCCCGGCGCCGGCTCCCCCCCTCTCTCCTGTTCCCCCCCCCCCCCCCCCCCCGTGCGCAGGCCCCCCTGCGGCCCCCCTTCCCCGGCGCCGGTTCCCCCCCCCCTCTCTCCGATTCTTCCCCCCGTGCGGTGCCCCCCCCTCTCTCCGGTCCCCCCCCCCCCCCCCCCCCCCCCCCGCGCAGGCCCCCTGCGGCCCCCCTTCCCCGGGGCCGGCTCCTCCCCCCCTCTCTCCGGTTCCCCCCCCCTTCCCGGCGACGGCTCCCCCATGCGGCCTGCTTCCAAACAGGCATATCTAAAATTTAAAAATTGTGATATTTTTGACAAACAGTCCAGTGTGATTTTCATCAATTTTAAAAGTTAGATTAAAAATCACCTTATCATAATTTTTTAGGGAGAAATAGTCTTAAAAAAAAGTACTCCCAAATACCCTATTATTCTTTCTTGTGACGTGTGATTGTGTGTGTAATCGTTATCTCGTTGGTGTCTCGATCCTAACAGTCTTTTTACCGACCTACTAATTATTGCGCCGATAAATCAGGGTGTCCATGAAATCTTCACCTTTAACACGAAGGATTCAAAATTACGGGAGAAGAAAAAAAGATGTTCACTTTAATTCTGTTCGTCTAACAAGCGATTAGTCATATTAATTGGTCTAGCTAGTTTTAGAACATGTTAATTTGATATATAGCCCCCGGACGAAAAGGTTAAAGTCCGTTTAATTAAGGGTCATGATTTTCTTCATTTCTGTTTGATTTCTTCTGAATAGCTTGCATAGACACCATCATTACAATTTGGATCCATCTTAAGTACACAATGTCTCTCCTCGAAGACACGTGGCCATGTATGCATCGATCAGTTGTCGAAGTTACTATATATATATATATATATATATATATATATATATATATATATATATATATATATATATATATATATATATATATATATATGGACAGGCCATGTGCAAATTGTGTTCAATTTCACGTTGATTCCTTTCCTTAGCGCAAATCATTTCAACTTGTGGTAGAGTAAAAAATATATATATATAACGCCCAAACAACAGTTCCAATATTAACAGTTCCAATGCCATCTTTATGTCAGAATTTTCTCCCCCCCCCATCAAGTGGTATATATACAAAATTAATGGGGTGTTTGATTACATTTTTTTCTATTCTTTCTCTCTCAAATTTAAAAAAGAGAGAGAGAATCCAATTAACTGTGTTTGGTAAGTACTCTCTAATTTTTAGAAGAGAAACTAACTCCATTCAAATCTCTTTCTAAAATAAAACAACTCCGGAGTAGTTTTTTTTTTGAAATCGCCCGAAGACCTCCCTCTTCCCTCCCCGGCGGATCCCCCCCCCCTTGCGTGGTCCCCCTCTCCCTCCCGCTGTTCTCCCCCCCCGGCCCTCCCTCCCCTCCCTCCCCGGCGGTCCCCCCTCCCGCCGTTCTCCCTCCCCTCCTTCCCCAACGGGTCCCCCCTGCGTGGCCCCCCTCTCCCTCCCTCCCCGGCGGACCCCCCCTGCGCGCCCCCCCTCTCCCTCCCGCCGTTCTCCCCCTCCCTCCCCGACGGCCCCCCCCTGCGCGGCCCCCCTCTCCCTCCCTCCCCCTCCCGCCGTTCTCCCCGGCGGTCCCCCCCGGCAGATCCCCCCCCTGCGCGGCCCCCCTCTCCCTCCCTCCCCCTCCCTCTCTTCTCCCCGGCGGTCCCCCCCGGCGGATCCGATCCCCCCTTGCGCGCCCCCCCTCTCCCTCCCGCCGTTCTCCCCCTCCCTCCCTCCCCTCCCTCCCCGGCGGCCCCCCCCTGCGCGGGCCCCCTCTCCCTCCCTCCCTCCCCCTCCCTCTCTTCTCCCCGGCGGTCCCCCCCGGCGGATCCCACCCCCTGCGTGGCCCCCCTCTCCCTCCCGCCATTCTCCCCCCTCCCTCCCTCCCCTCCCTCCCCAGCGGTCCCCCCCTGTGCGGCCCCCCTCTCCCTCCCCCTCCCTCCTGCCGTTCTCCCCGGCGGTCCCCCACTGTGCGGCCCCTCACGCCCCCCCCTCCCTCCCGTCGAAGGCCGCCTGCAGTGAGTGGAGGCGGTTCCAGCACGGAGGAGGTCGCGTTCGTCGCCTGTGGAGCGCCACCGGAGAATGACTCCGGCGCGGGAAGAGAGCTGGGCTCCCGGCCAAATAACACGGGACTCTTTTTATTAATTTTAAAAATTAAGTAGAAAACTACCCCATCATAATTTTAAGATAGAAAGAGTTATTTTTTTAAAAGTGTTCCCAACCACCCTATAAATATTTGCATACTTTTGTGATGGAGAGAATTTCAATGTAAGTTTCCTAATAGATAATTAATTAATAAGAGCTTCTTCTTTGTATCTATACAGCTGGTATATATTTCGATCGTAGATTCAAGAGTTCATATCAAAAAAGTAATCTCACAAGCTACGCATATGATCAATATGGCAAATAAGATGCTTCATATATACTCGAAAAAACTACAAACTCATGTGCCTTAATTTATAAGAAAGAAACGAGATGCCACTGAAACTACACGCTCAATAATATTTATGTTGAAATTTTTTATATATGGTCGAACTCATAACCTATTACTCCACATCGGATTAATATATCCTTCGTCTTCTACGTACGTGAGACAGTAGTGTAGGTAGCGTTAATTTGTTCATGCACAGGCAGACCTAGAACCTGTTACGTTATACGTAGATCCTTAAATCTTATTTATGAGCTAATTAATTAACCTGATAATACTTTGCTGTAGTGTTCTTACTATATATTCTGAAAATCAGACATTATAATATTCTAATGTAATATATATATATATATATATATAGAGAGAGAGAGAGAGAGAGAGAGTATGGTGTTTAATTTTCGTAGATATATCCGAAACATCTATCCTGTACAGAAAGTACTCGAGATCATCCCCTAATTAATAATTCGGGTACAAATGTTATGCCCACAAAGTTAGATGCAAGATTCCTTTTTATTTCAGGTTCTTAATTTTGGGCCGGAGGGGGGGGCGCGGGGGGTCGTTTGCGATTGCTCTTCCGCCCATCCCCAGCTAGCAAACAGCAAATTAATATCATGATCTGCTTCCCCTAGCTAGTGTAATTGACCAATCAACTTAATTTCATGAGATATATACCCCCCCTCCCCCCCGATATTCTTGACATCAAGTTGGGGATCTATCTCAAGTTTACATCAGTCTGCACTAATTATTAATTAACGGTCAGCCATGCAAGAAGGAAACAAGAGATCTAGGAGTATTAATTATTAACTATCCATGTTCAAATTGTTCCTTCTGAGAAAGCAAAGAAGATCAGGGGGGAAAAGGAAAGAAAAGATATATAAATATCATCTTCTAAAATTGAAACAAACGGCAAGAGCACCGGCCCCATTCCATCAGTACTCATGCAGAGACACAAGGATTCCTCTGTGAGTCCTGTCCGTATCATACAACTCGATCCAAGTTGAAGGAATTAAGTATAAAGACAATTTAAAATAGATCGATAAATTATAGATGTATATATATATATATATATATATATATATATATATATCTAATGAAGCACACATATATATTTATATATGAGCTGAAGGACGTCCTGTGGTGATCTTTCAGCACCTTTCAAAGCCTGAGAGACAAGTCGAGCTCCTCCTTACCTTCCAACCCTCCGTACCTTCCTGACCAGCCCCGCACCCCACGTATCCGGTCGTCACAGAGATCAGCTGTACTGTCGAACAAGGCGGCAGCGCCGCCGGTGGGGCTGCCGCGGGCAGCGGCCGTGAAGTGGTGGTGGTGGTGGCTGGAGCCCTCGTGCGGGTGGACGGACATGCCCGCCTCGCGGCTCCTCTTGGCGAGGCTCCGCTCGAGCTTGTGGGCGTTCTGGTGGCCGCCGAGGGCCTGCGAGCTGTAGAACTTCCTCTGGCAGTAGTTGCAGGAGAAGACGCGGGCGGGGTCGAGCGGGGAGGGGTCGCCCCTCGCGAGGGTCAGGTCTAGAGAGGTCTTCGGCTCCAGCTCCATGTCTCCTCGAGCTTCCACACCCCACGTCGAAACACACACCCACGTACACGCAGAGAGAGAGAGAGAGGAAGCGTGGGTACTCGCTGGTCAAGTGCACTATAAAAGGGGAAGCGGTATACTGCCCCTGAGAGTTAAGGACGGACGGGAGGCATGGAGAGAGAGAGAGATTAGGAAGAATGGGATTTGGGTTAGAGAGAGAGAAAGATATAGATAGATAGATAGAGAGAGAGAGAGAGAGAGGATCGAACGGTTGTCGGCGCTACGTAGAGCAGCTCCCGACTGTCGGCACGTATTACTTGTCGGCACGTTGCCCTGTACGTATTAGGGTACTCGATCCGGATCCCACTCTGTATCGCCTAAACCTAGTCGGACTCGGACCTGATCCGACACTATCCACTATATATTCAAACATACACAAGGCTCACAGTATCATTCCGACAGGATTTTAGAACCAAGATGACAAGGTTTCCACCCGTATGAAAACGTATACTTGTTGGATAATGCTAAAAAAAGGGTTTTTTTTTGTCCAAGTAAGAGTCTAGGGGATCGACTTGCATTTCATGAACCAAATCTCTCTCTAGATCTCTCTCTCTCTCTCTCTGCAAACGACTGCACCTATACACAGGTAACCCCTTGTAATTGAACATAATTCACATCCATTCGAGTCAGTTTAGCCATCGAGTGCGCCATTTTTTCTTCTTTTCCCGAGTGTCAATGGCTTGATCGAGTAGGGGATTGGATGGGGCTCCCAGTAGCTAATTAATTAATTGATAAGAATGTCAAATGGGATAGTGATCGGTTTTACTTTATCTTCGATCTTTTATCACACCGGCCGCTATCCCAATTTAGTGGTAAGAAACATGACTCGATCGAGGATGTAATCATAAAAGAGAGGAGACAAGATCGACTAGAGAATCGATCGGGGTTTCTCTTTCTTTGTCATAAAGTTTTGGATGGTTTGGTCGGTCGTCTTTTCCTCTTCTGCCCGCGAGCACCCCCCTCCCCCGCCCCCAAAACAATTAGCTGGTGGGTTCCAGGTGTACTTAATTTGCCTCTCCGGGCGTAGGACGTAATGCATGCTGCTGCTCATGAGGGGAGGAGGACGGGCCGAGGTTTGGATAGAATTAGGATGTCCTATGCATATATAAACAACCGATCACTAAATATAATAATCAGCATGTCGTTGTGCGCCTTTGTTCTAGAGCATCACATATATACATATATAAAGTTCCGTGTTGGTCATATATATATATATATTGGTGAACTACGAGTAAATGTGATGTTCTTGTCTCTTTCGTCATGCATGCATGTTATGCTAGTTATGAGGACGGTGTCAATCAGTTGGACTCACCCCCAATTATATGCACGTGGATCATGAGTTGTGAAACGTACATAAAAGAAAAGTGTCTTCACTCATTCATGATATATACTTGTTTTCAATGGGCTCTCTACTGATCTATCGATCACATGCATGCACTTAAAATGGGGAAGCCTCATTCGGCCAAATTTTTTATCCCTTTCGCTCAGTCGCCGGGAAAGTTTGTATGGGTGATGGGCAGCAGCTAGCGAATGTCGAACGAACTACATGGGTCGCCCGCCTCTTCGATCCTGTACTATCCATGTACCGTGGGCATGCATGGTTTCAAGTGTGGAGGAGGAATGGCCCCGAAACCTTTGCATGCAGATTAATATAGAACTCTATATTTGTGTGGTGCAGACAAGTGACAACAGACACGGACATGGGTATCTTGGATGTTTTCTAGCTAGCACCAGACCTGTCACTAGTGTGAGACTCTTTGCGTCCGGCCCAGTGCAGATAGCGAGCAGCAGCCACTGCCGCCGGCATGGAGGTGCGTACTCAACAACCAGCTGACATTCCAACCCAAGAAAACAGTTCTGAATTGAACTCCTATCGCATTCAGCACTGGACAGAATACAAAAGGGTGTTTGTGTGTGTGTGTGTGTGTGTGTGTGTGTGAGAGAGAGAGAGAGAGAGAGAGAGAGAGAGAGAGAGAGAGAGAGAGAGAGAGAAGTTTTTGGCTAGACCGAATTCATCTCATTATACAGTGCGTGGAGAGAGGGAGGAGGATATATAACCAAGTCCCTATACTATGTCAACTATTCTGGATATATTAACTGACTTCGTTCTACCTGAAATTATAATTAATTAAGAGTTCTATGTTTTATAAAAAATATCAATTTGTCAGTGGTGTAGTACTATACTAGCTACTATGTGGAGACTGACTCAACCAATCTGAGTAATCTCATTTGGCTTACAGGAAGATGATATAGGAGGAAATTAAACACACAAGAGGCCCGGATTTGTCTATGACATGGCCAAATGGGCAACTCTTAACTGTTGATCTAACTTTGATATATATATATATATATAGTAAAATAACAAAGAAGGAACGGAAAAAGATTTTGTATTTATATGGTTCAGCGATATGCTTAGCTGGTTATATTCATCGGGTCCTGGACGAAACTACAAGTCTTAGGAAACGAATTAGGAATATCCGTTTCATCATGTTGTACTTTCTTTGTGAAGACTTCTTGTCCTACATTGATTGGAGACAATTAGGTGAAAATGTATGCTTAAATTATATATATATTTTTTTAGTTAGTTACTTTTTTTATAACAATTAGGTGGAACCCGGAAACTCCCACTTGATGTCCACTTCGCAACTGATGGGGGACTTAAATTAATTATATGTGCTTACGATCCCCCGATCATATATGGTTAATAAGTTAACTACATTAATTGCCGTGAACATGATATGTAACTCAAACTTTTGTCTCTTTGCCGCGTATCTCATGCTTGTTATCCACGTTGAGTACACTTCTTACGATATATAGAAGAGTGTTTACTTGAGAATACTCCCACATTGTGCTTAGGGACAAGATAAAACGATATGCTTTATGGTAGGGTATCTTTTTTCCTACGTACACTAGTGTCTATTAATTGATTTTGGATTGAGAAGATCAAATCTTCGAGAGTAGGAGGTATTGATCAGAAAAGATTCCAGATATTCACATGTAGAGTAGAGGGACAAAAGCATCATGAACTCGACATTAATTAATAACAACGATAACACAACTATTTAAAGTGACAAATTAAGGCCCTCCTGTGAGGTTCACATATGGAAAACTCTCTACGTCAAGTCAATAAGTGAAGAGTTGCATACAGACTATACAGTGAGGGCCATTCCTAACACGATCTACCTACATTAATTAATCTGATGCAGAGAAATTCTCTGCATTTGATGCAAACATATGTATGATCCAGTACTGCAAAGGGTTCTAGCTAGCCCCTCCACACCCCTCACAAAAGGCCTCTCTCTCTCTCTCTCTCTCTCTCTCTCTCTCTCTCTCTCTCTTGGTTATGATACATTGAACATGGGTCACATATATCACTCTTTCATCTTGTAGTTTTTTTTTTCTGGTATGTCCGTCAAGATTGTACTGCTAGGCGACGCGATTATAGAGAGAGAATTAATTTGAGAGTTTCAACAGGACATGCAACAGTACTGTCAGAGGGTGGAAGCACAAGCACCATATATATATATGGCCAAGTCTGAACCCCTCATGGCCTGTTCCCATCTGCCGCCCCAAACAACCTACAATTCCTACTGCAAGCTGTCCTTTTGCCTCCACTTGTTTAATTAATTTGATTGGGTTGAGCTAGACATTGTGTCTTAAGGAAGAACAACCTACAATTCCCATTGCAAGCTGTCCATGGCTTCACATGTTGGATTGGATTGAGACAGACATTGCCCCCTTTGGAATCCATGGCAGAGCTATATATTTCCAATTAAAAAGGATTAAGGGTCTGTTGGCACTCAAAAAAAAGAAGAGAGAATACAAAAAAAGAGAAGATGATGAATGAAATAAAAGAAAAAGAATGATGAATAAAAAGGGCCAAGCCCAATGCTTCGAAAAAGAAAAAAAAAGGAGTTTGGGCCCATTTCGGATGGGCTAAGTCCAACACAGAAGGGAGAAGGGGCGCACAAAATTATTTGCCCAAATAGAAGAAAGAGAGGGGGAGAAATGTAAAAGAGGGATTTTCTAAAAAAAAAAAGAAAATAGAAGGAAAATCGTGGTTATTGTTCACGCTACAGTAACCCCGCGTCTGTGTCCCTCCGTCCGCGTGAGGGCACTGTTCACCTCCTCCCCGTGTTCTCTCCTCCCCATCGCAGGAGCATTCATGGCGCGGAGACCCCCCTCGCAGGAGCATTCAATGCTCGAACAAGTGCCAACCTGCGTGGCCAACGGTGCGGGCGCCACCACCCTCGGCTGCAAGGCTAGCCCATTCGCCAACGGCGCTCCGTCCGATCGCCCTGTCCCTATACCACTCCGCCGCTCCCTTCTGCAGCAGCCACGCGACCAACGACGTCGGCAACGGCATGTAGCAGCATCCCGCGAGCATCAGCAACAGCAACGTGGCAGCAACAGCAGCCAACAACAGCAGCAACAGGACAGCAGCGGCAGAGCAGCGGCATCATCGCGCGGTTGACAGCGCGACAGTAGAAGGGTAGCAGCAGCGGCGGCAACGTCAGCAACATCAGCAACGAAGGTGCCTTCGACAACGCAGCTTCAGCAGTATGGGATCGACAGCAAAAAAAAAAAAAGAGCTGAAAAAATATGGAGGATTTCCCTCCGAAACAGGGCCTCCTCCCCCCTATAAAAGGCTCCATGCGGTGAAGCGTGAACTCCTCTTGGAAGCCTGGAGAGCGCGGAAGCTTTTCTTCTGAGAGAAACCCCTTGAAGCCCTGAAGCTCAGCGCCACCGTGCGAAGTGAAGAGAGAGAGAGAGAGAGAGAGAGAGAGAGAGAGAGAGAGAAGGAGAGAGGAAAGGTGAGGGAGATGAACTCTCCCCTTCCCTTTGTTTCCTCCGATGTATTCCCGTTAGTTCATTTTTTTTACTCTTTTGATTCGTGAAAAGCTCCTGATATGTATCTTGCTCCCCCTTGTGGTGAAATGAAGGTGCTCCTCCAGGAGATTTTCTTTTATGGTTTATCATTTCTCTTCCTCTTCTACTCTCCCTTCCCGCAGTAGATAAGAGAAGCCCCATTTTATTTTCCTCAAGCCACCCATATAATGATTTCGTTTTCACATGATGGCCACCGGCCCGGGGTCTATCTAGATCTATAGATATGTCTCCGAGGTCACCAACCATCGGAAGCCTATTCATCTTTTTCCGATTCCGGATTTTTAACCACTTTCGGACCGCCGGGGGTCTGCTTCATCGTAGCATGTTCCCCGGTACTCCTCTCTTTGAAGGTGGATATGAAAAGCTTTATATGGCGATAAGAGAAGAAAAAGAAGTCCACATCTCGACAACGAGTGCGTGGCGGCCCGTGGATCGGTGGCATCCCTCGTAGGTTAGCCCTCGAGATCTCCGCCCCCACAATGGGTGACTGGGCGTTGTTGCTTATGCACATACCCCGGGGATCATGTCGCTTCGCGCATATCCCTTTTGTTCGGGGCCGTCGGAATTCTCTCCATAGGGCGCACCCCATTTTACACCCCCCCTACGCTCCGATCTAGGGGAGGTGCTACCGAAATTTTGCTAGGACTAATGACTAAAAAAGGGGGAGTTTAATCCCACTCTGACTTAATTTAAAGATGTCATTGAACAAAAAAAAGGGGGCATTTAACACAAAATGCTGCATAATTGGCATGAAATAATAGAAGACATAAAATCTTGATGCAACACCTATTCTCTGTACCAAACCATCTGAACAAAAAATTTTTCAACCAATGAAGGACTCACTGTGGTGCAATGGTAGAATAACTTTTTTTAGAACTGCTGAAACTGAGCAAGCAAAACAAGATAAAAAGATGGAGTAGAAGGGCTTGGAACCCAATGCCTTGGATCAAATCTGAAAGTTTAATCAATACAAGTTGGGGCATGACTGAACTCCAATGAGAAGGAAGGTGAAAATCACCCAATTCCTGAACCTCTGAGATCGAAATGGATTAAAAGAGTGAATGATAAAACATAAAATCGAATTCCACATAAGACCATTTAATTTGAACCAAAAAAAATAATCAATGAGGACTGATGTATATTAAGCTTCAATAACGAACTCAATTTATGAAGTTGCTGGAATCATAATGGCCTGCAAACTGAACAAAAAAAAGAACTTCATAGAATGATATACAGGGGTATAAACCCACAATGGGATATCATGGCAAACCAAATTTCAGAGAATGAGATAGTGCTTTTATTTCAGATATGGATAAGAATATGAAATCAATACAAGGACATGATCTGAAGGAACCCATTAAAGTTTGGTTTGGTGGGTAGTACACAGGCTACGAGTGGGCAAACACAATCAGAAGTAGGTCAGGGTAAGAATGACAATTCTCCGAAAGATGCTGTAGCCTAACTGTGGGACAGAACAAATCAAATGTAAAAGGTGAATGTTGAATATTGAGATTCTTCGACTCAAAGACTGGGATCCGATTGGGATTGATATATGTAAGGAGGGGTGATGACCAAACATAATCCCGAAACTGCTGAAGATAGCATAAACAAAACAAAAAATGGCGAACATTGGGTTTCCTTGTTTTAAGCCGCTGTCCAGTTTTGGACTGATACATATAAGGAACAAATGATGATCAGATTGAATTCCTTGAGTTAACTGAAAACCAGTTTGGGCAGACCTATGGGAACTAAATCTTGGCCGCATGATTTAGTTTCTCAAGTTTGAAACTAAAGGCTTTAAACAATAAGTGCAAAGCCATCAAGCTCAATTTCTGAAATACACCATGACTTGCCAACTGAAATTCAAAACCTCCAGATCTAGAAGCTGTGATCTCTAGAAATCCCATTGACATGATTGCATAATTCAGAAACAAGGTACTGAATGCTGACCCCTTTCTCCCTATGTGTGAGCAGCCAATGCCCTTTAAGTGCAAAGCATACCCAAGAAAAAGAGAAAGAGAAGGGAGAATGCAGTGACCAATTTCTGAACTTGCTGAGAAGCAGAATGAACAGTGATTAGTGTGATCATAGAAGTGTGCTGAAGCATTGATGGACAAGGACTTGAGGCCCAATCCCTTAGAGATGAGTTCACGTATTCTGAGCTCCGAGAAACAAGGAGACAACGATAAATATAATTTCCGAAATTCTGAAATTACAGTGAGCAGAGAAACGGTCTGCCAACTGAAATTCAAATCCCCAGGTTCGGAAGTTCAGATCTCTAGAAATCTTCATGGCATTTGGCATGCATGAACCAAAGGAAAATCTCACCTGTACTTTTATAGTTCGGAAAGCATATCACTGCACTTTTCCATTGGCAGCTGGCATATATTCGACCCCTTGAACACATAGTACCCCTTTGCATGTCATGTATCCAAATGTAAAATTGCATTCTTGTGCATATAAGTTCATTGCACATTGCATACATAAATCAAAGAAAGAAAGCATCCTCACCCATGTGGGAATTGCATATAAGTTCAGAATTGCATGTCACATACTCAAATTCAGAATTGCACTCTTGCATGCATGAGTTCAGGATGACTCATTGCATATATAAATCAAAAGAATGACACCCTTTTTTTTTAAAAAAAAAGGAAGTTGAATCTGGCTTGCTGCCTGGGAAGTGTCGACTCCAGGAGTCGACACTTCCCCGACCACCTTCTGTCTGGGCTGTAGCCTGCACAGGAGTCGACCGCAAGAGTCGACTCCTCGCAGGCTGGCCCATCTCTTGCAGTAGGTTGACCCCTTTAATAATAATAAAAAAAGACAACAAAAGAAAGAGGGAAGAAACTATTATGGCCCATCCTTGGAACCAATTACCCCTTTAATTGCAGGGTGAAATCACCCCATGTGCATGATATTTTATATAGTCATAGAAATTTCTAGAACTGCGATAATATGAAACTGCTCATACACCCCCATGAATCCATATGCATCTTAAAAGAAAATGAAAGGGGGGGACCCCGAATCAAACCATTGCGCTGTTTCGGCTGCCCGGCATAACTGCCCATCTACTGCTCTGCATGTGCCTCCAGGGGCATAGCATCTTTATTAGATAGGAGTCATACATTTTTGCACTGCCTGTGGCATTGCATAACACCCAAAAAAAAGAGAAGAGAAAACCATGTATTTGCATCTTCATGCATCCACTCATAAAACTCATACATATAAGTGTACAAAAAAAACACATGACCTTGAAGGGAACTCAAAGGATGGAATGAACCAGAATCAGAAACCTCTGAAACTGCATTGCTGCTGGTTTCGGTCGACCGAACTCGGGGTTCGGTCGACCGACCAGCGGCCAGCCATCAGGTTGGCACTTTTGGGATATTCGGTCGACCGAACCGAACCTTCGGTCGACCGAATTCCCTATTTCAACAAAAAAAAAGAAGAAGAAACAAACAACAAAGAAAGTGATGCAGAAAAAGGTGAACGGAATAACAAAAAGGAAATGAAAAAAAAAGGGAATTAAAGAAAAAAGATGATGAACTTTTGAACTGAAACAATTGAAAGAACTTATGATCGAGGATTAAAAAACGATCCAAGGGTCAAGACACAAAACAAAAAATGAGTGTTAAGTAAATCTAAGATCCGTTGAGATATGCTATAATGAGACCATAAGAAATAGAACAAGAAGAAAGTCATCACCACGAACCTCAAAAAAAAAGGGAAAAGGGAAAGATAATAAATACGCAAATGAAACATAAACAAAGGGCCTTAGCGGCATCTATCCGGCTTACCTCGCCTTTGACCTTGTATGGGGGGGAAACATCGAACGTGCCTTTGCAAAGGCATGCTTGGCCCCCGGATGTTACCCCGGCATGGCCACAGCCTCGCTTTGCACCAGGCCAATAATTCCGTTGATTTTGAACCACCTCGATCGGGCTTTAACCGAATATCTTTATTTCTTTAAACAATAAATTGGCTGTTCCCCGACACATATGCTCTGGTTTCACCGCAATGATTGTGATGTTTTCAAACCGGACATCCGTCCGGGCATCAAATGGTTGATTTATGACCGAAATGGTCTCGAATATCTCTCTGCACCCCACTATGGGAAATTTCAATGCCCTTCAATATGCCATTTACTTCTATAAAAAAATGATGACGTTTAGGCCATGAGGCCCCTTATCTTGGCGATTAATCAGAGGTTTTCCCCTCTTCGAGGGGATGTAATTAACGCCGTGACCTTTATGGCGCGACGGGTTTTCAGTCCCGACTCGATACCCACAATCGTCTGATTAGTCAGACAGAGCGCACCCCGGGCTTCGGATCACTCCAGTACTCTTGAAGCCCGAACATATTGTCACCTAGGTGACTGGCACGCCCTCGCACTCGATAAACCGATAACATCGATCAAAAGAACACTCGATATTTTTATCACCTAAATTTAGAGTGCGTCCAACAAGTTGGCACGCCCGGTGGGACTAAACTACCTTTCATCTCTTCGCCGAGATTTGGGGCCTCATGGCCTCTTCCTAAAATTCTAACTTCCTCAACTTAGAATTGCAGGTTGAATTTCGATAAGCACGATGGCGGTTGCCCTTGGACTGTTTGTGGTGGCCATCCATGCTGAGCATGGTTACCTTGCTACGCCGATCCAACGCAGAAATTTTCCTCTGATTGTTGGCTCCCCCAACTTCTTGGGGGTGGCCTTTGTGGACCTCCTGGACGTCTAGGAGGTGAAGCCCATCGCTGTTGCAAAGGCGGTGCGAAGATACAACGGTGGGCTGCTGCGTCCGCCACGCTCAACACTGCGCCTCAAATAGCAGCAGGCGCACATCGGCTGCCAGGCGGCCGGCCAAGAAGAATGACGGCATGCTGCAAAGCTGACTCTCCACTTCGGTCAAACCCATTCTCATTGGAGGTGTCTGAAGCTCACACTGTTGAAGAAAAAAAAATGAAGAAATATGCTTCCTGCCGGCAAGGGCAAATCAACCTGAAGCTTCTACCTCCCGTCATGATGACAAATCTTGGGAAAACTCGCAGCACCCTCTATTGCCCGATGAAAATATGTGCCGTCGCACTCCCTTACGTGTGGGCGTGGGAACAAGAATCCTAAGCTCTAAAGGACCAAATGCATCCGATAATGATACTAGGGTGCCATCGGCCCCACCCAAAGTCAAGACGGGAAGTAACATTCCTAGCTCCTCCCAACCCAGCCCTGCTTAGGGGGCAGATGTATGCCAGATAATGCAAGAAGTTGAAGTGATAAGAAGGAAATTACGGGCGATGGGTCTGGACTTAGCTGATGTAAGGTTTCGCACAGCACCTACGGGCGACGCAACGGATAACAAAAATTTCATTTGCCCGATCCCGGTGTTATGGAAAGCTTAATGTGTGCTCTAATCGGTGTTTCTAAGACCCTAATTACGGGTTGCGTGTTTCACCTTGGGCGGAACGACGCTGTCCGCGATGCCCGA
This sequence comes from Amorphophallus konjac, assembly GCA_022559845.1. Classification (NCBI taxonomy): domain Eukaryota; kingdom Viridiplantae; phylum Streptophyta; class Magnoliopsida; order Alismatales; family Araceae; genus Amorphophallus; species Amorphophallus konjac. Next base: position 3,892,754 of record CM040121.1, on the reverse strand, counting down.
TGCAGAATATCGAGCCGCACAGCTGTACGGCCTCTAGAGCAGATCCACACGGACCCTTGCGCAGCGACGGTACCTCCCCGGCGCAACTTTCCCCGACTCTATCACCTTCTGGAGAGAGAGAGAGCAAGGGGGAGAAAGGGGGGAGGCTAATCCTCCTCTTAGGCTTAATGCTTGATTAGCCTAAGAGGTTGGAAGAGAAGGGTCGAATGAGCTTCACGTAGGTGCCATATATATAGAATTTGGACCCTTTTCTAAAGACCTCCAAAGGACTAAAATTGTATATATGACCTTTCCATTATTATACATATGTATTAAGCCCCATTTACACTCCTTTCCAAAAGGAATTAAAAGGAAATAATACATACATTTGTATAATAATAATCCGTCACCCAAGAATCCATTGTGTGTGATCCTCTAGGCCCATAGTCACTCTAGTTTAAGGCCCATTAATTTTTAATTCTCAATTAGAAGTAAATTAAACGTATTATTCGCTTCTACAAGAGCCGAATAATAGTTTAATTCATTCCGAATCTTCGATCACGTTGGGTCAAGCAAATCCGCGTGATCCTAGAGGACGCCGAGTTTAAACCAGCCTGTCTGATACCTGTAAGTCCACAGTTACCGCATCGATATAATCCTTCACTCCTTCTATGAGTCTGGTACGATCGAGGGTACGGTTTCTGTCAAACCCCATGATCGTACCATTTGACTATGACCTCCTTAAAGTGTATGACGTCCGTTCTAAACGAACTCACACGACCTTGGCCAGGGATTTAACGGAGCGTCAATGCCATGACCCATTAACTGTCTGATATATACCCGACAATGAGCGATCCCTTCTTGACCATTGACGATCTTCACACGTATCCTAGAGTGGTTAACGACTCGGCAACTCATGACTTATGGTTAAAGTCACTTAGCCAAGTAATTAAACCATTCCAGTCCTCGTGTAAGATCCGATCAATGTCTCAGGTCAAAGGACCAACGATGCTACTGAGACCGTTGGATCTTCAGTTGACATTAGGTATAATCAACCATCTGAAGATCCAATAGCGGATCAGTTCAGTGCACATCCTCCAAGGACATACACCTACACATATGTGTTGGTGCCCCACACCAATGACCATGAGACTGGTCACTGACACATCATGTGTACTGGTTTAATAGGTAATCAAAGTCCCCGAGTGATTACCCTCCAACCAGGAACAGTTTAAGGTATGTGTACATGTAAAGTCAATCTCATGTTCGAGATCCCATCTCGAGCTGACTTTACAACCACATATCGTAGGGACAACGTAAAGTAACACAATCGCATATTTACGCTCAAACACCACTTTATTAATAATGAACAAGATCGTACAACTATTGGGCTTACCCGACCCGAAATTGACATGTAGCACACCAACACTAATAATCTCCCACTTGAACTATAGTCAATTGCCCACAACTTTGAGGCCCATCTTATCCTGATGACGCTCAAACATAGTCTGTGTCAAAGGCTTAGTCAGTGGATCTGCTATGTTTTCTTCTGACGGTACACGCTCTACCGCCACATCTCCACGATCAACAATCTCCCGAATAAGGTGAAAGCGCCTGAGAACATGCTTTGACCTTTGGTGAGATCTCGGTTTCTTCGCCCGGGCGATGGCCCCATTATTATCACAAAATAATGGGATGGGAGCTGATATCTCGGGAACTACGCCAAGTTCCAAGATGAATTTCTTCATCCAGACGGCTTCTTTAGCAGCTTCAGCTGCAGCAATATATTCCGCCTCCGTCGTCGAATCTGCAGTCGTATCTTGCTTGGAGCTTCTCCAACTGACTGCCCCTCCATTCAACATGAATACAAATCCAGACATGGATTTGCAGTCATCTGGATCTGACTGGAAACTTGAATCTGTGTAAGCTCTAAGCTGTAGGTCCTCTCCTCTATAAAGCAGAAAAAGATCCTTAACCCTTCGCAGGTACTTAAGGATACCCTTTACTGCCTTCCAGTGCTCTTCGCCTGGATTTGCCTGATATCTACTGACAATGCTTAAAGCATTGGCAACATCAGGCCGTGTACATAGCATTGCATACATGATTGACCCTATCGCCGAAGCATAGGGTACCTTATTCATGTGTGCCACATCCTCAGAAGTTTTAGGACTCATCCCTTTGGATAGGCAAATTCCATGTCTCATGGGAATGAGACCTCTCTTGGAATTTTTCATCCTAAACCTTTTGAGGATAGTGTCTATGTACATGGATTGGGATAATCCTAGCATCCTTTTAGATCTATCTCGATAGATCCTTATGCCCAGCACATAGGATGCTTCTCCCAAATCCTTCATGGAGAAAGTCTTGGACAACCAAGACTTGGTTGATGTCAACATCTCTACATCATTCCCAATGAGTAAGATGTCATCAACATAAAGGACCAAGAAGGTCACAGAGCTCCCACTGACCTTCTTGTAAACACAGGGTTCATCTTCATTCCGAATGAAGTTGAAAGATTTGACAGTCTCGTCAAATCTTAAGTTCCAGCTTCTAGATGCCTACTTTAATCTATAAATGGACATTTGACGTTTGCATACCTTATTAGGATGTAGCTTGGAGGTGAATCCTTCAGGCTGTACTATGTACACCTCTTCTGACAGATTTTCATTAAGAAAAGTTGTCTTCACATCCATTTGCCAGATCTCATAATCCAGGTATGCAGCAATGGCAAGGAGGATTCTGATTGACTTAACCATGGCTACCGGCGAAAAAGTCTCGTCATAGTCAATGCCTTGCCTTTGACGATATCCTTTCGCCACTAGTCTAGCCTTGTATGTGTCAACCTGTCCATCTGCACCGATTTTCCTTTTGAAAATCCATTTGCAGCCGATAGGGACCTTCCCTTCGGGTACATCAACTAAGTTCCAAACTTTGTTGGTGTACATAGACTGGATTTCTGAATCCATTGTCTCTTGCCATTTCTCGGAGTCTACACTACGGATCGCCTCCTGGTACGACTGAGGATCATCATCCTCATCGATACATACCTTAGAGGACCCCTCTGAGACATGTCCAACATATCTCTCAGGTTCTCTCGGTAGTCTAGCAGATCTCCGTAGTGTCAGTGTTTCACTTTGAATAGGATCAACCGATACAATCTCATCTAATGAGTTTGTGTCTATGGGTTGTGGCTCTTGGACCTCGTCCAATTCTATCTGGCTCCCACTGTTTTTCTGGAGTAGATATTCTCTTTCCAGAAATACAGCTCTCTTGTCCACTAAGACCCTTTGCTCAGAAGGGTGATAGAAATAATATCCAAACGTCTCCTTTGGATATCCCACAAACCTACACTTATCGGTCCTCGACTCAAGCTTATCACTCTCGTTCTTCTTTACATGAGCAGGACACCCCCAGATTTTAATGTGATTAAAATTTGATTTCCTGCCCTTCCATATCTCATATGGTATAGAAGGAACTGATTTACTTGAGATCCTATTCAATAAATATGCTACAGTCTCTAATGCATAACCCCAGAGAGACAAGGGTAGTCCTGACATAGACATCATGGATCGGACCATGTCTAACAAGGTCCTGTTTCTCCTCTCGGATACACCATTGTGCTGTGGTGTATACGGTGGAGTCCACTGAGAAACTATTCCATGGTCTTTAAGATAAGAAGTGAATTCATGGCTTAAGTATTCACCTCCTCGATCCGATCGAAGAGCCTTAATACTTTTGCCTGTCTGTTTCTCTACTTCATTCTTGTATTCCTTAAACTTCTCAAAGGCTTGTGACTTATGTCTCATTAAATACACATAGCCATATCTAGAGAAGTCATCAATAAAAGAAATGAAATAGAGATAACCTCCTTTTGCTTCTATGGACATGGGTCCACACACATCCGAGTGTATGAGCTCGAGAAGGTCAACAGCCCTCTCACCATGTCCACCAAATGGAGCCTTGGTCATTTTCCCCATGAGACACGACTCATAGGTATCAAATGGCTTGTATTCGAACGAATTCAAATACTCATTCTAGTGTAAGTGAGAGACTCTTTTCTCACCTACATGACCAAGTCTGCAATGCCATAGATATGCGGAATTCACTTCATCAGCATTGAAAATTTGCATAACATTAGAACGTGTATCTAATACATAAAGACCATTGACTAATGAACCATTGGCTATAATCAAACCATTATTCATTGTAGAGCACCCAGTGCTATTAAAAGTCAATGTATATCCAATGTTATACAAACCAGAGATTGAAATAATGTTCTTAATAATATTAGGAACATAATAACAGTCATTCAGCTCCAGAATGACTCCTGAAGGTAAACTGAGGCGTGCAGTCTCGACAGCTTTGGCAGAAACTAAAGCTCCATTGCCCATCCTCAGTTCAATCTCCTTTTTGCCTAGTCGCTTTCTATTTGCCAACACCTGCATAGAATTGCAGATATGAGATGCACATCCAGTATCTAATACCCATGATGTGGATTTCATATATGACAAATTAAGATCTATGACAAAAATACCTTCATTTAGAATTGCCTTGCAATTCCTTTTCCAATGCCCAGTTTCCCCGCATCGAAAATATTTGTCTTCCTTTTCATTCTTCTTGCCCTTCCCTTTGTCAACTTTGGCGAGTTGCTTACCAGTGGCCTTTTTCTTTCCCTTCCCTTTGTTACTCGTGGTGGATATTTGGGAGACCTTCCTTTTCTTGTTGGCCCGGCCAACAATCATTACAGACGAAGATGGTTTATCTTTCTGCATGGTTCCTTCAGCACTCTTTAACATATTGAGCAGCTCTGGGAGAGTTGCTTCAATCCTATTCATGTTAAAGTTCATGATGAAGGAAGAAAAGGAATCGGACAATGACTGGAGTATAAGATCAATGCATAGTTCAAGATCCAACTTGAACCCCAATGCATTGAGTCTTTCAATCCACTCCATCATTTTCAGTACATGAGCCTGTACTGATGAACCCTCAGACATCCGTGTCCTGAAAAGCCTTTTGGAAATGTCATACCTCTCAATCCTACCCTGCTCCCCGAAGAGCTGGCGTAGATTGAGAAGTATACTTCTACAATCAGTCTTTTCAAATTGCCTCTGTAGCTCGGGAGCCATAGAGGCCAACATGTAACATTGGGTAAGGGAGGAGTCCTCAGACCACTTGGCATAAGCCAGTAACTCGCCCTCGTCGGCATCAGGAGCTGGCTCAGAATGAACCGTGTCCAACATGTACGCAATCTTTTCGGCGGTAAGGACTATGCGTAGATTACGGAGCCAATCCGAGTAGTTCGGTCCAGTTAATCTATTTGCATCCAAGATGCCGCGGAGGGGGTTGGACGACGGCATTGTAATCTGGATAAGAAATAAAAGACAACTTAGCATGTGTTCAAATTCTAACTTAGATGTGGTTTTCTATCTTAGTTAGTCCCACTATTTTTCGATCGAACTATATAACCCTCAGTATATAGAACGGGAGATCAGCGATGTCAACCTAGTGGGTCGGAATCCCAACGAGACTGATGTACGACCTTGTGGAAAGCACAACAAGCCATACACCATCTCAAGGGCAGTCAACATGCACTTGCATCCAATGCAATATCCGATATTCGGTCCCCGAGAAATCATCCCCTTGTGGAAAGCACAACAAAGGATATTCTCGGTTAGATCTAACCATCATTACTACATAGCAATGAATTCATGACCCGACCCTTGTGGAAAGCACAACAAAGCCGAGTTCAATTCCTCACCCAATTGAGGCCGAGCCTTGGAGTTTAATCCCGCCCCCAAACTCATGGACCTTGTGGAAAGCACAATAAATTCATGAAATGAAGACGTTCATTCACTCCATAATGATGGAGGGCCACGACGACTCCTAGAGCCACGCTTACCAGATCTAAAATTTAATCGCGAGGGAATTTAATTTTATCTTGATCTCACCCTAGGTGGTAATATAAATATATCCAATATATTTACCGTACCTAGTAGTTTGCACAAAATAAATGCATCCAATGCAAAAATAAACGCAAGTGATCATGGACTTTAACCCTAATGTAACTAAGACATCCGGCCCGCTTCCGAAGCAGCTGGATCGTCCTCGTCGGGTGTGCTCCACGCTTTCAAACTCCGACGCCGCATTAATTATAACTTTTACACGGCACGCAGGTCGGAAAAATTAAATTACATGTGACTCAAATTCCAGCAGCCCTTAGGGCGAGTACAACAATGGAGGAAGATAGAGGTACATTGAAATTTTAACAGAGAGAGAAAGGAGGTTCGCAGACCCCAATTAATTACATTAATCCAAGTCCATGATCACTTGCCAACCCATTCAAATAAAATCAATCAAGGGTTATTTTCTGAAAATAATCCTTACTTTTTGAATTTAAAAATGGGATGTGCAAACAAAAATAGGCTAGCTTTGTTTAATTTTAAAAATTAAAGCATGATTAAGTAAAATTAAACACACAAGCAGGTCAATACAAGGTAAATAAAGTAAAGCACGTAAAGAACCATCATTTTCTACATGGGCATCTAATTGAGATAATTAATTAAATTTAAATTTAAATTTAATTATCCAATAATCAAATTTAAATTCAAAATTTAAACATGTCAATAATTTAAATTTAAATTTAAACTAATTATCCAATAATTTTTGTTTGAAAATAAATTTAAAATAGTATAATTATCCTCGATTAGTAATTTTCTAAAATTCAAAATTTGAATTTAATAATTATCTAATAATTAAAAATTCAAATGATTGAATTTTCCACATTTAACTTCAATAAAATTTAAATTTTGAATTTTTTAATTATCTAATAATTAAAATTTTAAAAACTTAAATTTTACTGAAGTAACTTCAATTATTACTATTTTATCTCAAGGTAAATAGTAATTATCTCACCTCGATAAATTCAACACAGTCAAATAAAATTTAACATTTGACATTTACCGTCGAGATAACACAATTAACATACTCGATAAAATCTGATTTAATTTACTGTGTATTTTCATATATATATCTAATATATATATTAATATATGTGAGCACAATAAATTAAAAAGACAAAGCAAATTTTTTTTAATAAATTTAAAAAAAATCGGCAGCCCTTGCGCGCCGCCCACGCGGGCGCGACCGCCCGCGTGGGCGAGCGCGTCCGCCCGCCCCCGCGCACGCGAGGCGGGCGCCGCAGGCGCCTGCCGCGTGGCGGGCCCTGGCTCCCGCCACGCGGCGCCGCCAGGCGGCGCCCGCCACGCGCTGCGAGCGCGTGCGGGCGCCGCACTGCGCCATGGGCGCACCGCGCCCAAGGCGCAGTGCGCCCAAACCGGGCCTGCAAATTTTTTTTTTTATAAAAAAAAATTTGCTGTTATGATGCCCAGCATCCAGGAAGAGTAGAGATGCCCAGCATCCCATTCTTCTAATTATAATTGAAGATTTTATTGCCCCTAAAATATGGTTCTAAACGGCGATAAAATACCGACCAGAGCGCAAACCTGGCTCTGATACCACTGTAAGGTTTCGCACAGCACCTACGGGCGACGCAGCGGATAACAAAAATTTCATTTTCCCGATCCCGGTGTTATGGAAAGCTTAATGTGTGCTCTAATCGGTGTTTCTAAGACCCTAATTACGGGTTGCGTGTTTCACCTTGCGCGGAACGACGCTGTCCGCGATGTCCGATGCAGAATATCGAGCCGCACAGCTGTACGGCCTCTAGAGCAGATCCACACGGACCCTTGCGCAGCGACGGTACCTCCCCGGCGCAACTTTCCCCGACTCTATCACCTTCTGGAGAGAGAGAGAGCAAGGGGGAGAAAGGGGGGAGGCTAATCCTCCTCTTAGGCTTAATGCTTGATTAGCCTAAGAGGTTGGAAGAGAAGGGTCGAATGAGCTTCACGTAGGTGCCATATATATAGAATTTGGACCCTTTTCTAAAGACCTCCAAAGGACCAAAATTGTATATATGACCTTTCCATTATTATACATATATATTAAGCCCCATTTATACTCCTTTCCAAAAGAAATTAAAAGGAAATAATACATACATTTGTATAATAATAATCCGTCACCCAAGAATCCATTGTGTGTGATCCTCTAGGCCCATAGTCACTCTAGTTTAAGGCCCATTAATTTCTAATTCTCAATTAGAAGTAAATTAAACGTATTATTCGCTTCTACAAGAGCCGAATAATAGTTTAATTCATTCCGAATCTTCGATCACGTTGGGTCAAGCAAATCCGCGTGATCCTAGAGGACGCCGGGTTTAAACCAGCCTGTCTGATACCTGTAAGTCCACAGTTACCGCATCGATATAATCCCTCGCTCCTTCTATGAGTCTGGTACGATCGAGGGTATGGTTTCTGTCAAACCCCATGATCGTGCCATTTGACTATGACCTCCTTAAAGTGTATGACGTCCGTTCTAAACGAACTCACACGACCCTGGCCAGGGATTTAACGGAGCGTCAATGTCATGACCCATTAACTGTCTGATATATACCCGACAGTGAGCGATCCCTTCTTGACCATTGACGATCTTCACACGTATCCTGGAATGGTTAACGACTCGTCAACTCATGACTTATGGTTAAAGTCACTTAACCAAGTAATTAAACCATTCTAATCCTCGTGTAAGATCCGATCAATGTCTCAGGTCAAAGGACCAACGATGCTACTGAGACCGTTGGATCTTCAGTTGACATTAGGTATAATCAACCATCTGAAGATCCAATAGCGGATCAGTTCAGTGCACATCCTCCAAGGACATACACCTACACATATGTGTTGGTGCCCCACACCAATGACCATGAGACTGGTCACTGACACATCATGTGTACTGGTTTAATAGGTAATCAAAGTCCCCGAGTGATTACCCTCCAACCAGGAACAGTTTAAGGTATGTGTACATGTAAAGTCAATCTCATGTTCGAGATCTCATCTCGAGCTGATTTTACAACCACATATCCTAGGGACAACGTAAAGTAACACAATCGCATATTTACGCTCAAACACCACTTTATTAATAATGAACAAGATCGTACAACTATTGGGCCTACCTGACCCGAAATTGACCTGTAGCGCACCAACACTAACAGCTGACCTACACCCGAATCTGACAGTTCTGGCGCCGACCGAAAAGCCAAGCGCGGAACAAACAAGTGAAATGAAGCTGGCTGAAGGAGAAGTCACAAAGGCCGAATCACAAACGATTGACCAAAGACATGATGAGTCCGTTGTGGACTATATAAAAAGAGGGGGAGATCCCCGTGAAAGATGCGAGCACCCTCCGAGTTATGAAGACATCGTTCGAAGGTGCGAAAGAAATCTGCAAGATGATATCCTACAAAGGGTGATGAGCATTGAAGTCAAAACCTTTGAACAGTTGAATAATCCGGCGGCTGATGCAGAGGCCTTTTTGGTGAAATATTGCCCGGCCACGGCTATCCCAGACCAAAGGGATGAGCCAATTGATGAGCGGCCAATGCAAAAAGAGATTCACGCTACCGACTTCATAGCCTTCGTGAAGCAAAAGGAGAAGGCGAAGGAAGCGGCAAGCTATTCTGCTACCGAACCTGCCAGGCAACAATCCTCGTTGCGGGCCAAGATGATAAAACCTTACTCGTTCCCGAAGAACAGGACACGAATGTTGTTTGAGTGGGCCTGCGAGCACCACGAGGTTGTCTTCTCGAAGCCTAAAAAGCCGAGTGAGGCCAGATGGAAAGATGACTCTCAATTCTGCCCTTACCATCAGTTAAAGGGGCACTCCATTGAGGATTGTTATCAGATCAAAGATATCATTGAAAGCCTAATCCAAAAAGATGAAATACAGAGGGGTAAGCACAAGGTGGACCCACCGCGTCCTTATCAAATGCCCGGCTTTAAGGGGACGGCCAACATCGCCCCTCCTCATCAGCCGAAGAAGAAAGATGTAATCTGAATGGCGTTTCAAGTCCCTGGATTACGGCACAAGATCGAAAGAAATGCAAAATAAAGACGATGCCCTATTCTGGGGGCAGATGTCGAAACAAAGAAGACAAAGATCCGGGGATAAAGAAGTTACCAGTCATTCCATACTGCAGTATGTTGTCAACACTTATCAAAGTTGATAAAATGCAGGAAAGCAAAAGCCGGCCAATGCCAAAGCCGACGATTGAATGATGAAGCTAAAAGTCTCCTTAAGAGATGCTCCCCAGAAGATGCCCTATAAAGAGGCGAACCAAAGTTGTTCACATCTTCCCACCCTCCACAACCCTCGCAGGGTACTTCATGTGAAAGAGAAACAACCGAACGGCCAACTGTCGAGCGGGATCAATTTATTCTCAAAGGGGGCAATACTCGCCCGAAATGATAATAAGAAGCGTGACGCAAGTTCCCTACCGTCAATGCCAAGATGGGCAAGAGCCGAAAAGGAGGGGTCCTCTGATTATAACAACTAGGCCAGTTCGACCACAACAGAAAGATGCTCAAACCGATACACTGGCGAAACTCCAAAATTAACAACAGTCCCATTGGACAAAGCAACTGGCACTTAGGCCAACAAATACGCAAAGATATTCAAGAAGCTCAATGGTTGGCATTTGCCCCGGCAAACACTCAAAGATATTCAAGAAGCTCAATGGTCGGCGTATGGCCGGACAAATATTCAAAGATTTTCAAGATGTGTGATTGTCGGCATCCAGACCGATGAATGTTCGAAGATATTAAAGATATTCAACCGTCGGCATTTAGGCCGGCAAATATCTGAAGATGTTCAACCATTGGCGTTTAGGCCGGCGAATTTTCAAAGATATTCAAGAAGTTCGAGGGTCGGCATCTAAGCCGACAAATATTTCAACATTTTCAAGAAGCTCGATGGTCAGCATTCGGGCCGGTGAATAATCCAAGATATTCAAAGATGTCCAAGATACACACAAAAAAAAAATGCCCGATAATATCAAGAAAAGATGTGCAACCATATCCAAGGATGTTGAATTTGCTCGGCGACATGGCCTCGTCCAAGCCGGCGTTCATTTTACTCTTGGCATCGTGACATACCATCTAGGCCAAGCCCTTCGGCGTCATGACATTTTGTCTAAGCTGACAGATATTTTATCTTGGCATCATGACATATCGTCTAGGCCAAGTTGCTCGGCGTCATGACATTTTGTCTAAGCCGACAGATAGTCTACCTTGGCATCATGACATATCGTCTAGGCCAAGTTGCTCGGCGTCATGACATTTTATCTAAGCCGACAGATAGTCTACCTTGGCATCAGGACCTTTCGTCTAGGCCAAGTTATTCAGCGTTATGGCCTTCTGTCTAAGCCGATAAATGTCCTCCTTTGGACCCAAATCTTCCTTCCGAACCGAATTCGTTGACTTTGACACTTCGTCGAGTCAACACCCGTTTTACATTAACTCGGTACCCATGTCCTTTCGAGGTCTTAATAGAGGGGTACGACCTAGACCTTCCGTCTAGGTCAGAGAAACCCGATCTCCTTGCGTCGGTGCCATGACCTTTCGTCCAAGCCGACAAACTCACCAAAAAAAACAAAAATAAAAAAACACAAACAAAAGGATAAGAAAGAAAAAAAAGAAAAGAAGAAGAAGATAAAAACATAAACACTCTGGTGTGAGTTTGTTTTTGAATGAGTGCTTGCCTTGCTTGCATGAATGCTTATAATTTATTTAATATACCCTCTTATTAAATAACGCTGCCCCAACTCTAGATATGTGTATGTCACGGCATACACTAAGGGGGGAGAACCAATTTTTGGTGAGTGCATGCATCTAGGAGAAGAGTCATAGCTATGCTGTTAGCGTAACTCACAAAATATATCCGAGATAAAACACCCACACTTTGCACACAATGTGATCAATGGTCTCTAACTATAAGGATCGTAAAATTTCTTCCTAGCACTCTATGGATGCTTGAAATCCTGCACTCACACGAAAGGAAATCGTGAGGAAAAAGCTACCTGCCCCCTTGGCACAAACAAAAAAAAGAAGAAAAAGAAAAAAATGATGAAAATATGAAATGTGAATCCTAGTAGCCGGGAATCCCCATTGAAAAAAATGAGGAGACTCGCGCGAAGATGGTGAAGCATATTTCGCAATAAGATTGTAATGAGGATGAATCCTAGTAGCCGGGAATCTCCACTGAAATAAATGAGGAAACTCGCGTCGAACGGTAAAATCCAGAATTCAAAGTAAACAAGGGGGCTGTGTGAAGCTATCGAAAGTCGATAACCTGAAATGTATGTGTAGGCGATAGAGTAATCCTTTAGTGTTACTTAGAACGTCTGCATATCCCTATGTTTAGGGTTCACTGATTACATACCAGCACTTTCACACTACGGAAAAATTATCTTGGGTGCAGATTGTGACTTGAACTATGCACGTAGGCTATGCGGTAACCTCTTCACGCATGCACATCCCCTTTAGTTGTGCTTCGTGGGACTACCTTGTCTATGAACTATAGGCGGTGCCCTTATTCCCGATAGAGGAGAGATATTTTTATATTTTATGCCTGCTGTTAAGAATGCTTGCATGCTTGGGTGAATAAATGATAAAGTAAAAATGATGAGAAGAAAATGAAATGAAAGAAATGATGATGATAAAATGAAAATAAAAAAAATGATGAACGAGAATGAAATCAAAGAAATGATGATGATAAAATAAAAATAAAAAAATGATGAATGAAAATGAAATAAAAGAAATGATGATGACAAAATGAAAACGATAAAAAAATACATATGAAGAAAATGAAACGAAAGAAATAATAATGACAAAATGAAAATGATAAAAAAAAATGAAATGAAATCATGAGTGAAAATGAAATAAAAGAAATGACGGTGATAAAATGAAAATGATAAAAAAATATGGAGAAAGTGAAAGAAAAGAAATGATGATGATAAAATAAAATAATGATAAAAAATACATAAAAATGAAATGAATGAAAAGATGATGATAAAAACAAAGAAAAAATACATAAAAAAATGAAATGAATGAAAAGATGATGATAAAAAAGAAAATGACATAAAAAAATGAAGTGAATGAAAAGATGATGATAAAAAAAGAAAATGACATAAAAAATTAAATGAATGAAAGGATGATGATGTAAGATAAATGGCGATGAAAATGATAAATGATAATAGATGCATAATGCTTTCGAGCAGACCACACCCGTTGGCTCTGTTCTCTCCTCCTTCACTCGACGTCCGTGTCCTTTCGGGGTCTCTGCCGAGGGGTACGACCTAGGCCTTCCGTCTAAGTCGGAGAAGCCCGACCCCCTTGCGTCGGTACAAGCCCGTACCGATGACCCTTCGGCATCATGACCTTCCGTCTAAGCCGAGAACTATTCTCCCTTGACGTCATGACCTCGCGTCTAAACCAAGTCATCTGGTGTCATGACTTTCCGTCTAAGTCGAGAACTATTCTCCCTTGGCCTCATGACCTCGCGTCTAAGCCAAGTCGTCCGTTGTCATGACTTTCGGTCTAAACCGAGAATTATTCTTCCTTGGCGTCATGACCTTGCGTCTAAGCCAAGTCGTTCCGCGTCATGACCTTACGTCTAAGCCAAGTCATTCGGCGTCATGACCTTTTTGTCTAAGCCGAAAATCACTCTACCTTGGCATCATGACTCTCCGTCTAGGCCAAGTTGTTCAACCGAAATTTCTTGCGTTAATGCAATCCCAGCATTGACGAATTCACCTCATGCGGCACCCTCGCCGAAAGCTCCAATTTAGACCTTTCGTCTGCGTCGGAAGAAAACTGAAGTCCTTGCGTTGATGCAATCCCAGCATTGACGAATTCACCCTTACGCGACATCCTCGCCGAAAGCTCCGATTTAGACCTTTAATCTGGGTCAGGAGAAAATCGAAGTCCTTGCGTTGATGCAATCCCAGCATTGACGTATCCACCTTATGCGGCACCCTCGCCGAAAGCTTCGATTTAGACCTTTCGTCTGGGTCGGAAGAAAACCGAAGTCCTTGCGTTGATGCAATCCCAGCATCGACGAATTGATGCGGGACGGAACTGACAAATGGACTAAACCTATGATGAAGACCAAGTGCGGCCAGCACTCACACGCGACAAGGCAAGCCGATAGATCGACCTCCGTACTATTCCTCCGAAGAGAGGCGTCTCTCAACAAGAAACCCAAGTCCACGGTCGTCCCTATGAGGGAAGCGAGTGGATCAAAGCGGCAAAGGAGCCGACGCGCAACTATAGGAGTCTAGTCCGAGCTCGGTGCTCGACTAGGGCCACGGAATGGGATACGCTCACTCACGATCTCGCGGTGTTGAATGCTAGCTAGGATTCCTACACTCTCACGCGGCATACAAAATCACATACTAGTAAAGCAAAATGCCAAGGGGGGGAGCGTCGCACGTACCTCCACGCCTAGGCGTGGGGAAGGAACCCCGGCCGAGACCGACAACCCCGATACACACAATGAAAGAATAGGTACAAGCCAGCAATGGTGCCCACTCCTCGCAGGGAGATAACAGGCTACAACAACTCCATTCGGGGCGGCCGATACACGGGCTGACGGGCGGCACTCGGTGGAGGGGTTGATCGCGAGGAAGGCCCGGACGCCGACCGGCAGAATCGCAGCAACGCGCGACTCGGCGAAAAGGGCTCTCACGGTCCGCTCCGGGATCCGATTGGGGTGCCGTCAGCGACGGCGCGCAGTTAGGTCGCAGGAGGAAGCCTCGGCCAAAGGGCGCCCTCAGATTCCGATCGAAGTAGCCGTGGCCGCACCTGCAAGTGGGGACAAGAAAACTGCCTCCAGAACCGCGCTGTCGAGCGGGGAAAATGGTAACTCGCTGTTCTGGAAGACGAACGAGGCTCCGCTTGAGGGAGGACGCTGGGGACGCAGAGCAGCAGGTCCGGACAAAAGGGCTCGACCAGATCTGGTCGAGGTTGGACGCCGTGAACTCGGGAAGTCGCCGGGTCTTCTGGCGCTGGGTGGACTGGACAGATCCGCGCGACTTCACGGGAACGGACGCCACGAACAGCTCGGGCGTCGGAAGGAGACGAGGTTGGCGGCGTTGGAAAGAGGACGACGAGAGGTACCAACCCTGAAGAAATCAGCTCCAAACTCGGCGTCGTGCGTCCTGTGGGATTTTTGCAAGGAGGAGGTGGGATCTGGGCGCGCAGAGATGGAGGCTCCTGCGCTAGCTCACGAGGAAATCCGCCACGGGTGGTGCCGACCTCGGATCGAGGCGAAACCAAGACCCACGCGTCGCTGACTTGTAGACGTATCCACAGAAAAAGGAGGGGGCTCAGATTCGATCAGCACCGGACAGGGTCGCCGCTGCAACTCGGGGCTGAATCTGGAACTCGCGAACACGAACCGGAGACGAAGTAGAAAGGAGGGAGAACCTCGGCGTCGCACCGAGGGGATGGGGAGTCGCACCCCGGGGTTGCTCCCGTCGCAGGAGCAGAGGAGGAAGAGAGGGTCGCCCTCTCCAAGGGGTGGCTGCGCCAATGGCTGCTCAATCAATTTTTTTTCATCTATTCATTCATTAATTCTCCAAAGAAAATACAAGAGATCTTTTATATGGGGAGGGGGAATGCTAGGTTTGAAACCCTAGCCAAGAGGGAGGGGAGGGGGGTGCGCACAAGGCAAGGGGGGAAAGGGGGGGGCGCAAGGCTTCCTAGAATCTAGGAGGCAATTGGGGGAAGGGGGCGGCCAAAGGAGGAGGGGTGTGGTCGGATGGGGAAGGGGGGGGGATGCGCACTCCACTCCTACAAAGTAGGAGTGGGGGCGGCTGCCACCTCTTCCTCTTGGAAGAGATGAAGGGGGGCGCCCAAAACCCTAATCCACAAGGGGGGGGGGGCGCAAATCCCAATGGGCCAACCATGTGGGAAGGTGGTCAGCCCAAATGGGCCAAGAAGGGTGGACCACAAGGTGGCCCACTAACCCTCTTGCCTAACTAATAAGCCTAACATCACCTAATGGAAGCCTAATTGGCCCCAATTGGCCTACAAAGGTCCACAATAATAAATAAAGTGTCCACGCAGGGACTAAACCAAGGCCCAGCATGGCCTAAAGCATAAATAACTAAAGATAACTCTGCGCGTCCGCCAAGTGATCACCGAGCCAAAGGGATGCCGGCGAGATCCGTGTACTCCGTCGTGAAGCGTGGCGCGTGTCCTCACCAATTCTCCCCGGGTGGGAAGAACTCGACCCCGTCGAGTAAGGGTCACGGTCGCTCAAGTAGCGCTCCAGCAGGTCCGGGTCGATCCTCTCCAGCTCTCCACGTGTGATCCAGGCGTCGTCTGTCGCAGGGCGCCCTCTCCAACGCACTAGGAAGCGCTGGTAGGCTCCGCTCCTGGTCGTGGTCACCTGCTCATCCAGTATGCAATCTATATGCTCGCGTGTCTGTAATGGGGCTGGAGGAGGTGGACGCTCAGAAGGTGTAATGCTCTCAACAGGAGGGGTAGGCCCAAAAAGCTCACTGGGAATCACCGCGGGATCCCGATATGCCACCAGATCTGAAACATTGAACGTCGAACAGATCCCATAGTCGTCTGGCAGCTCAATCTCATACGCATTCGACCCAATTCGCTTCAAGACTCGAAAGGGTCTGGCACCGCGGTCCTGGAGTTTCTTCACGGCCCCCGAAGGGAACCGTTCAGGTCTAACCCTGATCATGACGTACTCTCCCACTTGGAACTCACGGGTGCGTCGATGCGCGTCAGCTAAATCCTTATAACGTGCGTTGCTGGCCTTGAGGGGGTGATGATGATGTAGACTCCGAACTAGCTGTGTTGACTCATACCTATGTGAATGCAGTGGTGGTCCTGGACATCCAAACATGGATCTAACATGCCTATGACGTCTACCTGACTTGACAACATGGGGAGGGCCTGGACAACCAAAGTAGAACCTAGCATGCACATGTGTCCTATGACATATGGTAGACTCAGAAGGATGAATAATCCCAAGCTTACTCATGACATCTCCCCTATATGACGATGGACATGGTGAAACATGGGGAAAAGACATGTGTCCCTGGCCCCCTAAGCTCGGGCTTCTGGATGCCTGCACGGTGAGGTGTTGACTAGAAGGCCTAGGTGGTGTATGATAGTGGACCTCCTCGACAAGGTGGGGAAAATAATATGGGTCGAGAGGCTCACTAGGGAGGGGATCGAATGGGTCAAAGAAATGATGAACCCTCTCGACAGGTCCCTTCACTATACTTGCCCATGTGCGACATTCGCCCAGGTGCAGATAATCACCTTCAGGCACTCTCATGTATGGGGCAAGAGGCTCATGAGGAAGGCAAGGAAGGCTAGGTTCCTCCCTCGGGACCGTGAAACCATAAGCGGGGGCAAAATCAACCTCCATGGGTATGGGAAATAATAAAAGGACCTCGGATGTGATATGTCCTATGGTGTAGACCGAGGTAATAGACCCCAAAGCAGGGAGTGTAAAGCTATGACTATAGGGTTGGTCAGACCCTAAGGTCAACATATAAGTCAACTCCCATTGATAATCTAAACTCCTAAGGAAGTCCTTCACATTTTCAAGAAAGCAGAAGGACCGAAAAGTGGTGTGAAAGGAGTTAAGGGGTATTATTGGGAGGGCTGGTCCCATGGGTGTATAGCAAGGAATGGAGACATCTAGAAGTGGACCCTCCCTTAGCCAGCTAGCTAAAGACTCTCCAATGACCAGTTCACCCTCGGAAGGTAAGAATGTCTCTATATGAGGGTCTAAGGGTGAAGCCTCTCTCTCGGGAGTGGAAACTGAGTCCTCTATGATGTGGGGGGGGTCACTCCCTAACTCCTCAACCTCAGTTAGGTACTCCTCCATCAACTCCTGTTCAGCCTCGTAACTCACTGGAACAAACCCAGGTGATGACATGGAGGTGGTCGGCGTAACGCCGTCATGGAAGACAAACTCACCGGGAAGGTGAGATGGGTGTAAGGTGCAGGTCCTCCTATCCAGGTCGATGGTCGCACTTCTTTCCTCCAACCAAGTTCGCCCTAAAATGATGCATGGACCAGCAAGTGTGCTGATCTTGCACCAAGCGCCATCGAAATATTTAACGGGGCCAAACCACCGTTGAAACTCGATAAAAGCTAAACCATCACGGAGAACAATCTCCCCAGTCTTAGAGAGTGACTCAACAATGTCTTGTGAGACACAGTTAGACGACACCCTACTGATGAAGTCGATCTCCGTATGCATCCCATTAGGTAGGATGGCAGTGGACATGACAGGGCGCTGGAATGACTCGGTCATCGGTATAGGGGTCGGGTCTCCCGACGACTGAGTGGTAGGGGCGACACTTAGAGGTCGTACTATAAGAGCATCGAATCGGACCAATAGGGATGACTCACCTGACATGTGGGCTCGAGGAACCACCATGGGGTTGGCGCGGAGCTGGACATGCAAGACTCAACGAGACAAGGACAAAACTCTAACTAGACACAAACCTAACATTACAATGCAATGGTGGGTTACCTAGATGAACTAAGAGACTCAATGCAACCTAGATAACTCTAAGGCCTCAATTGCACCCTAGACAACCTAAAGACTCGAATGACCTAAGACCCCAATTTGTTAGAACAAACTGGTTCCCTAAGCTCTGATACCAAATTTGATGCGGGACGGAACTGACAAATGGACTAAACCTATGATGAAGACCAAGTGCGGCCAGCACTCACACGCGACAAGGCAAGCCGATAGATCGACCTCCGTACTATTCCTCCGAAGAGAGGCGTCTCTCAACAAGAAACCCAAGTCCACGGTCGTCCCTATGAGGGAAGCGAGTGGATCAAAGCGGCAAAGGAGCCGACGCGCAACTATAGGAGTCTAGTCCGAGCTCGGTGCTCGACTAGGGCCACGGAATGGGATACGCTCACTCACGATCTCGCGGTGTTGAATGCTAGCTAGGATTCCTACACTCTCACGCGGCATACAAAATCACATACTAGTAAAGCAAAATGCCAAGGGGGGGAGCGTCGCACGTACCTCCACGCCTAGGCGTGGGGAAGGAACCCCGGCCGAGACCGACAACCCCGATACACACAATGAAAGAATAGGTACAAGCCAGCAATGGTGCCCACTCCTCGCAGGGAGATAACAGGCTACAACAACTCCATTCGGGGCGGCCGATACACGGGCTGACGGGCGGCACTCGGTGGAGGGGTTGATCGCGAGGAAGGCCCGGACGCCGACCGGCAGAATCGCAGCAACGCGCGACTCGGCGAAAAGGGCTCTCACGGTCCGCTCCGGGATCCGATTGGGGTGCCGTCAGCGACGGCGCGCAGTTAGGTCGCAGGAGGAAGCCTCGGCCAAAGGGCGCCCTCAGATTCCGATCGAAGTAGCCGTGGCCGCACCTGCAAGTGGGGACAAGAAAACTGCCTCCAGAACCGCGCTGTCGAGCGGGGAAAATGGTAACTCGCTGTTCTGGAAGACGAACGAGGCTCCGCTTGAGGGAGGACGCTGGGGACGCAGAGCAGCAGGTCCGGACAAAAGGGCTCGACCAGATCTGGTCGAGGTTGGACGCCGTGAACTCGGGAAGTCGCCGGGTCTTCTGGCGCTGGGTGGACTGGACAGATCCGCGCGACTTCACGGGAACGGACGCCACGAACAGCTCGGGCGTCGGAAGGAGACGAGGTTGGCGGCGTTGGAAAGAGGACGACGAGAGGTACCAACCCTGAAGAAATCAGCTCCAAACTCGGCGTCGTGCGTCCTGTGGGATTTTTGCAAGGAGGAGGTGGGATCTGGGCGCGCAGAGATGGAGGCTCCTGCGCTAGCTCACGAGGAAATCCGCCACGGGTGGTGCCGACCTCGGATCGAGGCGAAACCAAGACCCACGCGTCGCTGACTTGTAGACGTATCCACAGAAAAAGGAGGGGGCTCAGATTCGATCAGCACCGGACAGGGTCGCCGCTGCAACTCGGGGCTGAATCTGGAACTCGCGAACACGAACCGGAGACGAAGTAGAAAGGAGGGAGAACCTCGGCGTCGCACCGAGGGGATGGGGAGTCGCACCCCGGGGTTGCTCCCGTCGCAGGAGCAGAGGAGGAAGAGAGGGTCGCCCTCTCCAAGGGGTGGCTGCGCCAATGGCTGCTCAATCAATTTTTTTTCATCTATTCATTCATTAATTCTCCAAAGAAAATACAAGAGATCTTTTATATGGGGAGGGGGAATGCTAGGTTTGAAACCCTAGCCAAGAGGGAGGGGAGGGGGGTGCGCACAAGGCAAGGGGGGAAAGGGGGGGGCGCAAGGCTTCCTAGAATCTAGGAGGCAATTGGGGGAAGGGGGCGGCCAAAGGAGGAGGGGTGTGGTCGGATGGGGAAGGGGGGGGGATGCGCACTCCACTCCTACAAAGTAGGAGTGGGGGCGGCTGCCACCTCTTCCTCTTGGAAGAGATGAAGGGGGGCGCCCAAAACCCTAATCCACAAGGGGGGGGGGCGCAAATCCCAATGGGCCAACCATGTGGGAAGGTGGTCAGCCCAAATGGGCCAAGAAGGGTGGACCACAAGGTGGCCCACTAACCCTCTTGCCTAACTAATAAGCCTAACATCACCTAATGGAAGCCTAATTGGCCCCAATTGGCCTACAAAGGTCCACAATAATAAATAAAGTGTCCACGCAGGGACTAAACCAAGGCCCAGCATGGCCTAAAGCATAAATAACTAAAGATAACTCTGCGCGTCCGCCAAGTGATCACCGAGCCAAAGGGATGCCGGCGAGATCCGTGTACTCCGTCGTGAAGCGTGGCGCGTGTCCTCACCACGAATCCACCTTATGCGGCACGCTCGCCGAAAGCTCCGATTTAGACCTTTCGTCTGGGTCGGAAGAAAACCGAAGTCCTTGCGTTGATGCAATCCCAGCATCGACGAATCCACCTTATGCGGCACCCTTGCCGAAAGCTCCGATTTAGACCTTTCGTCTGGGTCGGAAGAAAACCAAAGTCCATTGCGTTAATACAACCCCAACATTGACGAATCCACCTTATGCGGCACCCTCGCCGAAAGCTCGGATTTAGACCTTTCGTCTGGGTCGGAAGAAAACCGAAGTCCTTGCGTTAATGCAGCCCCAGCATCGACGAATCCACCTTACGCGGCACCCTCGCCGAAGGCTCCGATTTAGACCTTTCGTCTGGGTTGGAAGAAAACCGAAGTCCTTGCGTTAATGCAATCCCAGCATTGACGAATTCATCTTACACGGCACCCTCGCCGAAAGCTCCGATTTAGACCTTTCGTCTGGGTCGGGAGAAACTCGAAATTTCTTGCGTCGGTGCAATCCCAACATCGATGAAACACCCTTAACTCGGTGCCTAAGGCCTTTCCGGGGCCTCAACCGAGCGACCCGACCTGCACCATTCGTCTAAGTCGGAGAAACTTGAATTCATTGCGTCGATGCAATCCCAGCATCGATGAACCACCTTTAACTCGGTGCCTAAGGCCTTTCCGGGGCCTCAACCGAGCGATCCGACCTAGACCATTTGTCTAAGTCGGAGAAACCTGAATTCCTTGCGTCGGTGTAATCCTAGCGTCGATGAACCACCTTAACTCGGTGCCTAAGGCCTTTCCGGGGTCTCAGCCGAGCGATCCGACCTAGACCTTTCATCTAAGTCGGAGAAACCTGAATTTCTTGCGTCGGTGCAATCCCAGCATCGATGAACCACCTTTAACTCGGTGTCTAAGGCCTTTCTGGGGTCTCAGTCGAGCGATCCAACCTAGACCTTTAGTCTAAGTCGGAGAAACCCGAATCCCTTGTGTCGATATAGATCCAATATCGACGAATGTCATCTTGATTGGTGTCTGATCCTCTATCAGGACCCGTCGCTATAGTTCGAGGCCGAGGACATCCTCACGAAGTCAAAGACTATGGAAGGGTAAGAAGCTGCACCCGCAGATCCCACTCCCTCATCCCTTGTTCGCGACACCTGCGAGTGGGGGGCATTTGTTGGCATTCAAAAAAAAGAAGAGAGAATACAAAAAAAGAGAAGATGATGAATGAAATAAAGGAAAAAGAATGATGAATAAAAAGGGCCAAGCCCAATGCTTCGAAAAAGAAAAAAAAAGGGAGTTTGGGCCCATTTCGGATGGGCTAAGCCCAACACAGAAGGGAGAAGGGGCGCACACGGTTATTTGCCCGAATAGAAGAAAGAGAGGGGGAGAAATGTAAAAGAGGGATTTTCTAAAAAGAAAAAAAAAGAAAATAGAAGGAAAATCGTGGTTATTGTTCACGCTACAGTAACCCCGCGTCTGTGTCCCTCCGTCCGTGTGGGGGCACTGTTCACCTCCTCCCCGTGTTCTCTCCTCCCCATCGCAGGAGCATTCATGGCGCGGAGACCCCCCTCGCAGGAGCATTCAATGCTCGAACAAGTGCCAACCTGCGTGGCCAACGGTGTGGGCGCCACCACCCTCGGCTGCAAGGCTAGCCCATTCGCCAACGGCGCTCCGTCAGACCGCCCTGTCCCTGTACCACTCCGCCACTCCCTTCTGCAGCAGCCACGTGACCAACGACGTCGGCAACGACATGTAGCAGCATCCCGCGAGCATCAGCAACAACAACGTGGCAGCAGCAGCAGCCAACAACAACAGCAACAGGACAGCAGCGGCAGAGCATCGGCATCATCGCGCGGTTGACAGCGCGACAGCAGAAGGGTTGCAGCAGCGGCGGCAACGTCAGCAACATCAGCAACGAAGGTGCCTTTGACAGCGCAGCTTCAGCAATATGGGATCGACAGCAAAAAAAAAAGAGCTGAAAAGATATGGAGGATTTCCCTCCGAAACAGGGCCTCCTCCCCCCTATAAAAGGCCCCATGCAGTGAAGCATGAACTCCTCTTGGAAGCCTGGAGAGCGGAAGCTTTTCTTCTGATAGAAACCCCTTGAAGCCCTGAAGCTCAGCGCCACCGTGCGAAGTAAAGAGAGAGAGAGAGAGAGAGAGAGAGAGAGAGAGAAGGAGAGAGGAAAGGTGAGGGAGATGAACTCACCCCTTCCCTTTGTTTCCTCCGATGTATTACCGTTAGTTCATTTTTTTTACTCTTTTGATTCGTGAAAAGCTCCTGATATGTATCTTGCTCCCCCTTGTGGTGAAATGAAGGTGCTCCTCCGGGAGATTTTCTTTTATGGTTTATCCTTTCTCTTCCTCTTCTACTCTCCCTTCCTGCAGTAGATAAGAGAAACCCCATTTTATTTTCCTCAAGCCACTCATATAATGATTTCGTTTTCAAATGATGGCCACCGGCCCGGGGTCTATCTAGATCTATAGATATGTCTCCGAGGTCACCAACCATCGGAAGCCCGATATTCGTCTTTTTCCGATTCCGGATTTTTAACCACTTTCGGACCGCCGAGGGTCTGCTTCATCGTAGCATGTTCCCCGGTACTCCTCTCTTTGAAGGTGGATATGAAAAGCTTTATATGGCGATAAGAGAAGAAAAAGAAGTCCACATCTCGGCAACGAGTGCGTGGCGGCCCGTGGATCGGTGGCATCCCTCGTAGGCTAGCCCTCGGGATCTCCGCCCCCACAATGGGTGACGGGACGTTGTTGCTTATGCACATACCCCGGGGATCATGTCGCTTCGCGCATATCCCTTTTGTTCGGGGCCGTCGGAGTTCTCTCCATAGGGCGCACCCCATTTTACACCCCCCCTACGCTCCGGTCTAGGGGAGGTGCTGCCAAAATTTTGCCAGGACTAATGACTAAAAAAGGGGGGAGTTTAATACCACTCTGACTTAATTTAAAGATGTCATTGAACAAAAAAAAGGGGCATTTTACACAAAATGCTGCATAATTGGCATGAAATAATAGAAGACATAAAATCTTGATGCAACACCTATTCTCTGTACCAAACCATCTGAACAAAAAAATTTTCAACCAATGAAGGACTCACTGTGGTGCAATGGTAGAATAACTTTTTTTAGAACTGCTGAAACTAAGCAAGCAAAACAAGATAAAAAGATGGAGTAGAAGGGCTTGGAACCCAATGCCTTGGATCAAATCTGAAAGTTTAATCAATACAAGTTGGGGCATGACTGAACTCCAATGAGGAGGAAGGTGAAAATCAACCCAATTCCTGAACCTCTGAGATCGAAATGGATTAAAAGAGTGAATGATAAAACATAAAATCGAATTCTACATAAGGCCATTTGAACCAAAAAAAATAATCAATGAGGACTGATGTATATTAAGATTCAATAACGAACTCAATTTATGAAGTTGCTGGAATCATAATGGCCTGCAAACTGAACAAAAAAAAGAACTTCATAGAATGATATACAGGGGTATAAACCCACAATGGGATATCATGGCAAACCAAATTTCAGAGAATGAGATAGTGCTTTTATTTCAGATATGGATAAGAATATGAAATCAATACAAGGAAATGATCTGAAGGAGCCCATTAAAGTTTGGTTTGGTGGGTAGTACACAGGCTACGAGTGGGCAAACACAATCAGAAGTAGGTCAGTGTAAGAATGACAATTCTCCGAAAGATGCTGTAGCCTAACTGTGGGACAGAATAAATCAAATGTAAAATGTGAATGTTGAATATTGGGATTCTTCGACTCAAAGACTGCGATCCGATTGGGATTGATATATGTAAGGAGGGGTGATGACCAAACATAATCCCGAAACTGCTGAAGATAGCATAAACAAAACAAAAAATGGCGAACATTGGGTTTCCTTGTTTTAAGCCGCTGTCCAGTTTTGGACTGATACACATAAGGAATAAATGATGATCAGATTGAATTCCTTGAGTTAACTGAAAACCAGTTTGGGCAGAGCTATAGGAACTAAATCTTGGCCGCATGATTTAGTTTCTCAAGTTTGAAACTAAAGGCTTTAAACAATAAATGCAAAGCCATCAAGCTCAATTTCTGAAATACACCATGACTTGCCAACTGAAATTCAAAACCTCCAGATCTAGAAGCTGTGATCTCTAGAAATCCCATTGGCATGATTGCATAATTCAGAAACAAGGTACTGAATGCTAACCCCTTTCTCCCTACGTGTGAGCAGCCAATGCCCTTTAAGTGCAAAGCATACCCAAGAAAAAGAGAAAGGGAAGGGAGAATGCAGTGACCAATTTCTGAACTTGCTGAGAAGCAGAATGAACAGTGATTAGTATGATCTTAGAAGTGTGCTGAAGCATTGATGGACAAGGACTTGAGGCCCAATCCCTTAGAGATGAGTTCACGTATTCTGAGCTCCGAGAAAGAAGGAGACAACGATAAATATAATTTCCAAAATTCTGAAATTACAGTGAGCAGAGAAACGGTCTGCCAACTGAAATTCAAATCCCCAGGTTTGGAAGTTCAGATCTCTAGAAATCTTCATGGCATTTGGCATGCATGAACCAAAGGAAAATCTCACCTGTACTTTTGCATAGTTTGGAAAGCATATCACTGCACTTTTCCATTGGCAGCTGGCATATATTCGACCCCTTGAACACATAGTACCCCTTTGCATGTCATGTATCCAAATGTAAAATTGCATTCTTGTGCATATAAGTTCATTGCACATTGCATACATAAATCAAAGAAAGAAAGCATCCTCACCCATGTGGGAATTGCATATAAGTTCAGAATTGCATGTCACATACTCAAATTCAGAATTACACTCTTGCATGCATGAGTTCAGGATGGCTCATTGCATATATAAATCAAAAGAATGACACCCTTTTTTTTATAAAAAAAAAGGAAGTTGAATCTGGCCTGCTGCCTGGGAAGTGTCGACTCCAGGAGTCGACACTTCCCCGACCACCTTCTGTCCGGGCTGTAGCCTGCACAGGAGTCGACCGCAAGAGTCGACTCCTCGCAGGCTGGCCCATCTCTTGCAGCAGGCTGACCCCTTTAATAATAATAAAAAAAGACAACAAAATAAAGAGGGAAGAAACTATTATGGCCCATCCTTGGAACCAATTACCCCTTTGATTGCAGGGTGAAATCACCCCATGTGCATGATATTTTATATAGTCATAGAAATTTCTAGAACTGCGATAATCTGAAACTACTCATACACCCCCATGAATCCATATGCATCTTAAAAGAAAATGAAAGGGGGGGATCCCGAATCAAACCATTGCGCTGTTCCGGCTGCCCGGCATAACTGCCATCTACTGTTCTGCATGTACCTCCTGGGGCATAGCATCTTTATTAGATAGGAGTCATACATTTTTGCACTGCCTGTGGCATTGCATAACACCCAAAAAAAAAGAGAAGAGAAAACCATGTATTTGCATCTTCATGCATCCACTCATAAAACTCATATATATAAGTGTACAAAAAAAACACATGACCTTGAAGGGAACTCAAAGGATGGAATGAATCAGAATCAGAAACCTCTGAAACTGCATTGCTGCTGGTTTCGACCGACCAGCGGCCAGCCATCAGGGTGGCACTTTTGGGATATTCGGTAGACCGAACCGAACCTTCGGTCGACCGAATTCCCTATTTCAACAAAAAAAAAAAGAAGAAGAAACAAACAACAAAGAAAGTGATGCAGAAAAAGGTGAACGGAATAACAAAAGGGAAATGAAACAAAAAAGGGAATTAAAGAAAAAAGATGATGAACTTTTGAACTGAAACAATTGAAAGAACTCATGATCGAGGATTAAAAAACGATCCAAGGGTCAAGAAACAAAACAAAAAATGAGTGTTAAGTAAATCTAAGATCCATTGAGATATGCTATAATGGGACCATAAGAAATAGAACAAGAAGAAAGTCATCACCACGAACCTCAAAAAAAAAGGGAAAAGGGAAAGATAATAAATACGCAAATGAAACATAAACAAAGGGCCTTAGCGGCATCTATCCGGCTTACCTCGCCTTTGACCTTGTATGGGGGGGAAACATCGAACGTGCCTTTGCAAAGGCATGCTTGGCCCCCGGATGTTACCCTGGCATGGCCACAGCCTCGCTTTGCACCAGGCCAATAATTCCGTTGATTTTGAACCACCTCGATCGGGCTTTAACCGAATATCTTTATTTCTTTAAACAATAAATTGGCTGTTCCCCGACACTTATGCTCTGGTTTCACCGCAATGATTGTGATGTTTTCAAACCGGACATCCGTCCGGGCATCAAATGGTTGATTTATGATCGAAATGGTCTCGAATATCTCTCTGCACCCCACTATGGGAAATTTCAATGCCCTTCAATATGCCATTTACTCCTATAAAAAAATGATAACGTTTAGGCCATGAGACCCCTTATCTTGGTGATTAATCAGAGGTTTTCCCCTCTCCGAGGGGATGTAATTAACGCCGTGACCTTTATGGCGCGACGGGTTTTCAGTCCCGACTCGATACCCACAATCGTCTGATTAGTCAGACAGA
This sequence comes from Amorphophallus konjac, assembly GCA_022559845.1. NCBI lineage: Eukaryota > Viridiplantae > Streptophyta > Magnoliopsida > Alismatales > Araceae > Amorphophallus > Amorphophallus konjac. The sequence goes on along the minus strand of CM040121.1, from coordinate 3,865,469 downwards.
GCGCACCCTGGGCTTCGGACCACTCCAGTACTCTTGAAGCCCGAACATATTGTCACCTAGGTGACTGGCACACCCTCGCACTCGATAAACCGATAACATCGATCAAAAGAACACCCGATATTTTTATCACCCAAATTTAGAGTGCGTCCAACAGGGTCTTCTTTACTATCATTAATGTACCCGCATGATTAGGGGAGGTGGCCTCATTATTGAAGGTGCATGCTGGAAGAGGATCATATCTAGATCTATAAACAATAACTCTGTGCTCATGATAATGGGCCTGAAGATCTTATATCTCATAGGAAGAGGAGTACTTACCATCTAATGCCTACTTAATTAATTAATTAAAAAGGTGCTACGAGCGAGCTGGAAGATCGGGTCCTCCCAATTGTTGCTGTACTTTGTTCATTCTTCAATATGTTGTGGAAGGTGAGATCAGGGTTCGTCGACTCGTTGATCCGTATTGGATCGGGATCTTCCTGATCCGGTACGGTACGCCCAAGTTACAACTGACTCGGACATACTCGACCCTCTCTCTCCCTCTCCCCCTCCTCTCTCTCTCTCTCTCTCACACACTGTGACTCGGCCCGACTCGGCCGATCCTGGGGGTGATCTGCAACGTATCGGATTTTCCCAGATTCGGTATGGTACGCCCGAGTCAACTCAAGTCGGACCGAGTCGACGAATCATGGGTGAGATATGTCTCCACTTCTAATAATAATAATAATAATAATAGCCGTGTCGTGTCGATATGTCCGTAATATGGCTTCAGTCTCTGCATGCGTCTTATCCCCCCCCCCCCCCCCCCCCACACACACACAATTAGTCCTCCACCTTATACTCTTTCCCGATGGACGCTAATTAACGCGGAATAAGGATTTAGAAAATTAAAGCTGCGAGTCCTCGCCTTAATTTAGAAAATTAACGCGCTGACGCAGTAACATGACCAAAAAAACAGTGTCGCTAAGCTAAGTAGAGAGTTTAATTTTAGGACCGAGCACGAAATGACACTGACCGACTTTAATTGTCTCATATTATATTAAGCGGATGTTTTGAGGAGGGGGCACATGCATGTGATTAATTTGTACTCCCCCCTAGAATATTCTCTCTTTTGAGAAATGCTGCCACCCCTCTTCCATCCGTTGGTGCATTTAAATGCGATCCCACTTTAGTTAGAGAAAGCTAGCTAGCTAGTTAGCTACGGGGTAGTTCCAAGAAAAAAATAAAAAATTAATGTGAGCCCCAATTTTTCTTTTTAGATTAAGAATGCATAATTGTGGACCTCACATTTTTATTGTAATTTATAAATTTCAAGATCAAACAAAATGCATCGATGGCTGAGACATATATATATATATATATATATATATATATATATATATATATATATATATATGATGAGGAGCATGGCACCGTACCGCAATATATATATAGACCGTAACACTTATCTATTCTCTTTGACGTTCTTTGTTTTTGGGGTAGGATAACGCGTTCGACTTCAGATGGTCAGATGCGCTACCTGACTCCAGATAAGTCGGATGTGTGTGAGAGAGATAAGTGAGACTCATACACTCTCTCTCGTCGGGTAACTCATTCGCCCTATCCTACTCCGAAAATAAAGCGGGTCTTTAGATATTTCTCAATTGCTAACCAATATTTATAGTTCACAACTTCTTATTTTGTGGTGATCTCACTATCTCTCATCTAAATTTGAGAGAGATATCGAGTTCGATCTTAAATTTTCTCTCCCCATTAAAATAATAGCTAATAATATATATATATAGTTACCGCATGCATGGAACGTTTTATCATGACTTTATTTGAAACACTCACCGAAGAGCTATACTTACACACACACACACACACACACACACACACACACACACACACACACACACACACACACACATTAACACATTAATAGCTCATCACCCATTTATACGAATCGTTGAACAATCTTCAAGACGGTGCAGACACCGATGTCAAACTCACTTGTCGTTAGCTTATAGGTGAGCAAATTTATTTATGTTGCTTCGGAATGAGTAAAGCATGACATTAACAAAGAAATAATTACCCGCATGAGATTCGTGAACTCATTAGTGGGACTTCCCATGGGGCCGCGAACTACGAAATCGTAATGTAAAGGACTCGCACTCTACACATATAACGCACACTTATTTGGTGGCTTTTTGGACCAAGTAAAGATTTTCGTTAAAAACTCTTATTAGTGTTTTCATAAACACGTCATCGCCCAACTACTTTAATGGGTCGTAATCCTTAAACACGGTTGAATGGGCCTGCCTGCCTAGCTAATTAAGGGGCCCCTCTGGCAGTGCTCAATGTTATTATTATACATATGGGCCAAGCACAGCAAAAAAAATGTCCCCGTCCTACGCCAACACACGTAAAACCAAGTTTATAATATTACTCCACCTTCGAACCAGAATGATGCACTTTATTTAATTAGGAGGGTAATGGGCGACCAGGGGTGTCAATAGATGTTTAAGATCCGAAAATCTGATCCGAATCCGAAATATAATTTCGGATTCGGAGCGACTTATTTGATTCACTGTGAGATACTAGAGCGGATCGGGGCGAAACTTTTTTGATCCGAAATCAGGGATTTCGGATCAATTATCGGGACGCCATAAAGTCTATCTTTTCGGGGCGAGCAACCCTATCTCCATCATCTCCGCATCGCGGTGGCGATCGGCCACCCGGTTCTCCTCTGTCTTCCACCGCAAGAAGGACGCCCAGCCGCAGCAAACGGCAGGCACCACAGGAGATGGGCAATGGCAACAGCGCCGAGTCGGCGGCCACCCAAGGGCGGATCTCCTCGTCCACCTCCGGAAGGAGGGCGGGGACCAAGTCGGGCACCTCCGCCTCCTCGGCTTCGACGTCGGCGAAGGAGGTGTTCAAGAAGAACGTGAGGAAGGTGAAGCCGCTGTACGAGAAGCTGGACCAGAAGCTGTCGGCGCTGCAGCAGCACATGAGCCATCAGCAACAGCAGCAGCAGAAGGCGGCGGCCCGGCAGGAGCTGTGGAAGAATACGTTCTCCTTCTCGGTGAGGAAGGGGGACAAGTCCGCCATGGAGCTCATCGTCATGTCGGCGTCGGCATCAAGGAAGGAGAGAGACCTGGAGGTGGAGGAGGAGGAGCCACGGGGCAGCGACGGGGGAGCACCCATCTATGCCCACAACTCCTTCTCCGGCAACCTCCGGTACCTCCGCCGTAGGCAGTCCGCTGACGCCGTTGCCAGCTGCCCCTCGTCTATGCGATCCTCCCCCAGCCACTCCGGTCTTCTCTACCCTCGGCAAAGAGGGTCCGGCGGAGCCGACGGAAGCCGCAACATTAACACAGCCTTTGTGGATGCCTCGCCGATGTCCATAACTTCTAATTTAGATCTCTCTCTCTCTCTCTCTCTCCCTCTCCAAAATGTTCTTCACGACTGTGAACAAGGGGCTTTCAGTTCTGGCATTGTGGATGTCTTTAAAAGCATATCTTGCTCCATGTACCTCCTCTAATATAGCACATGAAACAACTGAGCTCTCTCTGGACACAAACATGACGAGACATGTTCCTCTGCCACCCACCAAGAAAAATCATCTTGTGTGGGTTGGAGGGTGAGCAATGGAAGCAGCAGCACCTGTGTTCTGAAGCCTGAGATGTTGCAGGTTTGAGGCATCCTCCTCCATGGCTGAAGCCTGAAAGGCAGCAGGGTGCACCGTCAAAATGGGTGTTCCCTTATGGCCGTGATCTCTCAACTCACAGTAGCTTGGTACCCCTCTCAACAACCCCAACCAACAAGGGGGCTTCCACAGCTGCCATGGCAAGCCCTGCGGCTTCACAGCTATGGAGAGAGAGTACAACCTCCATGGCCGGGGCTTCCACATCACCTTCGTCAACACCGAGTACAACCACCGCCGCCTCCTCAAGTCCCGGGGCCCCTCCGCCCTTGACGGCCTCCCCGACTTCCGCTTCGACACCATCCCCGACGGCTCCCACCCTCCAACGACGACGGCACCAAGCATATCCCCTCCCTTTGCGAGTCCACCATGAACAGGTGCCTCCCCCACTTCCGTGACCTGCTCGCCCGGCTAAACGGGAAGGCCGCGGGGGACGCGCCCCCCAATCTCCTGCGTCGTCTCCGACGCCTGTCTCTTTTTCTCTCTCTCTGTCCTCCGGTCACTTTTTCCTGCCTCTCTTCTGTCCCCTCCGTCCACTCTCTGTACATTTTCACAGGTTTTAATGAGAGTTGATGTTGCACGTGCTGTACTCTCTCTCAGCGGCCACATGCCCAGCAGAGCACGGGGAGGAAGTGCAGTCAGACGTCGAGCGCGAGACGTGACGGGGAGAGGATAGCGGCAGAGTGTAAGAGCCGCTGAACACCACGGCGGACGGCCAAGGCAGCGCGGCGAGGAGCGCACCCGGAGCAGGGGAAAGAAAGAGGCCCGGCATCGAGATGGGTGCAAACTGATGGGACAGGCACAACGGCGGAGAGAGGCTCGGGAACGGTGATTAGTGGCGTGAGAGACCCGCCAAAGACGTGTCGAGCCGAAGCAGCCGGCGGTACAACGGAAGGCAACGAGGAGTGACCGGACAGGTCACCTGCGAGGGACGGGGGACCTAAGGAGAGACGGTAGCCCAAGCTTTCACTAGCCAGTATCTGTCCCACTATCTAGAAAAAAATGGTAAGATTTCGGATCAGATCCGGATCCGAAATTTAAATTCGGATTCGGGTCAGATTTAGAATTAAAATGACATTTTATTTCGGATTCGGATCATATTCGTATCTTTTTTTATCGGATCCGAATTCGGATCATAAAAGATCCGACCCGGATCCGATTCATTGACACCCCTGTGGGCGACGATTGTTTGTAATCCCTTGGGCCCCGTTTTAGAATTTAACTTTAAGAAATCACTAATAAGAAAATTCACAGATACTTCACGATCTAAAAATGGTTTAATTGTGAGATAATGTAGAATTATGGGAGTGGAAGATGTCCTTTACATGCCTGTTTGAAGACCAAGACATTATTAATCAAAGAGTCAACGACCACAATAATTATAGTGAAAATCTTATTCGAGTACATAAGATAGTAAACTGATTCTTAGATTCTTCTCCAAATATTGTACGAAAATTATTCCAACTGCTTTGTTGGTTTTTAAATGTATCCTTGGATGAGTCTAATTAATTTTTCGAAAGAAGTCAGCTTGTTCACCTTCTCAATTCTCGAGCGTGCTTGCTTTTAAACCCTACTTTTGGTCTTTATTGACTTGACTTTTGGGCCGGTGCCACGATAAAAGTCCTTCTAAGGATATATTTATTTTGACTTTTAAGAGGTGAGTTTTGATCTCAAAAATTATATCTCTCAAAATTTAAAATAAATGGGTCGTTGTCACCTTTTGATTTTAGAGAGATAAGAACAAAAAAATCACCTTTTGAAAAGTCTAAAAAAACTCTTATAAAGAAACTTCTTCTCTCTCTAAATATTTTTTTTAAAAAAATTAAAATCCACTGATCTTCCCAAATACACCCTGAATTCTTCCTTTGACTCGACGACGTCCCTAAAATCTAGTCAATCAATTGTTTCATAATTATTAGATCGGAAAACTATATATGTTCAATTAATGACATGCATATATAGCGTTCATTGACTCCTAAAAGAGTTGTATATATGTCCAAGCCTACTGATCATGAGCTCGATTCTCGTCGATCTTGGGATCTGTCGTAGATGGCATGCACCCTGGGTTGTCATCTTGTTAGATTAAATATGTTGAAAAATAGATGGAGAAGGTCTACATGTCGTTCAAAGGGTTAATCCACACTTGGATTGACATAAAATATTATTGAAATTCTTAAATTTTATTTTTACTGATCTTGTTTTATCATTCGAGGGGCTATGCCTAAATCACCATTAAACGTTGAAAACCTCCAATTTTCAAATCCATGGTTTCATCGCTAATAACGGGGAAATAATCATTTCTTAATTTTCTTTGTAAAGTAGTTAGTTAATTCCGATTTTAGGTTTCAGTATTTTACGTCAGGTCAAAGATGGAGAAAACCCCGCCCTCTCCGCCCCCCCCCCCCCTAAAAAAAAATCAATTTTTTTATGTCCATTCAAACAAAAGGAGTAGGTAGGGAGATCTTAGTTATAATATTCGCGTCAATCTACAATTCTAAGCGGCTCCTACGTGATCAGAGGTCCCAAAAATATGTACCATCCAAAACCATGTCAATGGACTAATTAACTCCCTCACTAACTAACTAGGTATGCTGGCCGAGCCTTTGCATCCAGTAGTTCCGCGGGTCCAGCTGAAACATATGTATTCAAATTGAACGAGAAAAGTTAACGTTGAAACAACTCGAGTAATTACATCCGGAGATGTTACATGTACGGCACTTAATATTTTTTTAAGATAATTGAATGACTTTCATCTTAAATTATTTAGATGTAGATGTCACGTCATCAGATGATACGATGTAAAGTCACATAAAAAATATTACATGAAAACTATTGTTAAATGAGAATTTATAAAAAATTATTCTTAAAAATATATTAGTAGACATATTTTTTTTTGTGTAAAGCCCTGCCTAGAGAAAGGGGGAGGAGTGGGCCATCACCTTTCCACTAGGGGGAAATTTTATAGAATAATGAAAAAGTCAGATATTACAATTACATCACTCGAACGCTAGGCATGCCTAGCTTATCTAGTCGAGCTGCACCCTTTATGTGATAGGGAAGCTCATGGTAAGAATAAAAGGAATTACATTTCAAAGTACATGCTAAAGAAGCCAATGAATCCGCCACATTGTTCCCTTCTCTATAGATATGAGTGATGGAATCCTCATGAGTAAGAATGCTCCAGATCTCTCTGACATAGGTGAGGATGGACCAAGGGCATTGAGCTTGTATGTTAATGATGTGGACAAGAGTTTTCGAGTCACATTCAATAATGGTGGGCTTAGAACCAGTAGTTTTTAAGTATTTAATACCATCCATAAGAGCACGGGCCTCGGCAATGATACTGTTAGATATTCCATAGTAGTGGGCAAAAGCAAGAAGAATGTTTCCTTTGCGATCTCTTATGATCCCACCTCCTCCAGATTCACCATTTTACTTTGAGGCACCATCCGTATTTAGCTTGAGAGATGGCCAAGGTGGACAAAACCATTTGATGGCCAGAAATTGATGTTGTCTGCATTTAGAATTCAACAGGCCAAAGGCTTCTAACACTTTAATTTTACTATGATTGGCTTCAGTAAGATCAGCAGCTTGACAAATCTCCTTGACTTTGAAGCAGATTTTGTGGATGAGTCCCTGTTTTGAAACTTCTTTCCCATCATACTTTGCAGAATTTCTAGCGCACTATATCTCCCACATGCCAACACCAATAGCTGCTAGGGTGAAGAGACCGAAGAGGGACTTCTGCTGAGAATTGCATATGGTGTTTAGAATGATGGTACTAACAGAATTTCCTTCAGTTTGCAAGCCTATGGAAGTAAAATAAGACCACGTATGTGAAGCCCAATCACTCTGCATAAATAGATGGTTGTAGTCTTCAGAATAAACTCTCTTGCAGCAGTAACATTTGGAACATAGGTGGATACCCACCCGTTGTATATTAGAATCCAAGGGGAGGCACCTATTAAGAATCTTCCACGGGTGACTGATACCTTGGTAGGGAGCCATCGAGACCATAACCGAGTCCATCGATTGTTGACTTGTAACCTGTTGATGCTGCAGATAAAATTGTAAGTGGAGCTTACACTGCAATTCCCCGAAGAAGATAGGCTCCAAGCAACTAGATCCTGCTCCTGATTTAGTTTTACATTCCTTAGAGTAGTACATATATCAGTAGGGAGGATCCTGCTTTGCATATTAGTAGACATATCGTTGAGTAAATCTAAATTATGTACAAATATCATTTTTATTTACGGACGTATCATTTTTTTTGTCAAAAACTTACAAAAATTATATTTAAATGACATTTACGTACTATTTAAATTAACACAACGATGCCCTTGTTAATACATTTCTAAGAATGATTTTTTTATAAATTCACCTCTAACAATAATTTTAATGTAAAAATATCTAAAAAAATCACCCCTTTATCTATTTACATAATTTAACTTTTATTTTTACATGATCTTCGTGCATTTGATGAAGTGACATTGGTGAGGACACCAGAGCACGAGTATGGCCCGACTCAGCGAGCCGTCGATACCGGACCCGCAGCACGACTCAGTCGACATCGACATCGTTGTGGCTGGGCGATAGTATGGAGTCCCCCCCTAAGTGTTGATACTTTCTTTATGTTTAGTGTATTGGTGTGTATTTATTTTGAGTATTTATGAGTGTAATGGGTCAATGTTATAAAATGTGTTACACTTCATGTAAGGAGCTCAATTTCTAAATGAGGCCTCCAAACTTTTAGGAGTCTCGTTAGGCCTCTCTCTCCCTTGTGGACTTCTACACATGTGGGCCTAAAAGGTTGGTCCAAGGCCCAAGATGTGCTTCTAGAAGACTTGGACCATTAGACCAAAGAGATAAAGGTAGAGGATGCCCCCTCCTTGTCCCCCATGCTTGTCTCTCACCTACCCTTGACTAATGTTAGTGGATGTCCTTTGAAGTTAGTGGATGTCCTTTGATGTTAGTGGATGTCCTTGGGTCTAAATCTAGGATTTGAATACTTATAGTCTCTCATTGTATTTTGTGTGGAACTAATGAGAAAATTGAAGAGAATATTGATTAGTGTGCACTCCCCTCTCCCTCTTGAGTGTTCTTGGTGTTCTTCCTCCTCCCACCCCCAACTCTCTCTAGATCTGATCCCAAATCTTCTATCTCCCTCATATTTCTTCTACTTCTCTTCTTCCTCTATCTTCTGTGAACGTTCACCGCCGCCGCCGCCGCCGTTCAGTCTCCACGAGCCGGTCTTCATCCTACTGCCCCAAATTCGGAGTTTCAGGACAATGACTCGGTGAAAGAACCGGTACGGGAGATCCGACCGTTGGATTGTCGCGAAACTTTGAGGGTAGGCTCCCCCCATCAGAGGCCATTTCTAGTTCAATTTGTAGGTCTATCAGAGCCCCTTTGCCCCCTTTCCAATCCACCTGTTCATATTCCCCAAAATCTGCCTGTGTGCAGGTCTGCCGGATAGATCTTAGTAGCCGATTTTTCTCACCCATCAAATGTTGTCCAAATCTCACAAATGAGCTATGTGCGTCTCCGTCACCCTCCTCTCTACCGACCATAAAAATATCTGGTCCTAATTCGCCCATTTAATCCTTGGTCAAAGTCCTTGATCAGGGAGGTTAGGTTCTATCATGTCTGTTCTTTATTTCAGGACAGTATGCTCAGTCAGTTTACCATCACTCCCATTTTCAATCCAACCGTTGGACGAGTCTGTAATTACAGAATGTTGTAGGATTTCAAGTCCTCTTTTCAACGGTACCTTTTGTGTCCCGATCCGACGTCGGAGTTGAGCGTACCAGCCGATCTCACTAGAGCGCGCAGATCTGGACAGAAACACAGTTGCGGGACAGCATTGGGAGATAATTCACAAGAAATCACCCGCCTCCACTCCGGCGACCGCCGCTCCCGGGGATCGACCCGGGACACTCCAGGAGCGTCCCCGTCAGTCACTGCAGATGGGAGCCGCCTCGGACGCTGCCGTACCAGCAGCAGGTCGCACGTACCATTCGGTGGGCCCGAGTGAACGGAGCTGAATCGGCCGACCGCGTCTGCCCGAGCGCCATCGACTGCTGCCCGCCAACCCGAGATTGGTGCTCTCGGATCCCACGTGTCGCCTGTTACCTCCCTGCGTGGAGTGGGCTTAGCATTATTTCTGTAATTATTAATTATTTATGTACCGGGAGTTCCGGATCTCGGCCGGGAAGTCTTCCCCACGTCCCGAGCGTGGAGGTACACTCGCCACCCCCTTTTGTCGTATTTGCTTAGCTAGTATGCGTTCTAGATGCCGCTGCATGTGAGTAGGTTACTTTCCTAGCTAGCTCGCGATACATCACCGCTGTGAGTTGTGAGTGCGAGACCCGTCCCACGACTCGTTCCGAGCGTGAGAGCAAGCCGACAACCCGAGACTCAAAGCCGGTTACTCAACCGTGCAGATCGTCGTGCTTCCCTCGATGGGGACAACCGTGAGTTAGCACTTCTTGTTTGGGGCACATCACCTCTTCTGGAGCTCTTTAGGTGCCGCATTGTATCGTTGTTGCTGGTCGTGTCGTCCAACCCGTCGCGTCGTCCTATAGAGTCAAGGTCGCAACTCGTCCGCGTCGAGTCTCGTAGTCGTCCCGCATCAAATTGGTATCAGAGCCAGGTTTGAGTCTAGGGTAGTCTGGTCCAAGGTCTTGCGTTGCATCCCAATATTCGGTATATAAAAAGGTGTTTTCGGACCGTTAGGTTACGCCTATCGGGGAGGCGATTCACTCGCGTGAGAGGATCTTCGGATCCTCGGACTCCGCCAAGTACCGGATATCAGTTTAAGTCTAGGTTTCTCAACTTGCATCGGTCCATCCATATAGGTCTAGTGAGTCACCCTTAGCTCTCTTTACATCTCATTGCATGCCCACCCGTGGAGGTGCCCAGTACCATTGCCCTGACACTATGGGTGAACACCGAGGTGCCAACCTGAGAGGCCGTTCCCTAGAGGACATGATAGCTCTACTCATGGAGCGCATGGATAGGTCCGAGCAAACTCTTAGGGAGCATGCCGAGCGTATGGAGAGCTGATTCAAAGCTATGGAGGACCGCGCCGAGGCTTCTGACTGATCTGTCCAAGGACTGATTGGAAGGCTAGAGAGTGTGGAGAGAACCCCTCGTCGAGACCTACCCGACATTCTCCCGGCCCCTCAGGCACATGGTGCCCAGCCCGTGGCTGCTGCCCAGCCCGTGGCTGCTGCCCAGCTTGCACCACCTCGGGCTGAGGAGCAACGACAACGTGCCCCCCATTTTGAGGACTACGAGTCTGACAACGATTACGAGGGAAATGGCCGGCGCCGGCATGGTCACCACCACACAGGGATGATGAGGACGAACGGATCCTCAGGACCATCCGTGCAGACCCTCCCACGTTTGATGGGTCCAAACCGTTGGAACCCAAGATCTATCTTGATTGGGAGGCCAGCATGGACCGGTACTTTGAGTGGTTCGAGATGACGGACCACCGGAGGGTCAGGTATGCCAAGATGAAGTTGTTAGGGCAAGCACAGACTTACTGGAGTAATGTAGAGAGTTTGCTCTTTCAGCGTCATGAGTCTCAGGTAGGTTCTTGGGATGAGATGAAGGACAAGCTTAGGCGTAAGTATCTTCCTGCCACGTACCGTCAGCGACTTATTGATAGGTGGCAGAGTCTCACCCAAGGGGACCGATCCGTGTCCGACTACATCGCGGAGTTTGACGAGTACTTTTTGCGATGTGGCATTACGGAGGAGAGCACCATGCTTGTATTACACTTCCATCGTGGTTTGCGGCCCCACTACCAATATGAATTATTTCACCGCAATGTTACCACCTTGGAAGACGCATACCAGGTTGCTCTAGAGTTGGAGCAGTTCGAGGCAGAGTTCGCTCCCGTCCAGCGCCCGGGGTTCACTTATCAGCGTGGGAACGACCCTCGTACCACGCCTACCTCCTATAGCCGGTTTCCGGTGGCCCGTCCCCCGGAACCCCCTCGGCAGGACCCCACTGCTCCTAGGCTCCGCACTTTCCCTCCGAGGGAACCTCCCCCTCGCCCGCAGGCACCCATCCCTACCCCTCGGCCTTATCAGCCCGCCGTACCAGCTCGGCCTCTTCTTCCCACACCCCCAGTCCATCGAGAGGACAAGGGTAAGGGGCCAATGATTGGTGGAACATCTCAGGGCACTAGGACACGAGACCATTGCTACACTTGTGGTGGAGTTGGCCACTTTGCCAGCAAGTGTCCCACCCGGGGAACACTTGTTATTACCGACACGCCAGCCTGTGACCCCACCCCAAGTTAGTGCCAGTCAGTTATGAGACGGACCAGGAATTGGCTGAGGAATTCTTTGATGAGCTGTTGGAGGGCGAGCAGGTCGACGTCCCTGGTACCCAGTATCGGGATGGCATACATTTGGGTGTAGTCAGGTGGATCCTTACCCAGCCGCAGGTGAGTGACGACTGGCGTCGCACGACCATATTCCATACATTTTGTAGGTTGGAAGGGAAGGCATGCAAGGTGATTATTGATAGTGGGAGCTGCATCAACGCTATCTCCACAGGCACCGTCAAGCGCCTTGATTTGACGCCCGTGGATCACCCCGCACCCTATAGAGTTTCTTGGGTGGATTCCACTTCCATCCCGGTCAGACTGCGGTGTCTGGTGCCGCTACAGTTCCAGGCATACCATGATACGATATGGTGCGATGTACTACCTATGGAGGTGGGTAGTATCATCCTTGGTAGGCCTTGGCTCTTTGACCGAGATGCCACCCTTCATGGCAGGTCGAACACTTGCACCTTCGACCATGGTGGCCAAAGGATTACCCTCCACCCCGTCCAGCCGAAGGACCCATCTGTCCGAGGACTAGCTGGCCCCAGTACTGCGACATCTTCTAGTTAGGGGAAAGCCAGTCCACCCGCGTTGTCCTCGGCACAAGCTCCACCTCTTCGACTGCTCCTAGCAGAGTGGACCCTCCACCCAGGAGGTTGATGATGATCAGTCCGAGAGAGATGGAACAAGAGGTCACCGGGGGTAACCCCATTCTAGCTGTCGTTGTCAGGGGCATAGAGGATGTCGCCCCTTGGTCTGAGGATGAGCATCCCCCAGAGATAGTCGTAATATTGCGGGAATTTTCTGATGTCTTCCCCGAAGACTTCCCTGGAGGCCTTCCACCTACGAGGGATATCCAGCATGAGATCGACCTCGTCCCGGGCTCATCTTTGCCCAACCTTCCCCATTATAGGATGAGTCCCACGGACCATGCTGAGCTTCAGCGGCAGGTCGAAGAGTTGATGAGTCGGGGGTCCCTTAGGGACATCAAGAGTCCATGCGCTGTCCCCGCACTATTGGCCCCGAAGAAGGATGGCACATGGAGGATGTGCGTTGATAGCCGTGCAATCAACAAGATCACGGTGAAGTATCCTTTTCCCATTCCCCGATTGAATGACTTGCTTGATATGATGTCGAGAGTCACTATCTTCTCAAAGATAGACCTTCGTAGTGGCTATCACCAGGTGCAGATCAGGCCTGGGGATGAATGGAAGACGGCATTCAAGATCAAGGATGGTCTTTATGAGTAGTTGGTTATGCCCTTTGAGCTTTCCAACGCCCCTAGCACCTTCATGCGGTTGATGACCCAAGTTTTACGCCCTATGATAGGGGTCTTCTTGGTCGTCTACTTCGATGACATTCTTATCTACAGCCGCACTAGGGAGGACCACTTAGACCATCTTAGGCAGTTCTGTGTCGTGCTAAGGAGAGAGAGTTTATTTGCCAACCCGAAGAAATGTGCTTTCATGTCCGATCAGATCACTTTCCTCGGGTTCATTGTGTCGAGAGATGGAGTCTCCGCTGATCTGGAGAAGATTAGGGCTATTAGGGAGTGGCACGCTCCACGATGTCCAGAGTTTCCATAGCTTAGCGACGTTCTACCATCGCTTCATTCGTGACTTCAGTTCTATCACTGCCCCGATCACTGATTGCATAAAGAAGGGGGCATTCGTATGGACTAAGGCTGCAGCCACGGCCTTTCAGGACATTAAGGAGCGCATGACCCAGGCACCTGTCCTTATTTTACCTGATTTTTCTAAGGTGTTTGAGGTCACGTGTGATGCTTCTGGTGTGGGTATTGGTGGCGTTTTGAGTCAGGAGTCCCACCCCACTGCATTCATTAGCGAGAAGCCTAATGATGCCAAACTGCGATATTCCACATACGACAAAGAATTCTACGCAGTTATCCAGGCATTGAGGTATTGGAGGCACTATTTGTTGCACCAGGAGTTTGTCCTCTTCTCTGAACATGAGGCCTTACGATTCCTCTATACCCAAAAGAAGCTGAATGCTCGCCATAGTCGTTGGGTGGAGTATCTCCAAGAGTACACCTTTGTGCTCAAGCACAAAGCAGGGGCGGAGAACAAGGTCGTCGATGCACTGAGTCGTCGGGTGATGATGTTGACCACCATGAGTGTTGAGGTGGTAGGGCTAGAGAGGCTGAAGGACGCCTATGTTGACTGTCCAGACTTTGGTCCGATCTATGCCGTCCTTCAGGCCGGTCCCTCGCGCGATTATAGTGAGTTTGTACTGCAGGAGGGTCACCTATTCCGGGGTGACAAGTTGTACATCCCACGTACTTCTGTTCGTGACTTTCTTACGTGGGAGATGCACGCCGGAGGTCTTGCTGGTCACTTTGGCTGGAACAAGACCATAGAGGCGGTTGAGCACCGATTCTACTGGCCTAGCCTAAAGAGGGATGTTGCTCGTATTGTAGCCCAGTGCCGCATTTGTGCTATGGCCAAACAGAGGAAGCAAAATACCGGCCTCTATACTCCCCTTCCCGTCCCGGATAGCCCATGGCAGGACATTAGCATGGACTTTGTGTTAGGACTGCCCCGCACCCTCCCAAAGCATGACTCGATCTTTGTGGTTGTCGATCGGTTCTCCAAGATGACCTTGTTCATTCCATGATCCAAGACTTCGGATGCCACTAGAGTTGCCCGCATGTTCTTCTCTCATTGTGTCTCCAGGTTTGGCCTTCCCCGTACCATAGTGTCAGATAGGGATGTACGATTCACTAGCTATTTTTGGAAAACCCTATGGCACATGATGGGCACCCAATTAAAATTCTCCACTGCATATCACCCCCAGACCGATGGTCAGACTGAGGTTGTCTGTGACGACCCGAGAATTTGATTACCGGGAAGGCCCGATAACCTGAGACTCGAACCGCCGCCCACGAGTCGGGAGGGCTCGGAAGGGCTAAAAGGAGTGTGGAGGCACAAAGAAATAGGAAATAAAGCAGAAAAAATCAACAATTAACAGAAATAAATAAACAACTACAACAGAGTCCAGTCCAACAGAAAGTACAGTCTAAAGCAGTAAAACGTACCACATGCCAAGTGAACACTCGGCCCGGCAAGCTGGCAACTGAGAACCTCCGCTCCGCACCCTCGAACCGCGAGGAAGAACCGCTACACCTGAAAAGCAGGGAATGAGTCTCCAAAATAGAGACTCAGCAGGGATCCCGCGGAACCCCAACCGGAAACAACGGCGGTAGCGGAAAGGAGAGCTACAACTACAGCTGGAACAGCAAACCGGTGGCCGGTCAAAAACTCGGCACTACAGCTACTCCTACTGCCAGAAGGCAGACCTCGATCACGCAGTCGAAGCTACCGAACCACGCCAGTACCACCTACCGAAGTAAGAACACACGGCAACCACGCCGTAGAGGCCTGTCCCCCGGACACAGCCGACCTGGACACGTTGTCCAAGGTGCAACTCCGACCATCCGATTGCGGGTACCGCACAACAATACCCAACCTCGGTAAAGCCACTAGCACTAATCTCATGACGTGAAAACCAACACACGCGTCACGGCGAGCCAACCGAAACTCAACGGTCAACACGACCGAAAACCCGAAGGTCGAAGTCACGGAAACTGACAGTCTGTCACTCCCAACTCGACAGGAGTACCTCCCACTAGAAGCACAGCCGGTAGCGTCCCCTGACGTCTTACACCGCGCCGCAGGTGAACCGCTTGACGTGGTAGCGCCTACCAAAGACACGAACACCGAACAAGTAACCACAAACAAGTGACTAGCTGGGGTCACGCCCGTCGACGTGGGTCCAACCGCCCCCAACCACGTGTGCACACACAGACCGCGCGTCCCTGGTCTGGCCCTCTGATCGGTTTTCCCCTCAGCCGGACTCTGGCTGCAAGACGTGGGGCCCGACGGCAACCGGTCCACAAACCGCCTCTAAGGGTAAGCCCGTACACCACTCCCTGGTGCGACCGGTACCGCGTACTGGTAGGCTACGACTAGTGTAGGGTCACTGAAGGAGTAGACTCTCAAGTCGAAGAAAAACAGCGTCCAAACCCGACAAAGTATGGGGACCATCCCACGTACCGGCCCCGTCGCACGGTGACCACAGTCGGAGAAGAAACAGGACTCGCAGTCCACGGCCGCGCACACACCCTGAGCGAGAGTCGAGAAAACTCAAGTGGCGCTAAGCCACTGGACTCTGAACAGTCCTCTAGACGCACTACACCCAACGGTCCTTGAGTCACAAGACTCGGGGTCAAGACCGTTGCACGTGACAGCACAAGGCCGTCAATCTAGTCCAATCTCTAGGTATAAAATCACGGTAGCACGAGTACCGAGACAACTCACGAACCGCCAAGACCACTCCCTCAGGAAGGAATGCAAGGGACTAAGGCCACCCACACGGGCCACACGGAAAACACAGAAGCACGATTCCCAGGGCAGCACACAAGCCACCTTGTCGATTTCCCATCTCAGGGCAAGCGGGAAACCTCCAGCCCCAGGCCGGATAACTGGACTCGCAGTCCAAGGCCAAACACGTGGCCCACACGGGAATCGCCTTCTAAAGGAAACCCACGACATGCGGGGGAGACCCCACCGTACACCCACTGATGCACGGTGACTCGGTCATGCGTAACACGAAAGTCTGGAACACGTGGGGTCACCGAGACCCACCACACCTATGGCACACTAATCGAGGCAACACGGTCCCTCCCGACACCCCAAAAATATGGACACAGAACCCATGGGGTGTATGGGATACTCACAAGGCCGGAGGTCGACCACTGGGTCACAACCGGGTCGACCGGAGACCAAAACAACACAATCGGAGCGCTAAAAGGTCACCTGGACCCTTAAGCTCATGGGCACACAAAACGAGGTAAGTGGGACAACCTCTGGACACCCAAAGATACGGTCACGGAACTCCACGGGGTGTCTGAGACACTCACGAGACCTAAAGTCAACCACTGGGTCGCAACCGGGTCGACCGGAGGTCAAAACAACGCAAACAAGAACCAGAACGTGGTAGTGGTCACCTGGTGACCGCGACCAGATAGTGGTCGACCGGGGACCGCGACCAGATGGTAGCGGTCGACCGGAGACCGCGACCATACTGTCACGGTCACCTCACGACCGCAACTAGCCACGCGCAACCCCGCTGGTAGCGGTCGCCTGAGGACCGCGACCAGATAGTAGCGGTCATCCCATGACCGCGACTAGACCAAAGCGGTCTATCGCACGACCGCGACGCTCGAAGGCCTCCTCGACCAAAACACAAAGGATGAACGCGGTTCTCCCAAGACCGCGACCAACGAACGCGGTTTCTGGTGGACCGCGACCATTTCGAAAAACCGAGAACGGCGGGAAAACCCCAAAAATCCACGCCACGTCCCAATCATCCACGGATGAAGGGGAAAATATAGGGGAAGCTCCCCAGTAGCCCCTAGCATGCATCTATGGCCTCGGATCGGCCTAAAATGCAATGAAACGGGAGATCGGCCCACAAGCCCTAAAACATGGATTTTGCCCAAATCACCCCGTTTGGCCTGCTCGGCTCACCGTAGCCTACGAAACTTGCGGGAAAGGAAGTGCACGAGCTGGGGGTCCATCACCCTACCTCCACCGAAGATTTCGCGCACCGTGGACGCCGATCCACGAAGAAAACGCCGTTGAATCCTCGCCGTTCCACAAACCCACGGCCGAGCTTCACCACGCCTCCACCGCCTCGATCCTCATCCATCCTCGCCCGCGCCGTCCCCGCCTCGCCCGCACTCCGCCCCGTCGGCCGCCGGAGAGAGAGGGAGAGAGGAGAGAGCGTGAGAAGAGAGAGGGAGAGAAGAGAGAAATGAGAGGGGAGAGAGAGGGTGGGTTAATATATAGGAAAATCCAAAAATTCGGAAAAATCCCGAAAAATAGAAAATCACACCCTCGGGATCATCGGAACGCACCGATCGCAACGGTACCACACTCGCCTAGGTGAACAGCCCGGTTCACCCGCAACGAGGTTCCGAAGGGAAAGCCGAAACCCACGCCGGGAATCGGAAAACACACGCGAAAAAAGCCGCGGAATGCCTCCGGGCCTCCGAAACGACTCCGGATCGCGTCGATCCGAACACGAAAGATGTCCGAAACGAAATTTCGGACACAACAGAGTCAGACAGTCCGAGAAACCAGATCCGAGACCCACGAACGAGGATCTGAAAAACCCGGGACATTACAGCCCTCCCCCCTTAAAGGAATTTCATCCTCGAAATTCAGGACCTAGCGCAAAGTCACAGGGGAAGAAGACTGAACCAACTGACAACGTTGTCAGAGCCCCAGCACAGAAAATCTCGGTTCTCACGAAAACACCGGTCCTGAGAGACACAGCCAGACTTACAATCACAAGCAACACCTCGCTCCTCGCGCCGAGCACACTGGTCAACAGAGCAGGCATATACCAAAGGACACAGTCCGGCATCACCTCAGACAACGCGAGAATCCATCATGGCACTGCAGCCACAATCTTGCTCACCGAGGAATCACAACCCTCGACACGAGCAACAGCTACCGATTCATCCAATGGTCGGCAGACAAATCGCACATCAGCTTCGCAGCCAGCTGACAGGTCGCACACCCTCCTCAAGGGAGCAACCAAAACAGAGCATCCATCAGCTCAAGCAGTCCTCTCCGCAGACCGCAACCAGAACATCGGCTCAGCACCAAGAAACACCTCACACATGGCAAGCCGAAAGCCGGACATAACACTGTGCCAACTCTTGTCAGAAGACAAACTTCGACAAAGTCCAGATCCCATCCGGAAAGGCACATCACAGAAACGACCACCAAAGGTCTCGCTGGCACACGGCTCTCGCCACGCTCGAGCCCCAACAACCAGCATCTTCTATCTCTGAAAAGACCATCCACTGGTCACCAACTGCTCGTCAACGGGAAACCTCCGCTTGCTCAGCTTCTTCCTTCTTTCCTGGTCCTCGACCGGGTCCAAAGGAAACATTCCAAACCTCAGCAAGCCATCCGTCGACTCACACACAGACTGATGCCGCATCTCGAGCTGTACTCCTCTCGGACACCGCATCCGAGCTCGAACATCGCTCCAACTCGACCCTCTCGGGGAGCACGACGAAACCAAATGACGGATCCTGGTGTCTTCAATCATCACCTCACTGGACTCAGACTCACAAGGGAATCATCCCATGTTGGTCACCAAACCAGGGATAGCCATTGCGACACCAACGTCCTATCAAGGACCATCCTCCGACGCCCATCTCACGAAAGGCCTCCGCCCACAGGCGTCACTCATCCATCTGGTCTCATCAAATCCTTCGATCAATGCAAGTGGACACCTGCCAATCCCGATTCCGCCCTTACCACAGAGCCACGAGACACCACCTGAACAGTGCTCACGGGTCCCTAAGCAATAAACATCTCACCGTCACAATCCGACAAGACCGTAGAACCAACAGACACTGCTGTGGTCGGTCACACGGTTAGGCTCACCAGCCACTCATAGCCGTCAACTGGGACCCATAGTCTGCCAGAGACCACTTCCCCAAAAACGATCTCATCCAAGGACACGACTGGGAACACAAGTCGGGCACCAAGCCACCGACTCTGACCAACACGTCCTCGACCTCCGTCAGGCGACATCCTCAACAACCTCATCCAGGTCCAACACCGACGCCTGACACGGCTTCCAATACAGGAACAGGGTACTCATGCGGCGCACTAGCCAGCACTTTTCCCAACACTCCATCCTGCCAGTGCCCACCACCACGATATCTCGGGCAACGGCACGGCAACAACACGTTTCACACCGAGGAACCAATCCTCCGATGCTCAACGCGAACTCAGGAATCCGCCCGTAGCAACCAACGCTACGATCCTGAACCAGTGGGTCACAAGCCCACCACGCTTCCGCTGCGCACTCAAATCCGCGCACATAGCCGAGAAAGCAAACACCGCCCAACCAGCACTCGTCCTTCCGGAACAGCGCCAGCACCCTCATACAACAAGGGAATGGGCACAACTTCTCACAGGCAACCACCCTGCCAAGACAAGGAGCACGTCTCGCACGGACCTCATGGCACACAAGGCCAACCAATCCAAACACACAATGCAAGACGATGATTCTTAGCCGAATGTAATCTCTCCAACCAAAGGAGAAACCAGCGCACTTTCGACCAAGGGAAGAACTCCACGCTCGACCTGACCTCGAACCTCGCGCACGCTGGAAACAGCACCATCCAGCACCAAGGAAAACCCTCGCTTCCATCAGGTCAGCGCCTCCGACACACTCGACGAGTGTCACGTCGGACCACAATCACAGCATCTCTCGATGCATCACCGCTACAATTCCTCGAACTGTAACACGGCATGCCAAGAGCCGCAACACGAGCCATAACAACAACCACCGATGCTCATCCTTGACTCTCGAACTCGCCGCGGAGCCTTCACATCTCAAACCAACTCCAGGGCGAACACACCCCATTCGCACACAAGAGCGCATGAGCAAGACTTACTGGGACACCACAGCCCAATCCTGCCTCGAAATCCATAAAACAATCGGGACCGACACGTCATTTCTGACGTCACAGAGCACGACAAGGACATCAGGCTCGACAAATCAGCAGCTCACCGAGAAGACATTCCGCTCACCGGTGCACACTTCTCGATCAGAACACCCGCTCTGCCACCTTAAACCCCGACCTGAAAACCTCAGGGGCTGGATAAATCTCAAGCTGGAGTGGCCAAAACCGACAGCAGCTCCCTCAGAGCGCGCTCACGGCCACTTAACCACGGACGGTCCTCTCCAGCCACCTGACCACGCCGTAGATTCCTCGAACGCAGCACCGCGAACTCACGCCAGCCAGCAACCTCTGCCCAACGCCGCACAACCAGGGCCACCACCGATGAGGGAGAAGGCTCTCGACCTCGATCCTTAGACCCAATGCTGGCACGAAAGCCGCGGACAGCAACCACCTTCACAGCACCGCACAGCGCACTCAAGCTCTCAAGCGAGAAACTAGGCGGAAAGCGAACACAAAACCCTAAGCCAGCTGCCGACTGTACTGGACCTTATGGACTCTGATCACTGCAATATCTCGAATTCCTATGTACGCCCACAACCTATCTCTGATACCAGCTGTGACGACCCGAGAATCCAATTACCGGGAAGGCCCGATAACCTGAGACTCGAACCGCCGCCCACGAGCCGGGAGGGCTCGGAAGGGCTAAAAGGAGTGTGGAGGCACAAAGAAATAGGAAATAAAGCAGGACAAATCAACAATTAACAGAAATAAATAAACAACTACAACAGAGTCCAGTCCAACAGAAAGTACAGTCTAAAGCAGTAAAACGTACCACATGCCAAGTGAACACTCGGCCCGGCAAGTTGGCAACTGAGAACCTCCGCTCCGCACCCTCGAACCGCGAGGAAGAACCGCTACACCTGAAAAGTAGGGAATGAGTCTCCAAAATAGAGACTCAGCAGGGATCCCGCGGAACTCCAACCAGAAATAACGGCGGTAGCGGAAAGGAGAGCTACAACTACAGCAGGAACAGCAAACCGGTGGCCGGTCAAAAACTCGGCACTACAGCTACTCCTACTGCCAGAAGGCAGACCTCGATCACGCAGTCGAAGCTACCGAACCACGTCAGTACCACCTACCGAAGTAAGAACACACGGCAACCACGCCGTAGAGGCCTGTCCCCCGGACACAGCCAACCTGGACACGTTGTCTAAGGTGCAACCCCGACCATCCGATTGCGGGTACCGCACAACAATACCCAACCTCGGTAAAGCCACTAGCACTAATCTCATGACGCGAAAACCAACACACGCGTCACGGCGAGCCAACCGAAACTCAACGGTCAACACTACCGAAAACCCGAAGGTCGAAGTCACAGAAACTGACAGTCTGTCACTCCCAACTCGACAGGAGTACCTCCCACTAGAATCACAGCTGGTATCGTCCCCTGACGTCTTACACCGCGCCGCAGGTGAACCGCCTGACGTGGTAGCGCCTACCAAAGGCACGAACACCGAACAAGTAACCACAAATAAGTGACTAGCTGGGGTCACGCCCGTCGACGTGGGTCCAACCGCCCCCAACCACGTGTGCACACACAGACCGTGCGTCCCTGGTCTGGCCCTCTAACCGATTTTCCCCTCAGCCGGACTCTGGCTGTAAGACGTGGGGCCCGACGGCAACTGGTCCACAAACCGCCTCTAAGGGTAAGCCCATACACCACTCCCTGGTGCGACCGGTACCGCGTACTGGTAGGCTACGACTAGTGGAGGGTCACTGAAGGAGTAGACTCTCAAGTCGAAGGAAAATAGCGTCCAAACCCGACAAAGTACGGGGACCATCCCACGTACCGGCCCCGTCGCACGGTGACCACAGTCGGAGAAGAAACAAGACTCGCAGTCCACGGCCGTGCACACACCCTGTGCGAGAGTCGAGAAAAATCAAGTGGCGCTAAGCCACTGGACTCTGAACAGTCCTCTAGACGCACTACACCCAACGGTCCTTGAGTCACAAGACTCGGGGTCAAGACCGTTGCACGTGACAGCACAAGGCCGTCAATCTAGTCCAATCTCTAGGTCTAAAACCACGGTAGCACGAGTACCGAGACAACTCACGAACCGCCAAGACCACTCCCTCGGGAAGGGAATGCAAGGGACTAAGGCCACCCACACGGGCCACACGGAAAACACAGAAGCACGATTCCCAGGGCAGCACACAAGCCACCTTGTCGATTTCCCATCTCAGGGCAAGCGGGAAACCTCCAGCCCCAGGCCGGATAACTGGACTCGCAGTCCAAGGCCAAACACGTGGCCCACACGGGAATCGCCTTCCAAAGGAAACCCACGACATGCGGGGGAGACCCCACCGCACACCCACCGATGCACGGTGACTCGATCATGCGTAACATGAAAGTCCGGAACACGTGAGGTCACCCGGACCCACCACACCTACGGCACACTAATCGAGGCAACACGGTCCCTCCCAACACCCCAAAAACATGGACACAGAACCCATGGGGTGTCCGGGATACTCATAAGGCCGGAGGTCGACCACTGGGTCACAACCGGGTCGACCGGAGACCAAAACAACACAATCGGAGCGCTAAAAGGTCACATGGACCCTTAAGCTCGTGGGCACGTAAAACGAGATAAGTGGGACAACCTCTGGACACCAAAAGACACGGTCACGGAACTCCACGGGGTGTCCGAGACACTCACGAGACCTAAAGTCAACCACTGGGTTGCAACCGGGTCGACCGGAGGTCAAAACAGCGCAAACAAGAACCAGAACGTGGTAGTGGTCACCTGGTGACCGCGACCAGATAGTGGTCGACTGGAGACCGCGACCAGATGGTAGCGGTCGACCGGAGACCGCGACCATGCTGTCACGGTCAACTTACGACCGCAACTAGCCACGCGCAACCCCGCTGGTAGCGGTCGCCTGAGGACCGCGACCAGATAGTAGCGGTCATCCCATGACCGCGACTAGACCAAAGCGGTCTATCGCACGACCGCGATGCTCGAAGGCCTCCTCGACCAAAACACAAAGGATGAACGCGGTTCTCCCAAGACCGCGACCAACGAACGCGGTTTCTGGTGGACCGCGACCATTTCGAAAAATCGAGAACGGCGGGAAAACCCCAAAAATCCACGCCACGTCCCAATCATCCACGGATGAAGGGGAAAACATAGGGGAAGCTCCCCAGTAGCCCCTAGCATGCATCTATGGCCTCGGATCGGCCTAAAACGCAATGAAACGGGAGATCGGCCCACAAGCCCTAAAACATGGATTTTGCCCAAATCACCCCGTTTGGCCTGCTCGGCTCACCGTAGCCTACGAAACTTGCGGGAAAGGAAGTGCACGAGCTGGGGGTCCATCACCCTACCTCCACCGAAGATTTCGCACACCGTGGACGCCGATCCACGAAGAAAACGCCGTTGAATCCTCGCCGTTCCACAAACCCACGGCCGAGCTTCACCACGCCTCCACCGCCTCGATCCTCATCCATCCTCGCCCGCGCCATCCCCGCCTCGCCCGCACTCCGCCCCGTCGGCCGTCGGAGAGAGAGGGAGAGAGGAGAGAGCGTGAGAAGAGAGAGGGAGAGAAGAGAGAAATGAGAGGGGAGAGAGAGGGTGGGTTAATATATAGGAAAATCTGAAAATTTGGAAAAATCCCGAAAAATAGAAAATCACACCCTCGCGATCATCGGAACGCACCGATCGCAACGGTACCACACTCGCCTAGGTGAACAGCCCGATTCACCTGCAACGAGGTTCCGAAGGGAAAGCCGAAACCCACGTCGGGAATCGGAAAACACACGCGGAAAAAGCCGCGGAACGCCTCTGGGCCTCCGAAACGACTCCGGATCGCGTCGATCCGAATACGAAAGATGTCCGAAACGAAATTTCGGACATAGCAGAGTCAGACAGTCTGAGAAATCAGATCCGGGACCCACGAACGTGGATCCGAAAAACCCGGGGCATTACATTGTCAATAGGAGTTTGGGAGATCTTCTTAGGTGTCTTGTCCGAGATCGAGTCAAGGATTGGAATTTGGTCTTACCCTTGGCCGAGTTCGCCTATAACGATTCGGTCAATAGGTCTACAGGTATGAGCCCCTTCGAGATTGTCACTAGCCATAGACCTAGGAGACCTGTAGACCTAGTCCCATCTTTCATCCAGTCCCGTGTGTCTGAGCCAGCCGAGTCTTTTGCTAGCCATATTAGATAGTTGCATGAGCATGTTCGTCATCACATTGAGTCCAGCAATGCACGATACAAAGAATTGGCTGACGCTCATAAGCACCACCGTGAGTTTCAGGAGGGCGATTCTATCATGATCAGGGTCAGACCTGAACGGTTTCTCTCAGGAGCTGTGAAGAAGTTGCATGCTCGTGGTGCCGGTCCCTTTCGGGTAGTGAGGCGAGTCGGATCGAATGCATATGTTGTGGACTTGCCAAAGGATTACGGGATCAGCTCGACTTTCAACATCTCGGATCTCGTCGCTTATAGGGACCCAGCGGTGATACCCAGTGAGCCCTTTGAGCCGTCTCCACCCATTGTGAGTGACACCACCCTAGAGTGTCCACCTCCAGTCTTGTTACCTCAGCAGCGAGAGCAGATAGAATGTATACT
Source organism: Amorphophallus konjac (assembly GCA_022559845.1). Taxonomy (NCBI): domain Eukaryota; kingdom Viridiplantae; phylum Streptophyta; class Magnoliopsida; order Alismatales; family Araceae; genus Amorphophallus; species Amorphophallus konjac. The sequence continues at coordinate 3,840,289 of CM040121.1, read as the reverse complement.
AGACGAGCAGGTGACGACTACTCGAGGTGGAGTGTACCAGCGCTATTTGGTGCGTTGGAGGGGACGGCCCGCGTCCGATGACACATGGATCACCCGGGCAGAGCTACAGAGGATAGATCCTGATCTGCTGGATCGGTACCAGAGCGACCCAGACCCTTACTCGACGGGGTCGAGCTTCTCCCACCCGGGGAGAATTGGTGAGGACACCAGAGCATGAGTACGGCCCTACTCAGCGAGCCGTCGGTACCGGACCGGCAGCACGACTCGGTCGACATCGACATCGTTGTGGCTGGGCGATAGTTTGGAGTCCCCCCCTGAGTGTTGATACTTTCTTTATGTTTAGTGTATTGGTGTGTATTTATTTTGAGTATTTATGAGTATAATGGGTCAAAGTTATAAAATGGGTTATACTTCATGTAAGGAGCCCAATTTCTAAATGAGGCCTCCAAACTTTTAGGAGCCCCATTAGGCCTCTCTCTCCCTTGTGGACTTCTACACATGTGGGCCTAAAAGGCTGGTCCAAGGCCCAAGATGTGCTTCTAGAAGACTTGGACCATTAGACCAAGGAGATAAAGGTAGAGCATGCCCCCTCCTTGTCCCCCATACTTGTCTCCCACCTACCCTTGACTAATGTTAGTGGATGTCCTTTGAAGTTAGTGGATGTCCTTTGATGTTAGTGGATGTCCTTGGGTCTAGATCTAGGATTTGAATACTTATAGTTTCTCATTGTATTTTGTGTGGAACTAATGAGAAAATTGAAGAGAATATTGATTAGCGTGCACTCCCCTCTCCCTCTTGAGTGTTCTTGGTGTTCATCCTCCTCCCACCCCCAACTCTCTCTAGATCTGATCCCAAATCTTCTATCTCCCTCATATTTCTTCTACTTCTCTTCTTCCTCTATCTTCTGTGAACGTTCACCGCCGCCGCCGCCGCCGCCGCCGTTCGTGCCGCCGTTCAGTCTCCACGAGCCGGTCTTCATCCTACTGCCCCAAATTCGGAGTTTCGGGACAACGACTCGGTGAAAGAACTGGTATGGGAGATCCGACCGTTGGATCATCGCGAAACTTTGAGGGTAGGCTACCCCCATTAGAGGCCATTTCTAGTTCAATTTTTAGGTCTATCAGAGCCCGTTTGCCCCCTTTCCAATCCACCTGTTCATATTCCCCAAAATCTGCCTGTGTGCAGGTCTGCCGGATAGATCTTAGTAGCCGATTTTTCTCACCCATCAAATGTTGTCCAAATCTCACAAATGAGCTATGTGCGTCTCCGTCACCCTCCTCTCTACCGACCATAAAAATATCTGGTCCTAATTCGCCCATTTGATCCTTGGTCAAAGTCCTTGATCAGGGAGGTTAGGTTCTATCCTGTCTGTTCTTTATTTCAGAACAGTATGCTCAGTCAGTTTGTAGTCGCTCCCATTTTCAATCCAACCGTTGGACGAGTCTGTAATTACAGAATGTTGTAGGATTTCAAGTCCTCTTTTCAACTGTACCTTTTGTGTCCCGATCCGACGTCGGAGTTGAGCGTACCAGCCGATCTCACTGGAACGCGCAGATCTGGACAGAAACACAGTTGCGGGACAGCATTGGGAGATAATTCCCAAGAAATCACCCGCCTCCACTCCGGCGACCGCCGCTCCCGGGGATCGACCCGGGACACTCCAGGAGCGTCCCCGTCAGTCACTGCAGATAGGAGCCGCCCCGGACGCTGCCGTACCAGCAGCGGGTCGCACATACCATTCGGTGGGCCCGAGTGAACGGAGCTGAATCGGCCGACCGTGTCTGCCCGAGCGCCATCGACTGCTGCCCGCCAACCCGAGATTGGTGCTCCCGGATCCCACGTGTCGCCTGTTACCTCCCTGCGTGGAGTGGGCTTAACATTATTTCTGTAATTATTAATTATTTCTGTACCGGGAGTTCCGGATCTCGGCCGAGAAGTCTTCCCCACGTCCCGAGCGTGGAGGTACACTTGCCACCCCCTTTTGTCGTATTTGCTTAGCTAGTATGCGTTCTAGATGCCGCTGCATGTGAGTAGGTTACTTTCCTAGCTAGCTCGCGATACATCACCACTATGAGTTGTGAGTGCGAGACCCGTCCCACGACACGTTCCGAGCGTGAGAGCAAGCCGACCACCTGAGACTCAAAGCCGGTTACTCAACCGTGCAGATCGTTGCACTTCCCTCGATGGGGACAACCGTGAGTTAGCACTTCTTGTTTGGGGCACATCACATCTTCTGGAGCTCTTTAGGTGCCGCTTTGTATCTGAAGAGGCGAAATCTCGCGCTGTGTCCTAAGCGGGCTGTGGATCACCAGAAGATGAACTGCAAGACAGGGAAACGTATCAGAGGGCCTAGGGGGTTTCCCTGGGGAAAAACCCTCCGATGGTTAAGTCAGTAGAGCTGTGGTGGAAGTAGTAATGGGGAGGAGAAAAACTAGTGCGCGAGATTCCTCTCCACCAGAGGGTGAAGCGGATTGCTCAGGAGTGTGGGTGTATGAGTACCTTAATGGCTCCTCTCTTCCTCCGGAGGGTATCCCTGGTTTAAATAGTGCGCCGCCTTCAGGAGTCCTGCAAGCTGAGGGGTCTCCGGCGAGAGTTACGTCCTCAACGTGGGCTTTCATGACCTTATCGTGGGAACGTTATCGCCTCGAAGTCCGGCGGCTTCTTGATTCCCCTGTCCGTTGGGGACTATTAACGGCAGCACGAATGGATAATATCTGGTCTGGCCGAGCTTCTGAAACGGCAGCCCTGTCCGGGCGATGAGCATAGCTCGGTGAAAGAGGGGTCGGATAGGTCGGCTAATGCCTGTCTCTCCCGGGCGGGGAAACGGCTTGGGCCGGACCCTCCTTGTGACCTGACCATCACTCGGGCCCTCTGAGCCTAGGGGCCGCCGGGGAGAGTTGGTTCCTCGAGTGTTTGTTCATTGGGCTTTTCTTTCCTGAGTGGGCCCTGTGGGCTGTCACTCAGGTGAGCTTGCCTCGTTGGACCCTGTTGGGTCTTGTTGGGCTGCTCTTTGGGTGGGCTACAGAAATCCCCCTCTCCACTTGTCCCCCTCCTACTCCCGAGCCATGGAGGCTTGGTCGAGTAGCTTTTGAGGCTTTGGACCGGCGTGGCTCATGTGGGTGGAATTCTGTTGGCGTTATGGAGCCACGTGTAGTGGTCGCCTGGGCCCGTAATGATGATCCTGACGGATTTGAAACGAAGAGGCCCCCCTTTTTTCGGAGCACGGAACGACGCGCCGCCTTCCTCCAGGGTTTTATAGGCGTTGGGCGCTGATTGTCGTTCTAGGCTTCTCAGGGTTTTAGGCTTTCCTTAGTTTCTTTGCTTCTGGGGCTCCTTGATGCGCCGTGAGGGCATAGTGGAGACGCAAAGTCTTGCGGCGGCGTTTGAGGAGTTGGCGAGGATAACCGCGGAGGCGGTCCGGCAACTTCCTTCCCCCCGGAGTCTTCGAGCTCGCGCGAGGGATCATCTTCCAACTCGATGACGGATCGGCCTTTGGAAATCGAGCAGGTGAGGCGGGAGCCCGTCCCCAACTGCAGTGAGTTGGGGGAGGCCGAGGTGAGGAAGCTGGAGCATAGCTTTCGCTTGCCTCTCAGGTACAGCTTCGCTGCCGCCGCCCCGTATGAGACGAGTCTGGACAGCCGTACGGGACACATTTTCACTTTTCTTCTGGCTTGGAAGAGTGGGTTCCGCCTTCCCTTCGAGCCTTTTGTACTTAAGCTTCTCGAGTTTTTCCGGTTGGCGCCTATTCAGTTGGTGGCCAACTCGTATCTCCTTCTTTCCGCCTTTCGGATTCTCTGTCGTCAGCACGACATTTTTTCTTCCTTGGACCTCTTTCACTATTTTTTCGAGTTGAAAGCGCACCCGTCGGCGGGGAAGGGCTTCTACTTTATCCAGGCGAGGAGGAACAGGAGTTGCATCTCACTCGCAGCGAAGGACTCCTCGCACAAGGGGTGGAAGACCCAATTCTTCTGGGTGAAGGCGGAGGCGACGGACGAGTTTTGGAGATGTCCGGTCTCGCCCAATTTTCATCCGAATCTTCCCCCTCGCGAGGAGGAGTTCCCTCCCCACGTGGAGCGGCAGGCCGCTCGTCTGCTGGATAACTGCCAGTCGACCAAGGAGCTGGTGACGCCGGAGAACATCGAACGGTGTTTGCTTACGCGGTTGACATCGACAGGTACCGCTCTCGAGGCTCTTCTCCTGGGGTGGCAGTTACTTTCTTTCTCCTGACCGGGTCTTCTTCCTTTTTTGCAGACGTGAGGCGGGAACCTCTGGAAGAGGCTGCCGAGGTCATTGATCTGGGGGATGACTCGGCGGCTGACGAATCGGATGCTTCTGCGGGTCGCGCCCAAGCCCGAGACAAGGGCAAGGGGGTGCCCCCGAGGGATCTTCACGACCAACTGGTACGAAGCGCAAGGATCCCACGGCGGGAAAGTTGCGGGAGGCCGCGAAGGCCAGGAAACGGGCCAAGAAGACAGGCCTTCCTACTACCGCCGGGGGTGACTCCGGCTCGGCGGCGCTCCCCTCTCGGGGGCAAGATGGGGCCGACCCCTCGGGGCCAGCTCCCCCACCTGCCAGGCGCGAGGGGGGCGAGGAGACCCGGGGCCCTTTAGAGGGCGGTGATGGGTCGGCTCTCCCCCCCACGGGGGTAGAGGGGGCCGATGTTGAAGTAGCTGACGCTGAGACCGGGGGATCGGTCGGAGTCGGTGATGTCTCGGTTGGCGAGGTGCGGGCCGAGACAGGCAGAGCTGGGGGTTCGCCCGTGAGGGCGTTGCAGCCCCAAGTGCTTGAAGTTCCCGGTGCGGTCAATCCCGCGGCGCCGGTCGAGGTTGGGGGTTCGCCCGGGGAGGCGTCGCAACCCCAACCGACCGTGGTGCGCGAGGCGGTCAGCTCCGGCACTCGAGCAGAGCCTTCTGGCAGGGTGCCCAGGGCGGAGCGGTTCCCTCTGCCGGAGCCTTTGGAAAGGCTTGGTATTACAGGCGATCTGTATCGGGTCTGCCGATCGATCGCCGCAAGGACGAAGGGGGGAGAAAGGCGCAATACCCCCCCCCCCCACCCCCCCGGGATCCTTAATGTTCTGATGGAGGGCGGCATGGTCATAGCTCGGTCGGCGGCTTTGATGTCGGAGGCGCACGCCCGGACGGAGGCGGAGCGGTCGAACCTTGCCTGGACCCTTGGGGGATGCGAGAGGAAACTGGCCCGACTCAAGGGGGAGCATGAGGGGCTCCGGCAGGAGTTTTCTGCGTTCCGGGAGGTGGCGCGGGCGAGCCGACTGGAAGCCGGGGTGCTGACCGAAGAGCTCGCCAAGACCCGAGAGTCTCTTGAGAGGACAGGCTGATCCCTGGAGGAGGAGCGTCTGCATCGCCTCGAGCTAGACAATCGCTGGGAGCTCGAACGCGCCGAGCTGCTAGATCGGGCGGAGGCGGCGGAGCACCTCCGCTCTGAGGCCGAGGTGGACCGGGCCCAGGTGGAGGAGCGTGCTGCTGAGGCGGAGTGGGCTCGGGTCGAGCTCGTCGGAAGGGCGGGACAGATCGAGGCGGAGGCAATCGAGCGTTATAGGAGCTCGGATGCTTACTCGGCCGACCTGGTGGAAGCCGCCCTACCCTATTACGAGGTAGCACTTCGCCGGGGCGCCCGGAAGGGGTTCAAGCAGGGCTATCACCGGGCGATAAACCACGCCGACGAGCAAAACTCCAAGATCGAGTTCCCCTTTGGCCAGCGTTATGACTCGGATGAGTCGGTTTCTAGCTCCTCCTCGTCGGTCGGGGAAGATTCGGAGGGGTCACCTCCATCGGGGTCACCGGCTCCAGGCGTTTCGGGAGGGCTCACGACCGAGACAGTTCTCGCACAGGCGAGGTCAGTGTCCGAGCCGGCCGTCACCGAAGGCGCCGGGGATGACGCGTCTCCTTCCGCCGTTCTCGAACGTCAAAGTGGGCCCGAGGCCTGATGTATTTTACCTTATTTTGCCCCTTCCTCTTGTTTGTCTCTCTTTCCTCCTTTAGGGAGTTCCCTCTTTATGAGATAATAAATGGCTTACTTGTTTGATCGCTGTTGTAACGACCCGAGAATCCGATTACCGGGAAGGCCCGATAACCCGAGACTCGCACCGTCGCCCACGAGCCGGGAGGGCTCGGAAGGGCTAAAAGGAGTGTGGAGGCACAAAGAAATAGGAAATAAAGCAGGATAACTCAATAATTAACAGAAATAAATAAACAACTACAATAGAGTCCAGTCCAACAGAAAGTACAGTCTAAAGCAGTAAAACGTACCACATGCCAAGTGAACACTCGGCCCGACAAGCTGGCAACTAAGAACCTCCACTCCGCACCCTCGAACCTCGAGGAAGAACCGCCACACCTGAAAAGCAGGGAATGAGCCTCCAAAACAGAGACTCAGCAGGGATCCCGCGGAACCCCAACCGGAAATAACGGCGGTAGCGGAAAGGAGAGCTACAACTACAGCAGGAACAGCAAACCGGTGGCCGGTCAAAAACTCGGCACTATAGCTACTCCTACTGCCAGAAGGCAGACCTCGATCACGCAGTCGAAGCTACCGAACCACGCTAGTACCACCTACCGAAGTAAGAACACACGGCAACCACGCCGTAGAGGCCTGTCCCCCGGACAGCCAACCTGGACACGCTGTCCAAGGTGCAACCCCGACCATCCGATCGCGGGTACCGCACCACAAGACGCCACCTCGGTAAAGCCACTAGCACTAGTCTCACGGCGCAAGAACCGACACACGCGCCAAGGTGAAACAACCGAACTCACCGGTCAACACGACCGAAAACCCGAAGGTCAATGATACAGAGACTGACAGTCTGTCACTCCGTACTCGACAGGAGTACCACCCACCAGAATCACAGCCGGTAGCGTCCCCTGACGTCTTACACCGCACCGCAGGTGAACCGCCTGACGTGGTAGGTCCTACCCGAGGCGCGAACACCGTACAAGTAACCACAAACAAGTGACTAGCTGGGGTCACGCCCGTCGACGTGCGTCCAACCGCCCCCAACCACGTGTGCACACACAGACCGCGCGTCCCTGGTCTGGCCCTCTGATCGGTTTTCCCCTCAGTCGGACTCTGGCTGCAAGATGTGGGGCCCAACGGTAACCGGTCCACAAACCGTCTCTAAAGGTCAGCCCGTACACCACTCCCTGGTGCGACCAGCACACGCGTACTGGTAGGCTACGACTAGTGGAGGGTCACTGAAGGAGTAGACTCTCAACTCAACGGAAAACAACGTCCGAATCCGACGACGTACGAGGACAACCCCGCGTACCGGCCCCGTCGCACGGTGACCACAGTCGGAGAAGAAACAGGACTCGTAGTCCTCAGCCACGCACGCACCCTGCGCGAGAGTCGAGAAAACTCAAGTGGCACTAAGCCACTGGACTCTGGGCAGTCCTCTAGACGCACTACACCCAACGGTCCTTGAGTGACAAGACTCGGGGTCAAGACCGTTGTACGCAACAGCACAAGGCCGTCAATCTAGTCCAATCTCTAGGTCTAAAACCACGGTAGCACGAGTACCGAGACAGCTCACGAGCCGTCAAGACCACTCCCTCGGAAACGGAATGCAAAGGACTAAGGCCACCCACACGGGCCACACGGAAAACACAGAAGCACGATTCCCAGTGCAGCACACAAGCCACCACGGCGATTTCCCATCTTGTAGCAAGCGGGAAACCTCCAGCCCCAGGCCGGATAACTGGACTCGCAGTCCAAGGCCAAACACGTGGCCCACACGGGAATCGCCTTCCAAAGGGAACCCACGACATGCGGGGGAGACCCCACCGCACGCACACCGGTACACGGTAACTCGATCGAGCGTAACACGAGAGCCCGGAACACGTGGAGTCACCCGGACCCACCACACCTATGGGCACGCTAATCGAGGCAACACAGTCCCTCCCGACACCCCAAAAACACAGACACAGAACCCATGGGGTGTCCGGGATATTCACAAGGCCGGAGGTCGACCACTGGGTCACAACCGAGTCGACCGGAGACCAAAACAACACAATCGGAACGCTAAAAGGGTCACATGGACCCTTAAGCTCAAGACACGTAAAACGAGGTAAGTGGGACCACCTCTGGACACCCAAAGACACGGTCACGGAACTCCACGGGGTGTCCGAGACACTCACGAGACCCAAAGTCAACCACTGGGTCACAACCGGGTTGACCGGGGGTCAAAACAGCACAAACCGGGACCAGAACATAGTAGTGGTCACCCGGTGACCGCGACCAGATGGTAGCGGTCGACCGATGACCGCGACCAGGCTGTCACGGTCGCCTCACAACCGCGACCAGCCTCGTTCAACCCCGCTGGTAGCGGTCGCCCGAGCACCGCGACCAGGTGGTAGCGGTCGTCCCCTGACCGCGACCAGACGAAGGCGGTCAATCGCACGTCCGCGACGCTCAAAGGTCTTCCGACCCAAACACGAAGGATGAAAGCGGTTCTCCCAGGACCGCTACTAGATGATAGCGGTTTTTGGTGGACCGCGATCATTTCGGAAAATCGAGAACGGCGGGAAAACACCCAAAAATCCACGCCACGCCCCCAAACATCCACGGATGAGGGGGAAAACATAGGGGAAGCTCCCCAACAACCCCTAGCATGCATCTACGACCTCGGATCGGCCTAAAATGCAACGAATCGCTAGATCGGGCGATCACTCCCCAAAACATGATTTTCCCCAAAACGCCCCAAACGACCCGCTCGGCTCACCACGGCCTACGAAACTCGTGGGAAAGGAAGAGCACGAGCTGGGGGTCCATCACCCTACCTCCACCGAAGATTTCGCGCACCGTGGACGCCGATCCACGAAGAAAACGTCGTTGAAGCCTCGCCGTTCCACGAACTCACGGCCGAGCTTCCACGCGCCTCCTCCGCCTCGATCCTCACCTGTCCTCGCCCGCATCCTCGCCCGCGCCACCTCCACCTCGCCCCCGCCTCGCTCCGTCGGCCGCCGGAGAAGAGAGGGGAGAAAGAGAGCGTGAGAGAAGAGAGAGGGAGGGAAGAGAGAAATGAGAGGGGGAGAGAGAAAAGGGTGGGTTAATATAGGAAAATTCGGAAAATCAGAAAAATCCCGAAAAATAGAAAATCACACCCTCGCGATCCTTGGAACGCCTCGATCGCAACGGTACCACTCGCGCCCAGGTGAACGGCCCAGTTCACCCGCAACGAGGTTCCGAAGGGAAAGTCGAAACCCACGCCGGGAATCAAAAAACACTCGCGGAAAAAGCCGCGGAACGCCTCCGGGCCTCCGAAACGACTCCGGATCGCGCCGATCCGAACACGAAAGATGTCCGAAACGAAATTTCAAACATGACGGAGTCGGACGCTCCGAGAAATCAGATCCGGGATGCACGGACAAGGATCCGAAAAACCCGGGGCATTACAGCTGTCCTTGCTGTGATTTGGTTGGCGTGTCTGAAGTAGTTGGCAAGTGCCGATATGTCCTGCGTGGTTTTCGCACGCTGTTTTGGTAGGCTTCTGACGGGGCGTCCTTCCGTTCCCTCATGCTTTGAATGTCAGGCCGCTTCGTGAATCCCGCTAGGGTGGGAAACGAGGAGTTTGAGGTGACTGTTCAGGGGAGAAATCCTTTGGCGTGTTTCCGAGGGGGGGGGGTCATTTAAGGCGTGTAGCCTCCTTTGGCCTATAAGAAGGACCGAAAGGCGCCCTTTCCTCTTTACTGCTTGGGATTTTCTCTAACAGTCTTTCCTCACTCCTTCCTCTTCACTCTGCGTTGTGCCCTTGCATTCGGAGCATGGAGGATCCTTCGGACGGCGACGCCGCCGACGACGGGGAGCGGAGGGCTCTTGCCGTCCCAGCTTGTTGGACGGGTCCCACGGTCGCCGCGCGAGTTCGATACGGGTCCGACGGTCGCCGCGCGGATCTAGAGAGGGCTTCGACGTGTGAAGGCACGGTTCTTGCCCTTTCTCAGTTCCGGCGTGGCTTCCGGGCGGGCGCCGAGGCGGAGGACGGATGGGGGCATCAGGGAAGCCTGCCGCCACTCCCCTCCGTGTGAGGGGAGGAGGCGACTCCAGCTCCCTCCTAACCTCTCCCAGCAGCCTCTTTTTCCCTCTTATGTTCTTCATTTCTTTCACTCTTCGGGGGCTGCCTGCTCTCTCCTTCCTTCCAAGGAGTTGGCAGATTGGAAGAGGGGAGGCCTTCACGGCGCTCCTTTTTCCTGGTTGTTGCCAACTTAGGAGGTAGCCTTCCTCCACATTTAAAAGTGGCCTTCCTTCTGTAGTCCCTCTGTCACCTTTGTCACGGGCCACCTGAGCCAACTGGCTCGACCACCTTTTGTCAGAGCCAGTTTCCACACGAGGCAGAGTCAGTGGCTGGACGCGAGGAGATCAAGACCGAGTCAACCGAGCGATGGCCTCTTGAAGCGGTGTTAGATGGATTTTTGCTTTTTGCTATGTGATGTACTGGCATTTACCTATCTGATGTACTAACAATTGTTTGAATGAATGGAGAGGGAATTTAATTTTCATTCAATCTTGTTATACAACTTTAGAAATAGAATCTGTGTAGTGCGGCTGCATTCCATGTCGGGGAATGGGTTCCCTTTCCATTGTAGTTAGCCTGTACGCACCTTTCCCGAGCGTCTCGATCACTCGGTAGGGGCCTTCCCAGTTGGGGGATAACTTGCCCGCCGCCTCCAGTGGTCGAGAGGCTTCGGCCTTCCTGAGGACGAAGTCCCCCGGTTGGAAACGTCTGCCTCGGACCTTGGCGTTGTAGTATCGAGTGAGGCGGCGCCGGTACTCCGTTGCTCGAACGTTAGCGATCTCTCGGAGTTCGTCTGCCAGGTCGAGGTTCTCGAGCAACTTTTGCCCGTTTGCCTCGGGTGAGAAGCTGATCACTCGGAGAGACGGATTGGCGATCTCTAATGGAACGACGGCTTCGGTGCCATATACCAACTGAAAAGGGCTTTCACCGGTTGCCGTCCTGGGGGTCGTTCGGTGCGACCATAGTACGCTAGGCAATTCCTCGAGCCAGCTACCCTTAGCCTTGCCGAGCCTGGTTTTTATGCCTTTTAAGATAGTCTTGTTGGCATTTTCAACCAGCCCGTTGGCCTGAGGGTGGGCGACCGAAGTGAAGTGGTTGCGGATATTTAGGTCGGCGCATCTGTCTCGGAAATACCGAGAGTCGAATTGCCGACCGTTATCGCTTACTATCACTCGGGGGATGCCAAAGCGACAAATGATCGATTTCCAAACAAAGCCCCAAACGACTGTCTCGGTGATCCTTGCCGTAGCCTCGGCCTCGATCCACTTGGTGAAGTAGTCGATGGCGACGATGATGAACTTCTTCTGGGACTGGGCCGTCGAGAATGGCCCAAGGATATCGATCCCCCACCGAGCGAAAGGGTAAGGCTCGGCTAGGGTGACAAGTTCCGTGGCCGGCCGATGGACCAAGTGGTCGAATCGCTGGCATCGGTCGCATTGTTGAACATAGGCCGAGCAGTCGCGCTGCAGGGTGGGCCACCAGTACCCCTGTCGTAACAGGATTCTGGCCAGCGACCTTGCCCCTGAGTGCGCTCCGCACAGGCCTTCATGAATCTCTTGGATGGCTCGGCTTGCTTCGTCGGGACCGAGGCACTTCAGGAGGGGGCCGGAGAACGATCTTCGGTAGAGAGTGTTGTCGAGGACGACGAAGTGCCGAGCTTGATACTTCATTCGGCGGGCTTCCTGAGAGTTGGAGGGCTCTTGGGAGTCCTGTAGCCAGGACAGGTAGGGGGAGCGCCAGTCGCTTGGAGTGGCCGAGTCAACAGCGAGGAGCTCCGTGTCGATGCTCGGGCGCTCTAGCTCTTCTAGGAGGACCGATCGTGTACCTTCCGGGTCTAGGGAGGAGGCCAATCGAGAGAGGGCGTCCGCCCGAGAGTTTTGCTCCCGAGCTATCCGGACTACCCCAAATTCCTCGAACTGTTGGGCCAGGCTCCGGACCAACTGAAGGTATTTGATCATGGGTGCCTCCCGAGCTTCGTACTCACCGTTGACCTGTCCTGCGACCAGCTGAGAGTCGGTGTGGATCCTGACTCGCTCGACCCCCAACCGTCGGGCCATGCGTGCTCCCGAGATAAGGGCCTCGTACTCGGAAGCATTGTTGGATGCCTGAAAGTTGAATTTCAAGGCGTACTGTAGCTCTATCCCTTCGGGGGACCTCAGGAGGATCCCCGCACCGCTGCCTGCCGAATTGGACGATCCATCGACGAACAGTTCCCAGGTTGGCCCGGTCGTGGTCGGAGGCCTGTCTTCGGCCGGGATGGTGCTTTCGGCGATGAAGTCGGCGAGCGCTTGGCCTTTGATTGCTGATCGTGGCCGGTACGAGATGTCGTAGGCCCCGAGCATAATGGCCCATTTGACGAGTCGCCCTGAGGCCTCGGGGTGGGCCAGAATCTTCTTCAACGGCTCGCCGGTTAGCACGGTGATGGGGTGCCCCTGGAAGTAGGGTCGGAGGCGCCTTGCGGAGGTAACCAACGCTAGCACGAGTTTCTCGGTTGCGGGGTACCTCCGTTCGGCCTCATTGAGCACCTTGCTGGTGTAGTAGACCGGTCTTTCGATTCCCGAGTCATTTCTGACTAGGACCGAGCTGACCGTGGATGGCGTCGCCGAGAGGTAGAGCAGCAAGACTTCGCCTGGGACGGGCTTGGAGAGCACCGGTGGCGAAGCCAGGAACTTCTTAAGCTCGGCGAATGCTGTCTGGCATTCCTCATCCCATGCGAACGTAGCAGATGCTAGCTTGGGTCCCCTCATCAGTTTGAAGAAGGGCAAGCATCGTTCGGCCGCACGGGACAGGAAACGGCTGAGAGCGGCGACACGCCCTGTCAGACGCTGGACGTCTTTCACGCACGTGGGCGGGCGCATGTCCAGGATGGCCTGGACTTTGTCGGGGTTGGCTTCGATCCCGCGCTGAGTGACCAGGAAACCCAGGAACTTCCCGGATTTTACTCCGAAGGCGCACTTGGCGGGGTTGAGCTTCATGTTGTACTCAGGAGGGTGCCGAAGGTTTCGGCAAGGTCGGTGAAGTGGTCTTGGGCCTTGGGGGTCTTGACGAGCATGTCGTCGATGTAAGCCTCGACGTTCCGACCTAGCTGTCCCTCGAACATGTGATTTACCAGTCGCTGATATGTGGCTCCAGCGTTCTTCAACCGAAGGGCATCCGGGTGTAGCAATACACGCCGTAGTCGGTGATGAAGGCGGTCTTCTCGACGTCTTCTGGATTCATTCTGATCTGGTGATAACCCGAATAGGCATCTAGGAAGCTGAGTATCTCGTTGCCCGAGGTTGAATCAACCAATTGGTCGATGCTCGGTAGCGGATAGCAGTCCTTGGGGGTAGCCTTATTCAGATCGGTGAAGTCCACGCACATTCGCCATTTGCCTGTGGTTTTTGGCACCAGGACGACATTGGCTAGCCACGTAGGGTACAGGACTGGTCTGAAGAGGCCAGTCTCTTGTCCCTTGGTGACCTGCGCCTTGATGATCGCCTGCTTCTCGGGCGCATGCTTCCTTCTCCGTTGCTGTACGGGCCTCACGGTGGGGTCGAGGCTGAGCTTGTGCATCACGGTCTTCTCTGGTATGCCAGGGAGTTGATCATCGGACCAAGCAAAGACCTGAATGTACTCAGAAAGAAATCTCTTGTATTGCTGCTGTTCCTTAGGTGGTAGGTCGGCTCCGATCCTTACTCCGAGGGCCGGGTCATCGTTTAGGAATACCGTTAGCAATTCGCCACCGGGCTCGGTGGTTACGGTCTTCCCTTCGACTCCCTTGGGGCCCTTTTCCTTCCCGTCCGGCCTTGAGGCTTCCACCGAGATGTTGTAGCACCTTCTAGCCGTGGCCTGGTTACCTCGGACTTCCCCTAACCCGTTTTTGGTGGGAAACTTCATTTTCTGGTGATAGGTAGATGGTACGGCCTTTATTCGGCTGAGGATTTTCCGGCCGAAAATGGCGTTGTACGCTATCATACCCTTGATCACTATGAAGTCCACCATGACCGTAACGGTTTTGGGTGGGGTGCCGATGGTGACCGGCAGGCTTAGGGCTCCCTCGGGGTAAGTGGCCAGGCCGTTAAACCCGCATAGGGGTGTTCGGATCGGGCGGAGCTTGGATGGGTCTTCCCCCATCTTGAGGAAACAGTCATAAGATAATACATCGGGGGCGCTCCCATTGTCAACCAGAATTCTATCTACGTTACAATGGTTTATTGTGGCCGAGATAACGAGGGCATCATCATGCGGGGTGTTCAGCCCTTCCAGGTCTTGGTCGGAGAAGACTATGACCTGGGGCTCCCTCGGCGGGCCCCTGGAGGGCTCTAAGGCCTGGCTGGCCCGCTCGGCATGACGCTTCCTTCCTCGGCTGGTGTCGCCGCCCGATGCCGTTCCTCCGGAGATGACGTTGATGTGGACCCCTCGGGGGGCGTTGTCGATCTCCTCGGCGGCGTCTCGGTCTTCTTTGCGCCCGGCTGCAAACCGGGCCAGGTGCCCCTGACGGATGAGACGTTCGATCTCGTCTTGGAGCTGGTGGCAGTCGCCGGTGTGGTGCCCGTGGTCGCCGTAGAACAGGCAATGCCTGTCGCGCTTGCGGTTCTTCGATCTCATTGGTTCGGGCTGGCGGAGGAGTCCCGAGTCTTTGATGTCTTCATAGATCTCGTAGACTGGCGCGGTCAACGGGGTGTACCGCTCATACTTCCGTTTGCGCTCTCCTTCCCGATCGCGCTTCTTGCCCGAGCCAGGATTTGGCTCGAGGCCCGCTTCTTGTCCCCCTCCCGACCCGAGCCGGTTGTGTCTCGGCAAGCGCTGAGTACTTCTTCGCACTCGGCGTGGCGCAGGGCCAGAGTCACTAGCTCTGCGAGGGTCGAGGGAGGGTGGAGGACCAGTTCGCGGCGGAGATTCTCGTCCCGGGTGCCCCCGGTCAGAGCGGTTGTGGCCGAGGCCACATCCAGGCGGGGAATTCTGAGGGCTTCCGATTTGAATCGGTGGACATAAGCCCGGAGCCTTTCCCCTTGTGCCTGTTTGAGGGCCAGGAGCCCCGCTACTGACCTTGGGGGGGCGCTCCCGGCGAAGCTCTCCTTGAAGACTCGCCCGAATTGCCTGAAGTCCCGGATGGACCCAGGGGCGAGGGCCCGGAACCATGCCTGAGCGCCTTGGACCAGGGTGGCCGCAAAGGCTCGGCATTTGATAGGATCCGGCGTTCCATGCAGAGTTACCAGGGCGTCGAAGCTGTCGTAGTGGTCGGCTGGGTCGCCCTGGCCATCATAGAGCTTGAAGGTCGGAATGGAGGTTCTGGGAGACACCTCTGCCTTCAAGATGTATTCGAGAAAGGGGATTTCTCCTCGTCCTCCGGGAAAGAGGTTTTCTGCAGGGCGCGAGGGCGCGCTCTTGTTCTGTAAAACGTCTTTCGAAATCCCTCAGTCGGAGGGATAGTTCCAACTGCGGTCGTGCCGTGGGACTGGGGGGAGCGTCGTGACGATCCTCAGGAACGTCAGCGCTCGGGCGCGGAGGCCTCGCCCCCTGTTTCCCTTTTCTGGGCGTGGAGGAAGCCTCTTGCTCCGGGGGCGGAGCTTGCGAGGGTCCTCCAACGTTGTTGCGGATGAGCTGCTGACCGCGGAGGGTGAAGCGGCCTCCGGCGGTATGCTGGGACGCACTTCGACGGGGGGGGCTCCCTGACGGGGCGCGGGACCTGGCATCCCTTGCCGCCTGGGCCCTCATGAGCTCCACGAGGACGTCAAGCTTCTTACTGAGGGCCTAGAAGACCTCGTCGCCACCGTTAGGGGGTACCCCCGTCACCGTCGGAGGGGGCGGCGGCCCGTTGGTGGGGACGCTGGCGTTGGAGGGAGGGTTCTGTGAGGCCCTAGAGGGGCCATCTCCTGCCGCCACCATGGCCTTACCCCTCTCGGCGGCGGACCTCCTCCCTGAGCTTCTTCTCACCATCTTGGCTCTTCGTGCGTTTCCACAGACGGCGCCAGATGAAGAGGCGAAATCTCGCGCTGTGTCCTGAGCGGGCTGTGGATCACCAGAAGATGAACTGCAAGACAGGGAAACGTATCAGAGGGCCCAGGGGGTTTCCCTGGGAAAAACCCTCGATGGTTAAGTCAGTAGAGCTGTGGTGGAAGCAGTAATGGGGAGGAGAAAAACTAGTGCGCGAGATTCCTCTCCACCAGAGGGTGAAGCGGATTGCTCAGGAGTTTGGGTGTATGAGTACCTTAATGGCTCCTCTCTTCCACGGAGGGTATCCCTGGTTTAAATAGTGCGCCGCCTTCAGGAGTCCTGCAAGCTGAGGGTCTCCGGCGGGAGTTACGTCCTCAACGTGGGCTTTCATGGCCTTATCGTGGGAACGTTATCGCCTCGAAGTCCGGCGGCTTCTTGATTCCCCTGTCCGTTGGGGACTCTTAACGGCAGCACGAACGGATAATATCTGGTCTGCCGAGCTTCTGAAAAGCCAGCCTGTCCGGGCGATGAGCATAGCTCGGCGAAAGAGGGGTCGGATAGGTCGGCTAATGCCTGTCTCTCCCGGGCGGGGAAACGGCTTGGGCCGGACCCTCCTTGTGACCTGACCATCACTCGGGCCCTCGAGCCTAGGGCCGCCGGGGAGAGTTGGTTCCTCGAGTGTTTGTTCATTGGCTTTTCTTTCCTGAGTGGGCCCTGTGGGCTGTCACTCAGGTGAGCTTGCCTCGTTGGACCCTGTTGGGTCTTGTTGGGCTGCTCTTTGGGTGGGCTACAGAAATCCCCCTCTCCAGTTATCGTTGTTGCTGGTCGTGTCGTCCAACCCGTCGCATCGTCCTATAGAGTCAAGGTCGCAACTCGTCTGCGTCGAGTCTCGTAGTTATCCCGCATCAGACATTCACATCTAGATAAATTGAGGTGAGAGTCACTCAAAACAATTTTAAAAATAAATATTATAGATACAATACTCTAGTGTGTAATTAGTCCGGGTGTTGCATTGAAATTTTCTCAAATTGAATTTAGGCATCCCCCTTGTAGCCTTCACACCATAGCCGAACGTGGACCGTCTGGAACCGGTTAGGACAAGGATAGATGTAAATGACAAGAACGCTCCATAGAATTTGACCATAACTATTTTAATGAATTTTGACCGATCTTACGATCGTTGAAACGTACGTGTGTGAATACATGGAGTTGGGAGAGAGGGAGTACAATTAAGTGGATCAAGATCATGCATTCGACGATCGATGAGGTGTTGATCGGAATTATAAGTAGGGACAAAAGAGAAATAGAGAGGGTACAGATGCACACATTATTAACACCTCTTTTGACAAAATCTACTTCTAGAAGTCCCTTCGTGTTGCTTTCTTTGAACTAGTCTTTTAGAAAAGAAACAACTACAGATTTATTTTTTTTTTTTGATGTCTCCACAAGTTTAATTTCCCCTCGTTATAGAGTATAGACACTATATTGGAAAAAAAGTTTTTTTACATATATACTTTTGTCAATATTAATTTTATCAAATAAATCTCTCATTTAAATTCATTATCAAAAATATCCTTCAAATATTCTGAATACTTGCATTAATCCCCTTACCATCCATCAACCAGAGATGAATACTTAGCAAACCCCACCCCCACCTATGTATCCCCCTCGGCCCCCTCTCATCTCCGACGAACCCTCACGTCCCCCCATCTCTCTCGCAGGCTCCAACCTCCACCTCTCTCGACCCCTCTCCCCCCCCCCGACAAGCAACCTCATCCATCAATTTTATTTCCTCCTTCAACACATGTGAATCTCCATCTTTCTTTCGTCTGTCCACTTCTCTCTCTCTCCCTACATAACCCTAACCCTAAGGGATTGGTCTCAGAAGGTCACCGCATCTTCTATCTCTTTGCGCACAAAGTTGATCCAGCCACATGATCGACCCCCTAATTT